>SNQJ01S0010237.1:0-22888 GCA_010110895.2 Picea sitchensis | reverse complement strand
CTCAATTCTTGAGATTGTTGGTAGTATTTCTTTGAATTTTCAAAACCCTCCTTCTGATATATAAACCCTAGATGTTGGTTTTGAAACCTGATCTCTGTGAAATTTTCTTTGCAGACTCGAAATAACAATTTTATACTCCATAAATTTGAAAAATATATTGCAGATATGAAAGTACCTCTATTCACTATGTAATTGTGCCTTTTTGTGTGCCTCTATTGTTTTTAGAACCTATGCCTCTGCAATTTCTACCTCCAATCTCGAATTTTTTCCTTCTCTATGTGAATTTGTGGATCAATTGGTCACTTTTGGTCTTGAATTCCCTTCTTGTAGTTTTCCTTCAACTCTTGCTGCCAATTTTGTCCAAAAATTGTAAACCCTGTCTATTAAAGGTGTGCCCTTTTAAACCTGAGATGTTTCAAAAATTGAAAATTTGTTTTACTGAGAGTCAAATTACCTTTGCTAACATGTTGATTCTCCTTTATCGCATTTCAATGTTTGTCTTGCAAGCTTTGAAAATGAAACCCTCTCCTTTCAATATTCAAGTTCCATATTTTGAACTATGTAAGTTCTGATTCAATTTTACACTTGGACTCCTCATTTTTAGCTTTGAATTATTCTCATGTACCTTATCCCTCAACCTTTGCAACAATATTCGTTGAAACCTCCACGAATTTTTGAATTTTGGCTCAGCAATATAAGTATTTTGATGGCTTCATCGGATGTAATGTGTTCTTGTAAGAGGGCATATTGGTATTGACATTTAGGATTATATGAAGAGATAGGAGATATGTGGAAAGGTACGGGATTGAATATTGGAAAATTGATGAAAATTGGAGAAATAAAGAGAAATATGTAATGGATATGGAGGAATAAAAATGGATTATGGAATGAAAATGTTTATAAGTATATGGATAGATGTATTAGGATATGGATAGGTAGTGGAAGGATGGTAGTATAAGGATGGAAGTTTAATGATAGGTAGTGATGGTAGTGTAATGATAGGTAGTGTAAGGATGATAAAGGATTTTAAAAGTAATTTGTTGTTTTTATTCTATTTTGTAAATAATAAAAAGATTAATATCAACCCTTGGTGTACCAAATGTTGTTGCAACTAGAATATTCCTCTAATGGTTGTAAGTTGCTTACATGTTGGTGGAATGTCTGCTCCTTAGATGTGATTGTTAAATGCTTGTTCTTTAGGTGTCTTGATTCATTGGTTATGTTGAATGTTTGTCTTTGAAGATTTGAAACTTGAATGTTTCTGTATCAATGTTGTACATCAAATCCTTTTAGCCATTCTTTGTGTTGATCTGTATTATGAACTTGTGAGACTAGATTTAGTTTAAAAAAATGCTTTATAACCAAATTTACAGTAGCTTACAAGTGTAACATTTAAAATGTTGATCTAGAAAGAGTTAGACTATTGTTCCTCTATGCTAATAAGAAGTTAAAAATATCTTGTTTTAAAGACTCAAAATAAAATTAATTTTTTATAATCTTTCTTGCAAGAATTCACCATTTGAAGAGATGAACTTTTCTAATGAACAAACAAGAGCATGTTGCTGATGAAATTTTTTAGGAATAGCCTCGAAAATCTTATGTCTGAACCCTTGTCCTTAGTGTTTTCCAAAAATTTGGGACTATTACAGGATCTAGGTGGATCATGTAACTATTTGAAGAACAATTCAATGTGAATTGTTGCCTTCCAGTCACCTGGTTTTCAAACAACAATTCGAGTCTAGTGGTGCTAGAAACCTAGTTTTCACCCCTATACCATTTTATTTTTATTTATTATTATTATATACATATATATGTATTATTATTTGTATATTTATGCTTTCTAGTGTCCTAAGCTGAAATCTAAGTTTATTGGTGCCAGGAACTTGGTTTTCACCACTAAATTCATTTTATTTTGTATAGAGTAATGAATTTCAAGATGGAGAAGGAATGAAAGTAACAACTTCCATTTCATCCTACTGGGATATAAAAGAAACAAATGCATTCTTATTGACTAGTTTGTTGTAGAGTTTCAACCTCTGGTCATTGACCACAAATGAAACTCCAACTTCATAAATTGTCCTTATCTTTATAGACCCATTATCAAATAATTACTGGATCTCATAAGGACCTAGCCAATGAGTACTAAACTTTCCTTTGAAATCCTTAAGCTTAGAATCAAAGAGAAAGGCCTAATCACCAATTGTAAATTGTTTTTTCTTTATGAAATTATCATGCCACCTTGTCCTTGCTAGCTAAATTAAGATATTATGTTGTAAGGAATCTTTTCTGGTCTCATCTAACTCATTCAGTTTCTCAACCCTTTTCTTTTGAGCCTCGGTCAAATCCATTCCTAATTTTGCAGCCATTCCGAAATTTTTAACTTGAAATTCAATGGGAAGGAGGACTTGCTTACCATACACTAGTTCATAGGGAGTGAAGTCAGTGGTGTTATTCTGTGTTGTATTGTAGGCCCATAAATCTTCAAGAATATTCTCTTCCCAATCCTTTCGATGGATTCAGACTGTCTTGGTCATGATTTCTTCTAAAACTTTATTTGTTGACTCCACTTGTCCATTACCCTGTGAATGGTAAGGGGAGGATTTCCAATGCTTGATTTTTTATTTCTTAATGATTCCCCTTACAATTATTGAAGTGAATTGTTCTCCTTGGTATGTAACTATTTCTATTAGTATTCCAAATCTGACAAAGATGTATTCAAACAAGAAATTGACCACAACTTTCTTAGTTTCTCTTGTCAAATATTTTTCCTCGACCCACTTGGTAACATAATCAGTACATTCCAGGATGCACCTCTTTCCATGTGACATAGGATCAATATGTCCAACAAAGTCCATATTCCACTTTTCGAAAGGTTTAATGAGAACATGTGGTTGTAGGGACATCTCATCATGCATTGTTGGTCATCCCATTCATTGGAAGCTATCAAAATGTCTCACATACTTTTCGGCATATCTAAATAGATTTGGCCAATAATATCTGAGACGAAGGACTTTATAAGTTGTTCCTTTATCTACAAAATTCCCACCACATGATTCATCATGACAAGATTTTAAAATATCAAATAAATCATATTCCATAACACATCTACGTATTATCAAATCATCTCCAGTATAGAAAATATCTCCCATGATCCAAGACTATCTAGCACTGTGTTTGATAACCTTCGTCTTCTCTCGTGGTGAAAAGTTCTTTGGTAATTTCCCTATTTAGATAATTAGATACATCTGCAAACCATGGGGATTTAATAGATATAGAAAATAAATTTTCATATGTAAATGAATATTCTACTAGAACACTCTCACCAGTATTATTAAGTCATGAAAGAAAGTATTCCACTTGATTTCCCTTTCTAGGTCTATCTATGATAGTAATTTTGAATTCCTGGAACAATAACAACCATCTTGTTATTCTACCATTTGTAATATGTTTATTCATTAATTATTTAATGGCAGAATGGCATGTATGGACAAAGACTTCGTATCCAGTTATATAATGTTTGAATTTATTCATAGCATGGAAAACTTCCAACATTTCATTTTCAGTCGTAGTATAATTGATCTCAGTTGGAGTTAAGTTTTTGTTGATAAAGTAGATAATATAGGTTAGAAGGTCTCCCTTTTGACCTAGTGTTGCTCCCATTGTTGTATCATATGCATCTATGGAGGTGTGAAATATTAAGCTCTATTCTAGGCCCTTCAATATTGGTGCTAACAAAAAAAGTTTGGAAAGAAGATTGGCAATTAGTTCCCAGCAAAATTCTACATCTTTCACAAGTAATTTAAACAAAGGCAAGACTATTTTACTAAAATTTTCTATGAATCTATGATAATATCCTACATAGCCTAGAAAAATTCTAACATCTCTTTGATTTGAAGGAGTTGGAAAATTAAGAATAATCTCTATCTTGGTTAGATATACCTTAAGTCCCACAGGGGATACATCATGCCCAAGCACAATTCCTTCAGTTTGCGTTGTTATCACCTATTTTTGAAGGGGGGTGTTTTCCTTTGGAGTTGGCCATTGGGTGACCAAATGCGAAAGGAGTGGGATTAAAAAACCCACCATTGTTCTTCATCCAAAGTTAGGGCGCAATTATGCAAAGGCGCGCACACGCCTGGTCAATGGAGATCCATCAAGCACAATCTCAATCTCGGCTATCAGATCCATCAGAAAAATCAGATTGACAGTTCGTGGGTATTTGGGATCCAAAAGTTGCTTGAAGTTGAGTGCTAGGGAAAAGGCCCGAGATCAATGGACTAGCAAAATTTTAGTCTGGACCATTGGATCGCGATTTAGCGAGTCGAAAAGTAAGAGGATAGAGTTATGAGGACTCATGAAACCCAAACTTGTGAAATGATCTGGGTCGTCTGAATAGAGGAGCATGTGGCAGCAGATTAGAAAAATCGAGATTTTACGTTTCAAAGGTTTCAGCATGGAGCAGGGCACGAAATTGTGATTTCATGTTTCCAAGGTTTCAGCATGGAGCAAGGCGCTAACTCCTGAAACGTGAAATCACAAAGCACTCAAATAGTTGGGCCCATGGTCACAGCTTGAGGTCATATCAAAGTGGGTCCAGGGGGAAAGTGCCCATCGTGAGGATCCTCATCCATCGGATGTATAGTAGATCCGACCGTCGATCAGGGCAGGTTCATTTCGCATATCGGGTATCGGGAGATTATGGCCATGCGAGGTGAAAACCCCCGAAATGTGAAATCTAGAAATATCATATGAGATAAGCATTGGATCATGGCCCAAGGTCTCATGCAGGTAAAGGAGCCAAGTTCACGTGAATTGCGTAAAGGTCGAAATTTTAGTGTTGTCTTCTAAAAGACGTTGTTGCATTTTCCAGGCGCCAAGATGACTCGGCCTCGTTCGGATCCTAATGAAGAAGTTAATGAAAGCGGGAGGGAGGTGGTTGAAACCTTGCCTCACCCCATAAATAAAAAACATGGAGGAGTTGGCCATGGAAAATAGATTTGTCAGCCTGTGGTACCCCTACAAATGGTTTTTCCTGCAAGCCCATACAGATTTGAGTTTGCGTCTGACAAAGAAATACCTGCACAGTCTAACTGAGAAGATGACGCACCATGGAAGCCAAAGCACGTCTTTGTTGTTGTTTACAAAAAAATTGAGTATATGTATGGAGTTCTGTTATTTTGTAAAGTGTTGGTCTTTGGTTGAGCAGAGCTCCCAATCTGTAATTTTGTTCTGCCAGAGCTGTTCTCTGGTTATGTAATCGACTTGAGACTTTCATGTTAATAAAAGTTAGCTTCCCTCTTTCCATTTTGTCTGTAAAAGTTGTTTAAAACACTCGAGCATGGATGATCTAGTCGAGGATCGTTATACTGTTGTAATGGAGGTTTGATTATAGCGGTATCATGGTCAGTTTTATTCATTTCCCTATGTATTTGTTTCCTTCTCACATTGAATGGCTCAGGCATGGAGGATCCAGTCGATTTGTTGCAGTTGTAGGATGATGGAGGTTTGATCATACTGTAGCTATAACTATGTCCCTTGTAGACATATTTCGGTGTCTGAATTTGAGCTCAAGAATGCTCTTGAGTTTAGGTTTTCTTCTCTGATTTGATGGAAGGCTTGATGCCCAGTGCAGTCTCCTTCGCCCTTTCTCCTAAGTCTTCCCTCTACTCTCACTTTAACTCAATTTACTGACTGAAGTTAATGTGGCCCTCACTTCCTTATGCATTTCCTATCCAATTATGTGTTGAACATCTTTCATGATTGTTGAGTTTTGGTCATCGACCATCCACATTTAAACCAACATCCACCCCAAACACTAATGGGTATCGGTCTTACCTCTACCACAATCCAGGGGTGACTTCCAGTGCTAACATTCATGGTGCCATTGTCAAGGATGAATTGAAGATTTTCCCTAGGTAGAACGATAATGAATTTCTGATTCTGAAGGTGCATTAGAAATCAGAACCTTTCAAGATTGCAACTATGCATCTGGCGACTCCATTGTCTCAACTCCACTGTTTCAGTGTGGCTGCCTCTGGCTACAGCTATAGCACCCTAGGAGAACACAATGATCAGATCTAGTCTTTGATGGTGAACAAATACCAGGCACACTCTGACTACATATATTTCACCTGGAGACTCCATGGTTAAGGAATCAATTGGCAACTCCATTGGTTCGAAATGGACAAAATCCTGGCTCAGAGGTTTTCTCCTTTTAATTTTTCTGTTGTTCCTAGTTTTCCTAATGTTGTCCCTACTGTGGATGAATGGGTTGATTTTTTTCCCATATTAGAGAGCGTAAAGAGGACAACCCTGCTCAGCATCTCCATGAGTTTCATGAACTCATGCATTAGTGGGAGATACATCATGAAGATGTATTAATGAAGATGTTCATATTGTTGTTAGCAGAATATGCTCGTGAGTGGTATCATTCCTTACCTCCTGCTAGCATTCCCTCCCTGAGATAATTTCATGTAGTTTTCAATAGGAACTGTCAAAGGTGTTATCCCTATGATTTAATCTGTCATAATTGTTGTGAGGAATGTGAAGACAGTGATCAAGATATGGATATGCCTAATCATGACCATAAAGAGGAAGGAGATGCTTTGGGTTAGCTGATGGGGCTGGTAAAATCTCTCTCTATCGAGATAGAAAGGTCCAAATCTGAAGAAGACACAGAGGATTTTCTAGTCCCTGAAGCGGATGTTCTTGATAGCCCTACTGATGATGATAGCATTGAAGATTTCATCACGGTAGAGGCCTTGCATTCTTCTCCTGACGTGCATGGTGTCCCAAGATTTGACGATTATTTAGATGAGGAGCAGCAGGGCCCCACATCACAGTTTGCTGACCAGAGGAGCAGTCGGTATGTATATGACAGCTATGAATCAGATTATGAGCTAGATATGAAGGATCTCCAAGAATAGACCGCAGATTCATATTCTTTGTTCACTAATGAAGAATATTATGAGGAAATAAACCATCCTAAGCAGCATGAAGAAGAGTAGAACTTTCCCATGGGTCTTGTTTATGATGATTACGAATCTAACCTTTGGGAGAGCCAAGAAGAGGAACCAGAGAAGTAGGAGAAGGAGAAGTTTATATCTTTCTCAGAACCTGTCAGTGAGTAGTCATCACCTCAGATCATTCAGCCTGCATCAGCTTCTCATCCACCTATGTCTACCAAAGATATTCAACCATGTGTGAGTAGCTATGTGATAGAGCAGGCAACCTATTACAAAGTTTCTAGATTTTTCCCCTTGTCCTAAGAGCCTGTGAAGGAATACATGGAGTTTTATTTTCTTCACATTTTGAAGCCACCTAGTTTCATCCTAACCTCAGCATTAGGATGAAATATGAAGAATGTAATCGTTCTGCTATCACGGTTGCATTATCCGTCATCAATCATCAACATAATGAAGGATATTCTAGTTAGGAAGTTACTTGAATGGCTATGGTGGAAGTTTGCATTCACCTAGCGTTGTAAAATTTATTGGTTTAGGACTGCACATAAATAAGCTCCTCAGAGCATGTGTGTTTATTTTTGTTTTTACTTATCGGCTTTATTTTCTCAGCAGGTTTTTTGAGCTTGACTCCATAGCCCAACAGAAGGCGACTGGAACTACAAAAGGAGATCTTAGAGCCTCACAGGAAGGACTCTATCCCCCATGGAGCCTAATGTTATCACCTATTTTTGAAGTGGGATGTTTTCCTTTGGAGTTGGCCATTGAGTGACCAAATGTGAAAGGAGTGGGATTAAAAGACCTACCATTGTTCTTAATCCAAAGTTAGGGTGTGATTGTGAAAAGGCATGCACACGCCTGGTCGATGAATATCCATCAAGCACGAGCTTAGTCTTGGCTGTCGGATCCATCAGAAAAATTAGATCAGTTGTTTGTGTGTATTCAGGATCTGAAAGTTGCTCGAAGTTTAGTGCCAGGGCAAAGGCCCAATATCAATGGACTAGCAAATTTTTAGTCAGGACCGTTGGATTAGCTTTTCGTGATTTCACGAGTCAGGAAAGTAAGAGGACAGAGTTATGAGGACTCGTGAAATGATCTGGGTCGTCTGAATAGAGGAGCACGTGGCAGCATATTAGTGAAATTGTGATTTCGTGTTTAGGAGGTTTTAGCATGGATCAGGGAATGAACTCTCGAAACACGAAATCATGATTTTGCATTTCAGAGGTTTCATCATGGAGCAAGGTGTGAACTCTTGAAATGTGAAATTGTGAAGCGCTCAAATAGTTGGGCCCATGGTCGCAGCCCGAGGTCATATCAAAGCGGGTCCAAGGGGAAATCACCCATCGTGAGGAGCCTCAGCCATCGGATCCATAGCAGATCCGACCGTCGATCGGGGAAGGGACATTTCTCATATCGGGTCTCGATATATTGTGGTCATGCGAGGTGAAAACCCCTGAAATACGAAATCCCAAAATATCATATGGGATAAGCATTGGGTCATGGCCTGAGGTCACATATAGGGAAAGGAGTCGAGTTCACGTGAATTGCGCTAAAGGCCAAAACACCAATGTTGGCTGCTAGAAAAGGTCACTGCATTTTTCAAGCGCCAAGTCAACTCAACCTCATTCGGATCCTGATGAAGAAGTTAATGAAAGTGGGGGGGAGGTGGTTGAAACCTCGCCTCACCCCATAAATAAAAATCATGGAGGAGCCGGCCATGGAAAATAGAGTCATCAGCCCATGGTACCCCTGCATATGGGTTTATCTGTAAACCCATACTGATATGAGTTTGCATCTGGCAAAGAAATACCTGCACATTCTGACTAAGAAGATGGTGCACCATGGAAGCCCAAGCATGCCTCTGTTGTTGTTTATGAAAATTTTGAGTATATGTATGGATTTCTGTTATTTTGTAAAGTGTTGGTCTTTGGTTGAGAAGAGATCCCAATCTGTAATTTTGTTCTGCCAGAGTTGTTCTATGGTTATGCAATTGACTTGAGACTTTCATGTTAATAGAAGTCAGCTTCCCTATTTCCATTTTGTCTGTAAAAGTTGTTTATAACACTCGAGCATGGATGATCCAGTCGAGGATCGTTATACTCCTATAATGGAGGTTTTATTATAGTGGTATCGTGGTCAGTTTCATTCATTTCCATGTGCATCTATTTCCTTCTCACATTGAATGGCTCGGGCATGGAGGATCCAGTCGAGTTGTTGCAGTTTTAGGATGATGGAGGTTTGATCATACTGCAGCTGTAATTGTGTCCCTTGTAGACATATTTCGGAGTCTGAATTTGAGCTCAAGAATTCTCTTGAGTTTAGGTTTTTTTCTCTGAGCTTCTGGAAAGATTGATGCCCAAAGCAGTCTCCTTCACCCTTTCTCCTAAGTCTTCCCTCTGCTCTCTCTTTAACTCAATTTATTGATTGAAGTTAATGTGGCCCTCACTTCCCTGTGCATTTCCTGTCCAGTTCTGTGTTGAACATATTTCACAATTGTTGAGTTTTGGTCATCGACCATCCACATTTAAACCAACGTCCACCCCAAACACTGATGGGTATCGGGCTTACCTCTGTCACAATCCGGGGGTGACTTCCGGTGCTAACATGCATCACAAAAAAAATTGCATCACTAAGTGATATATTTTTTTCCAGACATCTTATTATAACTTTTACCAAATTATATAAATAATATTCAAAATCATCTCCATATATTGAAAATTAACCCATGTATACTTCTACACATTCATGTATTAAATCAAAAAAAATGGCCAAGACTTCCCTTTGAAAGGTAGTTGGTTCATTACATAACCCAAAGGGTAGGACTTTATATTCATATGTCCCCCAGGGATAGGTGAATTTTGTCTTATCTTTTTCCTCCATGACTATTTTAATATTATTGTAGCCCCTAAACCCATCGAGGAAAGAAAAGTATTTATTTCCGGCCAATGTGTCTAGGACTTGGTCACTGAATGGTAAAGGAAAGTAATCTTTCAAATTAGATTTGTTCAGTTCTCGATAATCCACTCATATTTACCATTTTCCACCCTTTTGGGGCACTAAAACCAATGGAGAAACCCATTGACTATTAGATATAGGATAGATAAAGTCTACTTCCAATAGTTTTTGAAGTTCTTCTTTCACTATCTCTTTTAACATAGGATTCATTCTTCTTTATGGTTGTCTGATAGGTTTGGAATAATCTTCTATGTAAATGTGATGTGTGCAAGTATCTGGGTGGATTCCTTACATATATCTATAATTCTAGGAGAATGACTTAGAGTAGTTTTTCAATAATTGAATTATCCTTTCTTCCTGATATTTTTCCAAATTAGCATTGATGTTCAAACATTTTCCAGGAAATATTTCAATGGTTTTACAGTGTGAATCTGATACCGTGCTTACAGGAAATATAATTTCAAATGAAGATTGTAAAGATTCTATTGTACAATTTTCCCGAAAACCTTGTTCCAAAATATTATTAGTGGATATTTTTTGTAAAGATTCAAGTTTCTCTTCGATATCTGGATTGGAAATAAGGTGATTAAGTACATTCTCATCATTCTCTTCTCTAAAATTTATAGCTTGATCAATACTACAAAAAGAATGAACAGTCTCTTCCTGAGAATTTGTTTCTTCAATCCATGACATTTGTTCTAGTTCAATAATAGAACTAGCAGGTGGGTAAAGAGTTACTTGTTTGTTTTCACTCCCTCTGGAAATAATCATATTTCCTTATCTACAACTAATAAGGGCATGAATTGTTGCTAATTAGGTCCTTCCAAGAATAAGAGGGTGTCCACCTAAGTTGGATTTTGGTTGAAGAAATACAAAATCCATAGGATATTCCCATGAATCCAAGGATACAATTTCATCATCTGCTACACCCTCTGGTTTTACCTATGATCTATATGCCATTTTCAATATTGTAGGTGTAGGTCGAAGATTACAAATATTAAGTTTTTGCATTGTTTCCATGGTCATCACATTCAAGGTTGCAACTAATTAAATTAAGGTATTCTATATAGAAATATTGTTGATTAAGATGGTAACAATTGGTACCCCTGGATCAAGATATTTATCTATTGTAACATTTGTTTACATTAGGCTAGCTAGTTTTCCAACAACTTGCATTGTTTTTGGGTCTTTCTTCTTTCTCCGTGATTTCTTAAGGCATAGTTCCCTAATTGTTTTTGTATAGATGGGTATGTTCTTGATACCCTATAATAAGGGAATATTTACACAGATGTTCTTTAGTTCATTTAAGAAATCATTATCAAAAGGGGTTATGGATTTTTCCAAATTTAACCTCTCTGGAAAAGGAGGTGTTTTGGTGAATTGTGATTGTCCCTTTTGATTTTGACTGACTTGTATACAATAGTATCAAGTTTATTAGGAGTTTCTTTTTATTTTCATTTTTCTTCTACAACTACAAGGGTTGTTTTATGGAGTTTTTTACCAGACCTTAAGTGGATATCCTAGACAAAAACAATTACATAAGTAGGTAATAGTCCTTATTCAACATTATAAGAAAGGATTTCCACTCTATTATTAGGATTAGCTACTAGTTGTGATGGAAATTGACTTGGTCTGGGTGGTGGTTGGTTAGAAGGTAGTTGTATTTGTTGTGGTTGAGTGATTTCTAGTGGAGGAGGTATGGATTATCGTTGTTGATTAGCTGTGGATATTGAGTGGTTGGAATTTTTTGTTGTGGGTATGGTTGTTGTTGAAAAGGATAAGATTGTTATTATGATGTTTGGGGATTGAAGGAAGGTTGGTTTCCATAATTCATTCCTCACTAACCTTGTTGAAAACGTTGGTTTTGATCCTGCTAAGGAGGCCATGCCTTCTAAGGAAAAGGGGTATTCCATGTTTTTTGTACATCATTATGATTAGAATATGAAGGAAATTGTTGAGTAGGGTCTTGGAGCATACTTGGTGTACATGGTTTCCATGGTCTCCTTGGTGCAACATAATAAAGAGATTTATTATTGTGCTTTCAATTTTGCAAATTTATTTGAGTCCTAGAAATAATGGGAAATCCTATGTTGAATGGTTATCTGCACAAATACCTCAAACTTGAATATTATCTAGTGGACATTCTCTAGGTGGATGATTTTTCTTACATTGATGGAAAAAGTTGCTAATGTCTCATTCTTTTCTTCATGTTTCTTCTTAGACTTTGATGTATCAATATGAGATCCTAATGTACTCAAAATATCAGTTTTAAATTTTCCCAACAAATTGCCTAGTTCTACCCTAGTAATAATCCTTGTGGATGATTTGGTGATTTTGGAAAGAGAATCTCTTGATCCTTTCCCCACCTTAGCTCTGCCCCTAGAGTATTTCCTACACATTTCAGTAATTGTTTCATAAGGCAAAGTTTAAATGTCTCCTAAACCCATAAGATTAATAATATCAATGAATTTGTCATGAATACCCTTTAGAAATATAGGGCAAATAACTTCCAAATTTAAAGAACTATGTTTTGATTTTTGTAAATTATATAAAAATCTCTCTAGAGAGTCCCTTAAGTTCTCATCTTCTTTTTGATCCATTCTGAAGATATATTCCTTAGAATAACTTGGTATGTAGTATGCTTGATACTTCTTAAGGAAAATATTCCTCATAGTTTCCCAATTCCCAATAGTGTTCTCTCCTAGCCCCATGAACCATTTTAAAGTAGTGTTCTTTGAGGTGGAAAGAAACAAACGAAGTTTGTGAGCATCATTTTTATGTCCATAAGTACGACATAATATATCAAATAAAAATAAAAATGCATCAATATCTTCAAAGGCGATACCATGAAAGTAAGGAAGAACAGAAGGAGGGATGTTTTTCATATTTAACTCATTATCAAATTATGCAGGTACATCTAAAATAGGAAAATTAAAAGTAACATCTTCTTATTCTACATCATTTGGACCTATTTCTCATTCTCCTCTTCCTTATGGTATTCTTTCTCCTTCTCTTCTTGGTATTCTTCATCTTTATTCCCCACCTCCTAGTCCTCTTTCACCTTCACCTTTTCTTCTAGGCATTCTCCCTCCTCCTCCTTCAATATGTGATTCTTCATCAACCATCTTGTTCTCCAAAAAGATCCAAAATTTTTTACTCCAAACTTCCATTGTTTCTTATGTACCTTCAAGTTGTTCAACAGTCTCCTTTTTCTTTGTTTTCTTTGATCTTTCTGCAACTATCCTTTTCCATGTGTCCTTCTTATTACCTGCAAGCAAGTTAATAACGAGGGGTTTGTGGATGGTTTGATGGATGAATTAGTGAATGAATATAATGAGGTAGGTGGTATAGTGGATGTCTTAGTAGGTGGTTGTGAAGATGAAGTGAGTAGTTTAGTATATGGCTTAGTTGGTGGTTGTGATGATTTAATAAGTAGTTTTGTGGGGGGTTTGTTTTTATTTTTATTTTTCTCAAACAACTTATTCTTTTGTATTAACAAACCTACACTTACTATCCCTAGTTCTATTCATGCAAATCACACATGACTAAAAATATTCACACTAATCAATAAAAGATTTCAAAACTAATTCCTTTTGTTCCTCCCCAACAACGACGCCAAAAATGTCATCTCACTAATTTACTTGTATAAACTAGGACATTAAAGTATCAATCCAGGGTTTGTAATATTAGAGGCACATCACTATATGTGAAGATACTAGTTTTAAAATCGATACTAACTCTAAAAAGAAAACTTTCAAGCATTACTACAAAATACTTTTGTAAAAAAATATTCAAAAAGAAACAAGAACTAATTCTTCAAATGTGTACATTTCTGCGAGTACTAATGCTGGAAGCTTGTGGCTTTTTACTCCCAGCCTCTAAAGATAATTTATCTACATTTGTTACATTATTTACAGGAAGGCCTCCCTTCTCATAAGGATCAGAATTGTTCTTAGCGGAAGCCTTTTGGGGAACTTTTGGATTGTTCTAAACAACCTTGTTACTACTTGGATTACCGTTTTTGCTATTCTCTGCGATATTCTATAACATTTTTTGTAGCAGAAACGGAAACTTTAATAATTCATAAACAAAAATGTTAGCCCTTAACTTCTTTAGATCTTCAACTAAATCATAATCTAAGTTTGGGTTTACATGACTCTGTTTATTCTCAGCTGGTTTAGACTGTTTTGGGGGCAAAGTCGTAGTGTTTTCAGAAGAAGGTTTGTTTGTTGTCTTACTCCTAGTATTGTAGGGATGTATTGTCTCGAAAATAGCTTGAAAAATGCTATCCGAGAAGTGTCCAAAAATGTTCGGAGAAGGTTCTTCTTCTTCAACTGTCTCTTGTTCAACTACTTCCTCAGAAGTCTCAGGAGGCATCAAGTTATCTTGGGCTTCTAGAATCATTTGAAGAGTGAATTGCAGGCTTTCTAGATTTAGGCCCTCGGCATTTGGATTAGGTCAGTTGGGAAAAGGATTCCTGAATGGGGGTTTGTAAGGCCCTTTGCTCGAAGAAGCTTCTTCGGCCATCCTTTTCAAATCTATAACTTGATTTGACAGTTTTTGAACGACTTTTGTTACGTTTTCTAAATCTGATCTTTTAGGTTGGGTTTTATTTTGAGTAGGTCAAGGGAGGATTTTGATTTTCTTTTTGGAAGACGAACTAGTCTCTGTTTCGTTGCTAGTGGTGTCCTTTAAACTAAGGATGTCTTTCTCAATCTGACTGGCCTCTTCGAAGGCTTCTAACAACGTGGCTTTCTTAGATCGCTTTACCCAAATGGTTATACTTTGATGTAAGGATTTAGTATAGTATGCTATGATAAGATTCTCAGCAGGCATCGAATCGGTAGGGATTCAGTTCTTTAGTGTTAAGAATCTTTGGTTAAAGTCTTTGATTTTCTCTTTGGTGTTCATTCTTAAACTAGAAAGCTCCATGACTAGAACTTCTGGGGACTTATCATCTCCAAACTTCTCAACAAAGCAAGATTCAAACTTCTCCCATGACACAATGGTATGGGGTTGGTGGGCAAAGTACCAGGTAGAGGCATTGCCCTCGAAAGTATAGGGGAACAACCTACAGACTACATCTTCGTGCTCGACATTACGGAGTCTAATGTCTAACATAAACTTTTTAATGTGATCTTCGGCGATTTGTTTAGAGTCAGGGTCAAACTTGGGGAGCCACCTCTCCGGATGTTTGGGTAAGGGATGTTGAGGCCTGGGTACGGCTACTACATATTAGTCGAGCCAGGGTCTGGCAGGATTGTTCTGGTTGGCCATTGGTGTGGGAAGTGTGGAAGGCTGAGAAGAGGAACTGCCTTCGTCAAAAGAGTCTTCTCCATAAGAAGAAGGGGATGATGGAGGTGGTGAGGGTGGTATTCCAAATCCTCCTGCAGTAGGAGTGAGGGTTGGATCTGTAGGGTTTAAAGTGAGGTTGGTGCCTCCAAGTTGTTCTCTAATATCAGAGAAATCTAATGGTTGGTCCAAAGGTCGAATTGGTTGCCTTAAACGGGCAAAGGCACTATGTGTTCTTAAGAGAGATTGGCGGACAATCTCTTATAAGTCACCACCTATAGGATTTGGGGTTACTGGTTCAACTGTGATCCGTAGATCGTCATTTGATGTGGTTGTTGTTTGAGGGATGATGTTTTCATTTGAATGACTTCTTTTCACTATAGGTGAGTGGTTGGGTGGTGGAGGAGTCTTACGATCGCCTCATACCATTAATAATTTTCAGGCCCTCCTTCTAGCGCCATTTGTTGACGGGCGAAATTGACCGCTCGTCAACTGGAGGGGTGGATCCGGTCTGGGGTTGTCTAAATAACCCAAGTCGTTTGGATTAATCCACTCCGATGAGTTTAGTGGCTCCGTTAGCCAATCTAAGTCCTAGAAAAGTAAAAAAAATAAGCTAAAGAAACTAATCTAAGTGAAAAAAAAAAAACTATTGCAAACTATATACAAATCTAATATATATACAGTTTACTAACTAATATAAAACAATAATTCTACCTATTAAATGTTCAGTTGTCAATACAATTAATTCTCCATTATATATATACAGTATTTACAATATACAGATTTTGATCGAAATCTGCAAAAATCATATGTAAATTGTCTTACAACAGCGAAGCTATAATTTTTTATTTTTATAATTTTTTATGAGTCGGAAATAAAATGACAACTATCTAAGCTAAGAAATAACGTAACAATCCTAACTGTAAATCTGAACTATAGAGATAAAATGATAGCTATCTAACTGAGTAATAAAAACAACAATCTATATTATCTATCTGACTAAACTACAGTGAATCCTTATATTAATTAAACTATTAAAATAAAATAACAGACTAACCTGAAATTATTGCCTCCTACTTGTCCTATGCATAAGCATCTGCGTTCATTATTTGATGAGGTAAACCCACATTAGATCATCCAATACTTCACGTAAACAGGAAGCAACAATGCTTCAGAATTGCTAACGAACGAACAGATAAAGGATATGGCAACAACAATTTTATAATTTACAAACAATCACATCAAGATAAATCCCTCGACAAAGATTTGTACATAGTTGTTCATTTAACAAAGAAGATAAACCTTCTTTTCATTAAATTAAAACAGATTTATTGTTGTAAGTAAAATGAGATACATCAAATATGGACAGACTTTAAATGATATCGCATCAACCTGTAACAAATATTGATATCTAAAGTAGTCAATAATTTGATTACAAATTAAAATGCACAAAACTTGAACAAAAGTATGATAAATTAAAAGCTAAAGCTGTTACAAAACATCCACTTTCATTCGAGTCTGTATAATCATGAGTCCATAGTCTCTGTTCTCCCAACAGTGATGGATTGTTTACAAAAAATAATAAGTATTTAAAGGCCAAAGGGTGAAACATTCCCTGTGGAAATCATCAAAACTGTTTGCAAAAAATATGGGAACAATCTCCCAGATTCCTATTTCTGCCTAAGACTAACAATCTAATCCCAAAAATGTGTAACAAAAGCATGTTCTAAAACTGCCATAATCAATCCAATTCCCATTGAAATTCATGTGTACCTATGGATGGACAAAAATAAACAATTTCAGATAGTGTTTAATTGTAAAATCAACAGAAATTCAAATTTTATGACTAGCTATAGAATCTCAAGATTCTGTAGCTGGTCATATTTACAAACAAAATCGTATTAAATTAATCCAATGGTAACAGAAATGTATGCAATCTATCAAACAAATCCTTTATTATTTATTAAAAGCAAACCAAATCGTTTTTTCTAATTCAAAACAAACAAAATCGTTCTTGAATTAATTCAATCAAAACAGAACTATATTCGATTTATCAAACAAATCTTTTATACTAATTCAGAGCAAACAAAATCGTTCATGCTAATTCAAAACCAACAAAATCGCTTACGCTAATTCGAAACAAACCAAATCATTCTAAAATCAATGTTGAAATAACATACCTTGGCTGTAGGGATACGATTTGGTCAGGATAATTTCGAGGTAACAATGGCAGTGGCTGCCTCAACATGTTTGAACACGATAGAACCTGTGGTATTTTGCCTCTTATCGTTAGCTTGCAGTCTATCATTTTCCTTAGACAACACAGTCACCCGGTCCTCCAAGGACTTAATTTGGGATCGCAGCAGAGGGACATCTGTATAGTATCGTTGGAGCCATGAATTGCGTTCATCACACTGTGGTCGATTAGGCCGAGTCACTGTAGGTAAAGGATCTTTTAAAATACCAGGGGTTCCACTATCAAACTTGATCCCGGGGAAGTTAGGGTTATCCTTAAGGCATGGTGGGAGGTTGGATACGTAGTCATAGGGTTCGACAGAACATAGGCCATGAGAGTATGGGTACTCCTCGGTCAAAAATCACTCAATCTCAGAATCTGAATCTTCACTCAAAATAATAGGCTTCTGGTCTGTGTTTTGTTTGGGCTTATTATGAGTGCACCTAGATACCCAGCGTGCAGCCTTCTTGCCTTTGCTATTGACATCGGTCTTACCTTTGCCCTTTTTTCTTGCAAGCCTCTTAACAGTCTTAGCATTGTTTCTCGAACATGGGTCAGGCAGGGTGTCGGGTAGGTCAGCGTTGGGGTAGGACAAGGGTTCGACAGTGGGTAGGAGGGTAGGAGGTGGCACGGCAGGCCCGACAAGGGTTTCGGTGACCACAGTCTTGTCCACTGGACCACATTCAAGAGTGGCAAGGCCATTCCTCAATAAGAAAACTTCCCAACAGTCACCACTCAACCTTAAATGATGAACAATGACGATTTTAATCAAACAGTGATGGAAGAGGCTGGAGTCAGCCTTCTCCCTCTTAAATCATTTAGCCATTTTATACAGACTGCGTAGGAGGTAGTGAGGCATATTCAAAGGGAAATCTATGAAATTCATAAGCAGCCGGAGATGGTAAAGAAACACTAAACCATATCTACCTTCGCAAGTAATGAATTTCTTAACAATGGCCAATAAATCATGCCATCGAGACTTAAGGGCTATGACCGGCATACCTTTATCACAACTGATAATTTTCCTTGAGGTAAACAGGAGCGGCCATGGCACTTCATCCACCTTCGAATTCTTAAACCACCTCTGCCACTTGGCTGGAAAACCTGTGGCTGAGCTAAGGAATTCTTCGTTTAATTCGAGTTGGATGTCCCCAACCTTGGCCCGACATCCATCGAATGTGAGGGAAAACTGTTCAGCGACTGCGAGGTTGAAACCCTTGAATTTTTGAATGAAAACTAACCATCCATTATTCTCCAGATCCTCACGAGAGTTATCAAATAACAGTAGTGTTTGGATGCCATTAGGTTCTATGCGCACTACAGGAGCCATAGGAGAGAGCACACAGTCAATAGGGTAAACGGTGAGGGGATTTGACAGGGTAAGCATAGGACTAACTTCCCGCAGGTTTTCCCAAAACAAATAGAGGTAGCCTGAGGTGCAAGGCAGATGTTAATGCTTGTGCATGAGAGGGTGGTGGAGTGGATTGAAACCATGCAAAACATTCATGTTGGCATGTACAACCGACGACGCCTTGGTAATAGATTCATTCAAATCACAATCAAAGCATTTTAAACCAGTTATCAAATGGACTATTCACATACTCATCAAAATCCATAACATTCATAACCAAAAGATTTTGACCAAATAAAATATCAAATAACCACTTGAAAACCATAGTGTTCATAACCAACAATTGGTTCGTATATTAAATCAACAATAGTGTTTGTATGATTCAAAGAAACCACTACATCGACCATTGCACCATGGATTTAATCACAATGTTAATGCACTCTCCTGAAACCATTGCACCAAGGAATTTGATCAAAGACAATAGAATATCATACCACCATTGTATCAAGGATTAAATCAAAAACACCAAAATATCATTGCATCACAAACTTATAAATGAAACCACATTAACAAAAATCAAATGCAAAGTGAGTAAAGGCTTGGTGTTTTGATGAATGTATGATCAGTAGTGAACTGGATGTAAAAGAGTCATGACGACATAAACAAAAGGATCTGTAATAATCCAAAGATGATTTTCACGCTATCAACATGACTTCCAACTCAAGATTTTCACGCTTGCAGTCATGAAAAATGAAAACGAAAGGCAGGTATGCGAAAGAGAAAGATAATAGTGTCGTTTAGTTTAAAGAATTGCGACGAGTATTGAGGGTTCAAAACCCTTGTGTAGGCATCTTGTAAGGAAAAGATAAAAATGCAAAATGGCTACCAACAATGGCGACACACTGGTAGAAGCAGTTATCTCTGCCAAACAAACAAATCCAGATTAGGATAATGAGAATAATTCTAACTCAAAAACAACTAGAAAATTTTTTAAACATCATCATTAATCATAAAAATTCCAGTTGTGCTTAAAAGATGAAAACTAATAGCAGTCTTAAGACGAGGGAGTCATGATATTAAAGATAAAATCTCCAATACTATTGACAGAGCCACTACTTCCAGCAGGCATCCATAGCATCGACAGGGTTTCCATTTAACCCACTCTGATATTCGTATCCTACTAAGAAGTTCCAGATCAAAATAAAGGACATTTTAAAGTCAAAAGATTCAATATTTGCAAATTTTCATATACACGACATTGCTTCGCTGCCAGCGGGCCTGTTCAGTACCCCGACGAAGTTGTCTTGGCATCATGCATGCATTTACCTACTGCCAACATACCTGTTTAGTATCCCGACAAGTTTACAAGCACGTCCCACGGCTCTTTTAATGATTTATTTGATTTTTAAAGATATATAATTTAGTGGGGTGACGTTGAAAATTATGATATTTTAGACATATTTTTACAAACCTTAAAATAATTTGTTTTAGACTGTCCTTCATTAAGATTTAGAGATGGTTTATTTACAAAACCAACCTTTGAAAGCAGGGAAACATATTCTGAGTTATTCCCTTAAGGAACAGGGACAGCGTAAGAAGATAATGGATGATCATGACAGGCTTTACTTACAGATCGAAATGAGTAAACTTCTTTCAAACAATAGGCTTTTCTCAACATGGCTGTAAATTTCAGAAGTATATTATAATTGATGTTTAGACAACTTTTCAGCAGTCATTTTAGAGAAAGAATTTTCTGTTTTCTTTGTATGAACAGTTCAAAATGCAGGTATGTGTATTTCCAAAAGAAAAAACTGATAAGCGTAAGGGAAAAATCAAAACCAAAACAGCAAAAGAAAAGCAAACAAAAGAAAAATATTTACACAGTATACATAGGGTCGTCATCAAGCGAAATATCTTTTTAGAGATTGGCCATTCACCGGATAGGTGTCTGGTTGTCCCTCTAGATTCTGTAATCAGAAAGAGCTGGGACCCAATTTCTCAGCAATTAAAAATGGTCCTAGCCATAAGTTCTGAAACTTCGTATGCTCTCCCTTTCCCTCATGTGGTTTGTCCCATTTTAGGACAAGGTCACCTACTTTGAAGTTCCTATCAGAGGCAGAGTTGGAATCAAACCAGCTTTTGACCACTAGTTGATGCTGATCTAACTTATGTTTAGCTTGAGCCCTGACTTCTTCTAGTTTTATTAAAGCGTTAATTCGATTCTCCAAAGGAGGGCATTCTTCTTCTTGTATTTTCTGTGATAACTGTAGTGAGGGAAGAAGAATATGTCGTGGCAAAATTGCTTCTCTGCCATAGACGAGAAAGAAGGGAGAGTTACCTACAGCAGTTTTCGGTGTTACTCTATTAGCCCAGATTGCGTTTAACAGTGCATTATGCCAATTTTTGTGATTTTCAGATACCGTTCTCTTGATGATTTTAAACAGATTCTTATTAGTTGATTTTGCCAAACCATTGCCCTGAGGGTAATAACTGGTAGAATATTTCAACTTAATTCCTTTTTCTAGAGTGAACTGACTCATCTCAAGAGATGAAAAATAAGAAGCATTATCAAATACTAAACAGTCAGGGATACCAAAACGAGTAATAATATTTGAATTTAAAAAGGCAATTACCTGACTGGTATTCACAGTTCTTAATGCGGCAGCTTCAGACCACCTGGTGAAGTAATCTGTGGCTGTTATGATAAACTTATGTTGTTGTGAGGATGGTGGATTGATTGGACCTATAATATCAAGACCCCACTGCTGAAAAGGGGAGTCTACTGAAATAGGCTGCAAAGGAAAGGTTGGTTTCTGTATCCGCCCTAATGCTTTTTGACAAATAATACACTTGCGACACAAGGCATGAGCATCTATAAAAAGAGTAGGCCAGTAATAACCTGCTCTTAAAACTTTATGGGTAGTGGTGTCCCCACCAAAATTCCCACCAGCTTCTCCTACGTGCAATTCTAGTAAGACTTTTTCTGCTTCATCTTTCTCAAGACAGCGCATTAATACCCCATCAAAATTTTGACGAAACAAAATACCATTAATCAACTGAAAGGAGGTAGATTTTAATCTTAACACTCTTCTTTTAGTGGGATCCAGGTGACAGGGGGCTGAACCATGTTCAAGAAATAATTTTATATCGTCATACCAGGGACTGACAGAGTTTTGTGCACAGCAGATTGAATTTTGATTGTGTTGTCCTGGGTTTGACATATCGTTTTCTTCTTGTTGTCCTATTGCTGAGTCAACGACTAACTTGCATAGCCCTTGGCTTCTCACTATTTGAGCTGGGGTGATTTCTATGTCATACTCTTGTAAGGAGGTAACCCAGTTCGCCCTCTTTTCCCCTAGTTCTTTCTGCACTAATAGATTTCTGACGGCTAGGTAAGGGACAATAATTTTTGTCCTAGATTTCAAAAGATAAGATCGGAAGTGCTTTACTGCTTTAAAAATAGCGTAGGCTTGCTGATCTACTAATGGGTAATTAGGTTCCACACCTTTGAAGGAAGAGATCATAAAGGCAATTGGGACTTCATTGTTTTCAGTGTTCTTTTGAGTTAGGACAACAGCGTAGGAGTGGTCAGAAGCAAAAGTGTAGAGCGTGAAGTCTTGTGAAAAGTCAGGGCTCATGAGAGAAGGAGCGTCTATTATGGCCTTTTTTATTGAATTAAAAGCTTGGTTTTCTAAGGGTCCCCAATGATATTGTGCATATTTCTTAATTAAATTCTGTAAAGGTGTCACCATTTCGGAGAAACTGGGGACGAATCTCCTGACAAAGTTTATCTGGCCTAAGAAAGACTGCATAGACTTTTTGGATGAGGGTGTTGGAAATATGGCAATAGAAGAGAGGATGCAGAATGTCAAGGTTGTCATTGATGGCAATCGTCTATGGAAGAAGAAGCTAGATGATGACAGAGAAATATCCAAGCGGAGTGATGAAAGGTAGTCGACCTGATAGGAAGATGGTCGAGGTCGAGCGAAAGAAATAAGTTGCAGTCTAAGGAGGTCAATCGACGAAGAATGACAAAGGGAAGATCTAGTCAAAATAGAGTTCGAGGTTGAGGACAATCGAGCAAAAGACCTG
>SNQJ01S0010236.1:129308-170323 GCA_010110895.2 Picea sitchensis | reverse complement strand
GCACACCCTACTACTCGTGCAAAGAATATAACACATACCCAACACTTAGATCACAGATCTCCTCCCAAAGTTGACCTGCAAGGGGTTAAGAATACAATGTATACAATCTCTAGTAATCACTTAAAATCCTAAATATAGATATAAATGATCAAGTTAACATGAACATGTACACATAGGGTTTTAGGACAAAGATAATCTCTTTTATTCAAATTCAAGGTGAAAGGTTACAACCTTTGCTTGCGAACACCGCTCTATGAACCAAGTTTGGGCTTCTCTGTCATGGCTCCAAATGCATCAGTCCAACATATAATTCTCACAACCAACATGCCATCAAGGGAAAAAAGAAGGTTTGCATAGGGAGAATGGCTAGAGGGGAAAGTTGAGGCTAAAACTCGAGCAAGATGCAAAACTTGGGCAATGAGAGGGAAAGTATTTTGGTAGAGTTTTTGTATTATCTTGTTGACCTCTCTAAATGACTCCTCAATACCTCTTTTTATATGATAAAAAGATGGTTATTTGGTTTGGGGGCAGGCTACAAGGGGTAAAATGGTTAGGAAACCCTCCATAGCCCATAAACTCCACTGGACTCGACACAATTTTACATTTTTTGCAACTTTTGAAGGTAAACGCAGGATACTTAGCATGCAGCAAGAATATGTACGTGAGATAACTAGTATGCAGGCTATTAGTGCATCAGGGCGCGTACATTATCCAAAAAATCATTTTTTAGAAGGAAACCTCAACAGTATGTTTGGAAAAGTATGCAAACGGATGGGCCAATGTCTTGGATGCATGGATGTGGCATTTTTGGACTATAACGGTAATAAAGTTTGTTTCTGATGAAATGGTGATCAAGGGTTTTGCGAGAGATAAATATTAAATTAAAGAAAAGAAACACAAAATTGAGCAAAAGAAAATCAAAAACATAAAACAAGGGAAAATGTGCAGTCCAAAAAAGAAAGAAAAGACAGGAAAGAAATAATCCCCTATTATTTATGTAAACGAAATCTATTCGGAGACAGATCGTTGAAGTTTCTTTTGAAAACTTGGTCATTGATAGGAAGGAGGTCTACTTCTTCTTCAAGGTTCTACTATATATATGTTCCTAGGCCAATATTTTCTTTAACCAAGAAAGGATCCAACCACATTTGTTGGAAATTGGAATGTTTTCCCTTATCTTCATGTGGCGTATCCCATTTTAAAACCAGATCACCAATATGAAAATCCTTCTCGCCAACAGAATTATTTTCAAACCATCATTTTATGATCTGTTGATGTGCAGCAAACCTTGTCTCAACTTTTTTCCCTTTCCTCCTCTATTTTAACTAGGGTGCCTACTCTCTTCTCGATGACTAGGAAATTTCACCCATGCAATTGTTGGGAGAGTGGAGAGAGGGCAAGAATCTATTGGGAGGAATATGTCTTCTTTTCCTTAGATGAGGAAGTAAGGGGATGTCTTTATGTAGGATTTTGGGGTCACCCTATATTCCCATAGATCATTTGGTAAAGTACTGTGTCAATTTCTCTATTGATCAACTATGGTTCGCTTTACGACAGGAATCATATTTTTATTGGTAGAATCAGCTAGGACATTTCCTTGAGGGTAATAATTAGTTGCATATCTCAAAATAATACTCTTATCTAAAGCATCAGTCAATTTCAGAGAGGAAAAATATGTATCATTGTCAAAAACAATAGTGGTTGGTACTCCAAACCTAGTGATGATGTGTTGTTCCAAGAAATTGATTATTGCTTCTTCGTTTACCTTTGTTAGTGGTATTTATTATGTCCATTATGTGAATTAATAGGTACCAATCGGGATGTACTTGTGATATCTTAATGAATGAGGGTTAATTTCTCCAATGATTGCTAATCCCCATTGTTCAAATGGTTCTTTGACCACCACATGTTGGAGAGGGGTAGCAGCCCTTTTCTCTCATATGGCACATTTTTGGAAGGATTCATGGCTCTTGGAATAAGCATGTGCATATTTGAATATCGTCCACCAACATTATAATACTCTCAAAATTTTATGGGATATAGTCTCTCCAATGAAGTGTCCTCTAGTTAGTCCATCATGCAATTATTTTAGGACTCTTTCTGCATCTTGTTTCCACAGGAATCTAAGGAGAACATTGTCATAATTTATTTGGAAAGGAACATTGTTGACTAGTTGATAGTGTGCATATTTGAGTTGTAGAGCCATTTTTTGTTTGAAATTTAGATGCTTCGGAGTTGTGCCATGTTGCAAATATTGTTTTAGGTCATTGTATCAGGAATATTCCAATGTTAGTATATAAGAGGATTGCTTCATGCATAGTGACAATTATTCTTCCTAGCCATATTCTTATTGATTATCAGAGTTTGGAGCTTCGGTTTCCAATCTACATAGGCCTTAAACTTTCACAATATTTCCAAGTTTAAACTCAATATCGTATTCTTGTATGGATATCATCTAATTTCCTTGGCGCTCTCCCAACTCCTTATCAACAAACAATGATCTCATAGTTGGGTGAGGAACAATAACCTTAGTGTGGTTCTTTAACATGTAGGGCCTAAAATGTTTGATGCCTTTGTGGACAATAAATTCTTACTTGTCCATTGTTGGATAATTTATTCCATGCCCTTGTAGATTAGTGCTTATAAATGAAATAGGGTGTTCATTCCCTTCCTCATTTTTCTGGGTGAGCACTGTTGCCAAGGAATGATCAGAAGAAAAAGCATATAATAAGAAATATATGGAAAATTCTATATTTTGCAGTGCAGGAGTTGCTGCTATGGAAGGTTTGAATTTTTCAAATGCTTCATTTTCCACAAATGTCCATTTGAATTGAGCATCCTATTTTATCATCTTATCTATGGGTTTGACTATCTCTACAAAATCATACATGAATCTTCTTTCAAAATGATTTTTCCAAAGTATGATTGCATTGATTTCTTGTTATTAAGAAAATGAATCTGCATGATGGATTTTGTTCTTTCTAGATGAACTGAAATTCCATATTGAGAGATCATGTGCCCAAGTAGTTTGTATTTTGAAACAATGGATATGCTCTTCTTGGGGTTCAAATATATACCATATATTTTGCATCTTTCAAAAATGTGCTTCAAATGACGTGTGTGGTATGATCTTTTCTTAGAATATATTTTCACGTTGTCAAGATAGAAAACTATTCTTTGATGGATCATACCCTTGAAATAATTGTATGTATCCCATTGGAAAGTTTTTCCTGTGTTGATTAGGCCAAAGGGAATTATGTGATAACAAAATGTTCCCCACTTTATTCAGCAAGTGGTCTTCAATTGGTCAGTTTATCCTATTAGAACCTGGTTATACCAAGAAAATTAGTCAAGGAAAACATTTGTGAAATGGAGACAAGTTGAGGTATTTGTTCCATCGGTGGAACAAGATAATTATATTTGTCAGACACCTAATTTAGATTTCTAAAGTCCACACAAAGTATAATCTCCCCAGATTTCTTCCTGGCTGGCACTAGATTAGATACCCATGTTGAATGATGAACTTTGAAAATGATCCAGGCATCCAGTAGCTTCTTTAACTCCTTTTGAATAAGAGGTTCAAGAGTAGGATGGACTTTCCTAAGTTTCTGCTGAAAATGTTTGACATTGTCTTTGATGGGGGGTGATATGTTGAATGGTGTGGGTATTGTACCTCTTTATATCTCCGTAAGCCCATGAAAAAACACCATTATATTTCTTGAAAATATGAGTGAAGGTATACTTCTCATATTCATACTAGCAAGTTCCTAAATAGATGAACTTTGGTTGTTAGGGAGTGTCCAAATTTACCAAGAAATGTGTCATTGTAGAGTTGTTTGTCTTGGGATTTGTTGTCGCTTTAAATCTATATTGAAAATCAAATAGATTTTAGAGAGACAATACATTCTTTGGGATGTAGTTACCTTTGATATTATTTGACTTATCACATTACTTCTATAGATCCTATTGATGTTCGTCATCATCTATCACAAAGTAATGGAAAATTTCTGCATTATTGAGAAATTTGATTATAAGTGAGTTATCATTGAATACTCTCCCATTTGTGACATTGTCGGGTATAGAAGGCTTGGAAATAATTTCAACATTGAATCCATTATTCAAAGGGGTAAATACAGATGTTGCATTAGCTAAGGTATCAGTGGCAACATTCTGATATTGAGGAATATAAGTGATATTTAATGCACCAAAAGAATTAATAAACTTCCATACCTCTTGTTGACATCTCTTAAGGTGAGGGGACAAACAGTGTATGGAATTATTTATATGTCTAACAATGATTTCTAAATCACCAGAAAAATTAGACATCGTACCTTGAGATCAATAGATTTTTTCAAACCTTGAACCAAGGCTTCATACTATATGGTGTTATTGGTGCATTCAAATTCTAACTGGTAGGATATTAGATTATTTTGTTTCATAGGGTCGATCAATATGCAACCTTCCCTAACTCCTAATCTAGAGCCATCAAAAAACAAGGTCCAAATGCCAGTTCCTACAACTAATTTAGTAAGGCTAGAGTTAATTGTTTCCACTATTGTACAATCATTTTCATCAACTTGTGTGCAGTAAAGGAGTTCATATTTTTCTTCTGATTGAAATGATGATAGTTGTGTTGCATAACAACCATGGTCAGTTTCCAAAAAACAATTTCCTAAAATTGTATGTACAAAACTAATGGGTTCATTTTTACCTTTGAGTTCTATCACAATGTGATTCATATGAGATTCTATATCTACCCTTATCTAGTTTCTCCTTCCTTTGTACAGTATCCATAGATGAGACCAGTCGATGGAGAAGTAACCTTGTAGTTTCGCAGACCAATCCATGCTTAGTAACAAGCCATAGGCTTCTAGAATGTCTACAACTATAATATCAATCACTTGATGAAATTTATGATATGAAGCTAATCTAATCATCATATCCTTTAATTAACCCATGAATTTAACATCATACATGTCTAACTAAATAATACTTGTGGTGATTTTCACTAGTACATAATTTATGTTCTGGCATATAGAGTGTGGCATGACAATGGAAGAAGCACCAAAATCCACCAAATAGTTATGCACATTAAAATTGAAAATTTCAAATGTAAGGAGGAAAGGTGGAGTCTAAGATCTATAATTTGATCCTATGCTTATTTCATTTATAGTGGATTTCACTTCAATTTTATCTTACATCTTAGTTTCAGTGGTTTTAGAAGTGTTCTCTATAATCATTATTGTTTTACTTTGAGATGGTTAGGATTTAAATGTGTTAATGATTAGATCTCTTTGTTGCGGAAAAGAGCATATGTCAATTAGTGAGACAATTTCTTTGTTTTTCTTCATGTATTCTATGACATTATAGTCCATTGAGTGTGTGGTTGGGTTTTCATTAGCCTTGGTTTATTGGGAAGTGCTTGGGGTAGTTTTGTTCTAAGAGGAAATGTTTTGTTTTTTTGAGGAAACAGGTGGAGTAATATTTCTAGGAGTACGAATAGTTTTAGAAAGGAGAGAGGTATTTGATACAGACCCTTTTCTTTGTAATTTGTAAGTTGTAATATACAGGATACTTCCTCTACCTTTTCATCATCAGAATCTAAACACTAATCCCATAGGAAGAGGGTATATTCCTTAGTGTTGTCCACATCCTCAATGGTTTCTTCAGTGATTGGTTCTTGAGGTTGGTCATCAGTAGTAGATTGTTGTTCCAAGAGTTGGTTGATAACTATAGTCATAGGATTTATCCACTGAGGGGAAGTTTTCTATGAGTGGTTAGTCTAATGATATGAATACAAATTATCCATACCAAACTCATCGAGGTTGAGGGTAAGGTCCGAAGGCGCTAGTGGTTTGGGTCGATTATTTAGCTTCTTGAAAAAGGGTTGAAAATATTTTTGATGATATGACCCTTCACTGGCATTTTTTTTAATGTATGCCACCTCATTGGATAATTTTTTCACTAATTTGATCACAATGTCCAAGTCCTTTGGTTCTTTCTTGAGTGCTTTGGTCAAAAACAAGGGCTTCTTACCAGTTGCCTTATTTTCGTTTGTCCCAAGGTTACTACCTAGAGAGAGCATTTGTTTCTCTACATTATTTGCCTCTTCATAGTTTTCTACTAACGTTGGCTTGTTATCTCTTTTGAAGAACATACCTATGAAGAGATGTAATGACGAGGTATAGTATTCAACAATTAATATTTCAGTAGGTATGGCATCGGAAAGGAATTTATTTAGGATAACTGTGAAATGTTGATCAAAATCCTTTACTTTCTCCTTCTTCTCCATTTTGATAGCAATCAGTTCCTTGAATAGAATTGTTGTATTTTTATCCTCTTTGAATTTATCAAGAAAGGATTTTTTGAAAGCATCCTAATTATTTATGGTCCATTCAAAAGGCTATAGTACCACATGGAGGCCTTATTTTTAAAAATGTAAGGGAATAACCTACATACAACTTCTTTGTGTTCAACATTCATAAGTCATATTGCTAGATAAAAGTTATTTATATGTTCTTCAGGAGAGCATGCATTGTCTAGGTCAAATTTGGGCAATAGCCTTTCTAGGCATTTTGGAAATCCATGAATGAGTTTGTGCAAGATTAAAGTTGCCTGTCACATCCACGCGGGAATTTGATTCTTATTTCTATCCATGTTGGGGTTTCCTCTAGTCTCTCTACAAATTTGGATTCAAATATGGGTTCATATTTGAGGTCGTAAGATGGAGTGGAACATGGAGGAGTAGGATAAATTTGGTCCAAGGGTTGGGATTTCTCTTGTAAGGCGAATTCAACTAAGTCAAAAAGAATGTTGGATTGAGTGACAAGTATTTGGGTAGCTCTTCGTCTGGGTAGTGCAGATGAAACGGGTAGGTGAGCAATCAACTTATCTAAGGAATGACTAATTCATCAAGTTTCGTCAAACTCAGCATGTAGAACAACATATAAAGTTTTATGAATTGTTTCAAGACTTCCAACAACGAGACTTTCAAGAGAAAAGGAAGCATATAAGTAAGGGATTTCTAACTCAGTATTATCCTCTGGAGATGGGAAGATATGAGGTTATGGATCACTGTGAGTGTATTCATAATATTTCCCATGTGAATATCGAGTATTTCCACTAGCTATACAACTTGTCCCTACTTCTAGAGCCAACATATGTTGATGTGGGAGAAATTCCCTTCAACAAACCAGGGCGCTCGCCGGTGTGAGGTACCAATTAGAATTCACATCATTTGAATTATGTGACCCATCCAAATTTTGTCTTGGTTTCCATTATTGGTATGAGGGTGGATGAATGGTGGGTGGGTGAGGGGATGCAAATGCACTACACTAATGTTGGAAATAAACCTATTCTATCATATCCTATATAGGAGAAGTTAAAACCAATAGGTGAATAGATAATAGTGTTAGTAATCCATTCACATAACCCTCATTAAGTACTTGTTCAAGGACAAAGATGTTTAACATATACATGAACAAATAAATGATAGGATAAGTCATATACATTAACTCATACATGCAAATCTACTCACCATCTCACAAAATTCATGAAAAGAGAATACAAAATATTGTGAAAGATATATATTCAGAAAAGAAAAGTATATTTATGAAAAGGAAACTCTTAGAGTGCTTCACAATAGCCAAGCATTCCCTGGAAATAGTTCACAACAAAATAGCTACAAGAAAGAAATTTGTTTCTCTCCATAAAAATGGCCCTAAGGGCTTCTCACTCTTATTTTCAAACAAATAGTTCTCTCAAATTTACATAGTTGAAGAGCCTCTTCAGAATGGGTACTCTTTGGATTATATAACTCAGTTTGGTAATTGTTCTTGAGACCTCTTTAATTCCTCAAGGAACAATTACAAACTTTTCGCCTTCTATATTCCATTTATTTCTAACTTAAGAAAAATAAAATATGATAAATGAAAATTCGAATTTTGATCTATTTCTCTCCTTTGTCTTTATCCTTGATGTAGGCATCCCATGCTTCATGATATCCAAAAATAGAAATCATTTTGTGGTATAGTATAGATTTTGTGGCGACTTCATGGGCAGTTGAATTTTGGGAGAGAGTTTTTCTGTCTCTCTGTAGGTTGGGTAAGAAGGCCTAGATCATGCTTTGTTCTCAATATTATTTCATCCGATGTTCATCCATTAAGGCAGTGGTTACTCTGAGAGGGGTCTCTATGGCCATTTATCTAACTCACATGCTTTCTTCCAATTCATAAGTTATCTTCTTAGTTGGTCTTGGCTCTCCTAATTCTCCAAATCGAGGAAGGTGGAATTTCACAGTCAAGATGACTGCTTCCTTGTGAAGTTTAATGTAGATGCCCATTGAGTTATTTAGTTATTTTTCCAACTTTTCGCCTATTTCATAGCAGTTAGTGAGAGAAATTTAGTTGATCTCACCTTCCCAATATGTAATTCATGGTAATTCTTCTGGTGCATTTGATTTTTTTATCACCCACGGCTTCATTTCATATAAAGCTTCTCTAATCACAATGAACTTTTTTCCTTTTAGCCATGGTTTATGTTATTTGTGCCCTAATTTGGGTTGTCTTCATTTGGAATACTTATATTCCAACATAGAATTCCATGGAAAAACTATGGATATCTTTCCTTATTGTTGTTGCACTTGCTCTAAATTTGTGTATGTTGGTCATGTCTTCTTTGTATAATTGCATCTCCTCTTCCACAATTCTTATCATTTCCTTGCATTCCTCTACTTCCTGCATCAAGCTCCTCAATTGTTTTTTCAAAATCATGTGTGAAGGCTACCTTAGCTGAAGCGATTGATAGGGGATCATATTTAATATTCTCTACTACCTGTAACAAACCTAGAACAACAAACCCAAAACAATTTCCTCTATGCTCTAATGTGAATGTACCCACTGCCCAGGTACCTCTAAATTCTCCCTCTTGTGATGAATCTAAATTCTAATACCAATTAATTAATAAAGAAGCATGAAAGAAACATATGCAATAATCAAGATTCTTACTAATTATAAAAAAAAATATTAACATGCCATGAACAGAAATAACCAGTAGGAAATCACATTATTAATGCATATCTCATAGATAATAATAAATACACAGTGGAAATAATTATGTATAAGAAGAGAAACACTATTATAGAGAGCACTTATCTGTAACAAAAAAAATCACAAACTGGTTGCAGACCAAGGACATTCCACCCAACCTTGGAAATTATTGTTCCCATTCTGAACAGTAGGTCACCCTTGAGCCAAGGCTATGAACCCACAAGGATGAGTTCTAGAGTGACACTTAGTTTCCCAAACCAATCAACACTCAAGCTCTCAAATGTTTCTCAACACACAACAATCCAAATTTCACTAGCTCTCTTATCCTAGCCTGCACCACCCAATAGAATGAACCCCCTTCACTATCACAAAGTCCCTTAGGTTGTCCACCTCCTTCTAGGGCTCCAGTGCATCTGGTCCAGAATCTCAATGCTGGAAATCTCAGGATTTGTAGTTGTGACAAGGTTTATCAAAATTTCAATGCATCCATGCACTTAGGAATTAATTCATGGCTAGAATACACCAGTAAATCCCACAAACAATTGACCATGGTTTTTGTTCCTCAACAATGTGTTTCCTCTTTTCCCAGCAAATACTAGAACGAATGAATGAATGAACCAATTGTTGAATGATCGAACTGACCAACCCCCTTACAATCAAGAAAAGGGATTTTGTATCCAAGAACCCCAAGGCCAATGTGGTCTCCCCAAGAGACTCATGCCCTCCCTCATATTCCCCCCAACACAAACATGGGTGATAATTAATTAAACAAAGAATAAAGTTTTAATCCCTTGGTTCCCCCCCTCTCTTGTGGAATCATAGCCCCCTATAAATCTTGTCCTTCTTCATCCTGCAACCAGCGATGTACCTTTTATTATTAAAATGTTCAAAGAATTACATTTCCTCGGCACTCCGTCCCTTTCAATTACTTGGGAACTTCGGCCTCTCATCAAATAAACAATTACATTATTAAAATGGGGACTCAAAACTGGGGTATTACATTCCCCTCCCCCTTATTTTGGAAATGTCTTCAGTGTAGATAAAAAAAAAAAAAAAAATCTCAATGTTCTTCAAAAATTCATGGGTACTCTACCGGCATGGCATCTTCATGCTCCCAAGTAGCATCTTTGGGACTGCATCAGGTCCATTAAACTTTTACCAATTCTATGACTCGATTATGGAGAACTTTGACCTTTATGTCCAATATGTGCACCAGTTGGACCTAAAAGTCTCCTTCTGGCTCCACCTGAATCAAATTCCAATCAATAACATGGTTAGTATCATGCACATAATTTTTCATCAAAGAGACATGAAATACATTATGCACATTCATGGAAGTAGGTAATTCAATAATGTATGAAATTGGCCCTATTCTATCCAATATCTCAAATAGACCATAGAATCTGGTTGCTAGCTTTGTACAACTGTCAAACTTTAATGAGCTCTTCTTGGGATTCGCTTTCAAAATCACATGCTCTCCCACTTTAAATTATGTAGTTGTCATGTTCTTATTTTCATAACTCTTCTATCTATATTGTGTTGCCTTCAAGTTGTGCTTGATTCTAACCATCTGGTCTTCCATATCCTTGAGAAATTCAAACCCAAGTACTACTATGTTTGTTGGGTTTTCCCAACTTATTGGAGTATTACATTTTCTACCATAAAAGGCTTCAAATGGGATCATCTTCAATTAATATTAGTGCCCATTATTGTATGCAAATTCAACCAAATTCAAGTAATCTTCCCACTAATATGGTTTATCCATAACATGCATTCTCAACATGCCTTCAATTACTTGATTGAATCTCTCGATATTCCCATCTGACTATGGATGGTATGATATACTAAAGTTCATATTGTACCAAATCCTTTAAATAATCTCCTCCAAAAGTTTGAAGTGAACTTGGTATCTATGTCTGAGACAATTGCCTTAGGTATTCCATGCAACCTAGAAATCTCCCTCATGTAAATTTTTGCAATATTAGATGTTGTATGAGTCATTTTCAGAGGAAAAAAATGAATAGATTTTGTCAATTTATCAACAACTACCATTATTTAATCATGTTTCCTTGTTGTCCTAGGAAACTTAGTGATAAAATCAATGGTTACCACTTCTCATTTCTTCTCTGGAATTGGCAATGGTTGTAGCAAATCGTTGGGTGTCTATGCTCAGTTTTCATTCTATGACATCCCATACATATGGAAATGTAATCAACAACTTCCTTCTCCATTCCAATCCAAAAGAATTGGCTTCTTACTACTACAATTGTTTTCTAGAAACCGGGATGTATGGCATATGGAACATTATGCATTTCCTTTAGTACCAAATTCATAAGTTCTCTGGAACTAGGAACACAAACTATGTTCTTATGCATAAATAATCCATCTTTAATCATGTACCCTTTGAATTTATGTTACACATTCTCTTGTTGTAAATTCTCTTTTACCCATAGGTAATGTTGGTTTGTAACAGTAGCATCCAAAAATATTATCTTTAAATATGATTGATGCATACTAACAGCTGTAGCATGCATGAGATGTACCCTTCTGCTGAGTGCATCAAAAACATTATTCTCTTTCCCTCTGATATTCTTGATGTTGAATTCATACTCACTTAAAAATTCCAACCGTCTTGTATGTCTAGTGTTCAAAGTTGGTTTCTCAAAAAGGTACTTTATACCATGTTGGCCCTTGACCAAGGTTTGAGGATTCTTGGTCATGTTGACCTATTTTGGGACTTCGACGGCCTTTCGAAGGCGGAGCGCAAGATGAAGCAAATATCACAGGATCTCGACCCCTTTTTGGGTCCTTTTTTTGGATTTGGGAATATGTAACGAGTATGGGAATGTCCTCCCATGGGTTTACCCATGCTTAGGCCTATTTTGTAATATATAAATAGATGCCTAGGTGATGTAGAGAAAAAGGGAGAAGAAGAAGAGGCGTCTATGTGATGTTGTGCTAAGTACAAGTGTGTTTTGTAAGTGCTTTGTGCATACTGTGAGAGACTTGCAGATCTAAGTGAAAGTGGTTGTAATAGACTGTGAAGGATTTTGTGTTGTAACACAAGGAAGAAGGATCTAGCGAGCTACGCGGATATTTTGTCCTATTTGGAGTAGGGTTTTGAGGCTCTGTGCATGTAACCTATTGAAGAAGCTAATAAAGAAGAAGAGTTGGTGGATGTAGCCCCTGGATGGGGGTGAACCACATATATGTTGTGTTTCTCTGCTTTGTGTGATATGTTGGTGTATTTATGTGTTATTTGCTAAGTGCTCGATATAGATAGATAGATAAATATGTTTATTCTTTGTGCTTATGATGAATTTGGATGCTAGATTTGACATAGGTGAATGTGCTTAGTGCTTGAATCTGCTAGATCTGATCCATTTATTTATGCTAAGTGCTTAAATACATTAGATCAGGGTGAATGTTGTGATACTCTATTTTCTCTACGGAGTAGATATTGGTTAAATAATGATGAACTAACGGTGTTAAGTGCTCTATCAAGTATTATAATCACAAATTTGTGTCCCAGCTAAGGTTGTAGACACCTGAGTCCTGCAACCACCACTGCCTCTACCTTGGGTGAGACTTCATCTTCTTCGTAGGTTTTGTCAAAAGGGCCGGTAGTTAGGGTTTTGTTGGTGCGTTTTTGTAGCGTTGAACCTTGGGTCTGCCCCTGTGCCAACAAATGGTTATGTTGCTAGGACTTGAAGTTGTGATTGCTAGGAATTGAGGAAGAAGAATCTTTGTGCAAAGATCTGACCTGAAATTGTGAAACCTCTATGTGTAGATCTGTTGCTCTAGTGTGCAGTACTCTACTTAGTTTGACAAGCTCTGTGCTAAGGAAAAGAAGTCTGATCTGAAGAAAAGAGGTAATATCTAAAAGATTTGTGCTCTGAGAAAGGTAAAAGTGAGAATTTTTTATTAAAAGAGGTAAGATCTGAAAGCTATGTGCTCTGATAAAGGTAAGAATATTGAAAAGTTCTAGATCTGAAATCTTAGTGCTCTGTAGAAGTAAGATAAGTGGAAATTTTTGTTTCAATAGTATGGATCTAGGTATGTTTGATAGGTTATATCCTAGCTTGAAAACTAGGGTATTAATAGATGAAATAAGATTTGATATGAGTAGATCTGATAAGAATAGTGAAAAATATGTTATACCTATGCATAGAAATAATGTTTGGACTAATAAGTGTATGCAGGATCCTAGAAAAAAATGTTTGCAAGTTAGCTACCATGATCCTAGCACGCAGTACATGAAAGATTGGGGATCATTTAAAAGAAAGAGAGGATTAACCCTCTGTTACAGTTGCAGAAAACTGGGACATCTTGCTAAGGAATGCCTTGGGGGAATACCTAGTTTTCTTTGTTGCAAATATATGGACCATGAAGTATTGGATTTCCCTAGAATGATTGATAAGCTTGAAGAAATGAACATGAGACAAGAAAACCCTAAGGAATATCCAGAAACTGAGATTATGGTAGAACCCTAGAAAGAATCAGAAAAAGTATTGCTACATATGAAAGAAACCCTGAATGATCACCAACATATCAGTTTATCAGATATCTTCAAAGAAAAAGAATGCCTTGAAGCAAGAATAGGAGACTTCGACATTGATTATGTTCTAGATGAGTAAACACAGGTGAATATCATGACAGAGAGAACTTGGGAAGCTATAGGGAGGCATGCTATGATTCCTTCATTAGGAGGAATAGGCCTATTCAAAGGAAAGTTGATAAACCTATGTGGAAAGCTCACCCAGATACCTATGAATGCCAATGGAACTTCGATAGAGGAAGATTTTGAGATTATTAAATTTATTGAGAACAGTGCCCCATTTACCATGCTACTAGGAAAACCTTGGATTGAAAGAGATCAGGCCAGAAGGCGAGAATAAGAAGAAGTTTTAGAGAAGAAGAAGAAAGAGTTAAAAGAATTCATGACTAGAAGGATCGCACACTTGATTGAAGAACAGAAGAACATATCGAAGCTATTTAACACCAGAGACCCGGATGTCAAAGTTGCAAGAACACTAGAATACCCACAGAAGATTGAAGTACCTATTCCATATAAAGAAGAAGGATCACCCTTGAATCTTGGGAAAGAATCTCAACAACGCGAAGTAACTATGCCAAAAGAAGATAAGAATCAGAACGAAAAAAGGCATACTGAGACGAAGCTCACTAGGAAGAAGGATAGAAAGCTAAGTAAGAAGAGGGCTAAGATCGACAAGTTGCAGAAGGTTCCAGAGGGAACCTTGCAGAAGGAAAATTTGTAAAATTGGAGCTTCGTCGGGATATCAGAACAGTGACTTATGACACTTTGTCATGGCAAAGCAATATAGTCTTTGGGGACATTATAACCATTAGACCAACGCTCTGATTGGGTAGAAAGGCATTTATAGTCAGACATCTTGCCATATGACCGTTGGGACTATGTCGTAATGGACAGAACAGAGTTAATGATGGATTCTAACCCGTTGCAAGAGATATGTTGCCAAGTTACATATTTATCCCATCGCGCTATGCACCGAGAACACTTTTTCAAACCGAGAGTTTGAGCCCGCAAACTAAGTTGATTTTGCACAGTGATCATCATGCTCTTGCTCTCTATCCCATTACTGTGTCTAAGTTACCCTCTGAGCCCAATATTGTTAAACCCGAGCATGTATGTTGGATGAGTTGAGCGCTACAGAGAAAGTTGTTGAAGAATTTTTTATCGACCTCATGACTGAAAGAGTCATTTCGATGTCTACATGTGTACAAGCATCATCGATGAGAGGACTGTCAGCCTCTCTGTCAACTGCTCGCGGAGCCGGACCATCCCGACCATCAGATGAAAAGAGAACTAAGCACAGGGATGATCTAGCGAATGCCAAATTGATCCCTACCATATTACCCACCTATATACCACCTCTGAGCGGCGCAGTAAATCGAAACAGTGTGCGCAGAGATTTTGAATACACCTTAGTTACCGCGTACCTCCCGAAGGGGATACGCGCAGTTCGAGTAGACCAAGATAAGATTGCGGCGTTGAAGTTTAATGAATTCAACCTCGGAGATCAAAAAGTCTATAACATGCTCACTCCACATAATTACCTGACCAAAACTAAGGGGAAGAATTTGAAGGTAATCCCCCAGTCGTGGACTATGAATCTCGCACAGTCCACCCTGATGAACGTCATGAAGATTCCCCACTTTGGTAGACACTAAGAAGTCAATGCTTGTGTCAAGTTGTTGCTTTCTTGTTACCATGGTGGCTATTTGTGGCTAAACTATCATATCACAGTTGATTTGACACTGATCAATCAGATCACAAGGTTGAGTATGCAAGGACCTGATCCACGGGAGTTTTACCTAGGAAAATCCATGGATCGCACTCTAGCACAGAGGATCAAGGACACCTACAGCGATGTTGAGAAGGGGATGTGAGGCTACAAGGTATATTCTATCTAGAGTGGTGCAGTGTGCCTCACCTGTCAGTTGATTGCATAGAATTTAGTAAGAAATAACCGACCTACACAAGTCACTGGTTTTGTAGTCGACCTCGCACGGAAGTGCATGGAAGGCCTTCAGATGAACTGGGCGAAGTACCTGATGAACTAGTTGGAAATCGACTGCAGAGAAGCGCAGGATCAAGGATATGAATTTCATTTCAGATGGCTCTTGATCCTTATATATTTTATTTCCTGAGAGATGTCGGAAGGTGCGACCTTCCCGGACATCCAGCCATTTGAATCGTTGGCCGCGAAGTTCAATACACTGTGGTATTCAAGCGATATGAATAAACAGTGGCAGTAAAATGTTTTTTTTCATACCTACCACAATTATTTGAAGATAGCCATACATTCTGAGCCTCACATGACTCTAAAAACTTTACACAGGTTCAAGCCTTTGATGAAGTTTAGCGCAGATCGGTATTTCATTTATATTATAGCGCGCATCGACGAACATAAGAAACAGCTTCAATCCTAATATAAGCTGATGGAGGAGGACCTGGGGGAGATCACTAAGGACTGGTCAACAGACCTCCTTATTCCAACAGACCCTCCAAAGATATTTGACATCGACAGCCCAGAAACAGCACAGGATACACCTGAACCTAGTAGGACAAAGAAGACCGAAGAAGTCCTAGGATTAGGCAATGCATCTGTGAAGACTTCTTCCATATCACCAGAGCAAGGAGGTTATGATGAAGAGTTATATGACAAATAAGTCGAACAAAAGCAAGGAGACGAGGTTGACCCCCTGAAGAAGAGGAAGGGTTCGCCTCCAAAACCTTCCTCTCAGAATAAATCGAAGGCCACCATGACCAAGATGTAGATTGTCCTCACCTCCGATGACTTCGACTTCCTCATAGCAGCCCTGCAATATGCTTCACTGGAAATAGAAAAGAAATAAGAAGCAAAGCAAGAGGATATGTATGATCAAATTGAGACTGAACTCTGAGGGGTACAGCAGGCTCTACAGTCCATCCGCGTAGTCTCCACTGCGTCAGGAGAACCACAATTGGGAGATGAGCCAACCCAACTCCACCATCTAGCTGATACAGTCGAAGCTTGCCTTCAACAAGAACAGGAAGAAACAGAGAAATCCACCCAGGATTTGACATAAATAAAAGGAGTACTCGTAGAGAAACACAGCGTTGCATAACAAGAAAAGCTTGCTCTCCAATTGAAGTTTGATGAAGAAAAAGCACAGCTACAGCAAGAAAAGGAACAGTTGCTCGCAAAGAAAATCGAAGTAAAAGAAGTGGTCAACAGAGCACTTCGCTCTGTGACAGTCTTAGAAATCAAGACAGAAGACCGAGTTACATAGCAGGTGAACCAGCTCACAGAAGCCATCCAGTAGCTACAGAAACGCATAGCATAACTGGAGCTACGCACTGTACCTGATACCCCACAAGATGTAAGAGACCAAAGAGAAGCAACCGCCCGGAGTGTAGTTGAAAGGATAAAGGCTCTTACCTTGGAATGTAACCAACTCACTGATTGTTGTGCCCAGACCTATGAACAAATCACAGAGAACCTGGAACTGAAGACACTGGAGTCGCAGCTCCAAGAGGCGAAGTATCAAGCTGAAAAGATACAGTCGCAGTTGAAGCCCTTATCAATTGTGGAAAGAATGAAGTGATCCCAATATCAGCGGACTTCCCAGTAGTAGATCCACACTATCCAGAGCAGAGTTATGGAGATAACTCAAAAACTCCAACATGTATAAGAAAAGTCTTACCAATTGTTTACAGAGGTAGAAGGCCAAGGAGCATAGCTAGAGAAGGTTGTCACTATAGTTGAACAGCATCTAGATAGAACTACCAATGATGCAGTCATCCAAGAGTTCATTGAACAGGAGGTTGTAGCACAGCAACAAGTCAAAGCATCTCGAGCCAAGCACGAGGAGTTTGAAGAAGAACTAGTCAGACCAGAGTCACTCGGGACGAGTCATAGGTGATTGTTGGGGGCCTGTTGGCCCTTGACCAAGTTTTGAGGATTCTTCGTCATGTTGACCTATTTTGGGACTTCAAAAGCTTGTCGAAGGCAGAGCGCAAGACGAAGCAGAGATCACGAGATCTTGGCCCCTTTTTGGGTCCTTTTTGGGATTTGGGAATATGTAACGAGTATGGGAATGACGGCCCATGGGTTTACCCATGCTTAGGCCTATTTTGTAATATATAAATAGATGCCTAGGCGATGTAGATAAAAAGGGAGAAGAAGAAGAGGCATCTATGTGATGTTGTGCTAAGTGCAAGTGTGGTTTTTAAATGCTTTGTGCATACTGTGAGAGACTTGCAGAGCTAAGTGCAAGTGGTTGTAACAGACTGTGAAGGGATTTGTGTTGTAACGCAAGGAAGAAGGATCTAGCGAACTGCGTAGATCTTTTGTCCTATGAAGATTAGGGTTTTGAGGCTCTATGCATGTAACCTATTGAAGAAGATAATAAAGAAGAAGAGTTGGTGGACGTAGCCCCAGGGTTGGGGTGAACCACGTATATGTTGTGTTTCTCTGCTTTGTGCGATGTGTTGGTTTATTTATGTGTTATTTGCTAAGTGCTCGATATAGATAGATAGATAAATATGTTTATGCTTTGTGCTTATGATGAATCTGGATGCTAGATCTGACATAGGTGAATGTGCTTAGTGCTTGAATCTGTTAGATCTGATCCATTTATTTATGCTAAGTATTTAAATACATTAGATTAGGGTGAATGTTGCGATGCTCTGTTTTCTCTACAGAGTAGATATTGGTTAAATAATGATGAACTAACAGTGTTAAGTGCTCTATAAAGTATTATAATCATAGATTTGTGTCCTAGCTAAGGTTGGAGACACCTGCGTCCTACAACCACCCCTGCCTCTACCTCAGGTGAGACTTCATCTGCTTCGCAGGTGTTGTCGAAAGGGTCGGTAGTTAGGGTTTTGTTGGTGCGTTGTTGTAGCATTGAACCCTGGGTCTACCCCTGTGCCAACAGATCACTATGGTCTATTCTTAGTTCAAATTTATTCCCAATTAAGTAATGCCTTCACATCTTCAAGTCATGAACTATGGAAGCAAGCTCTAGATCATGTGTGGCATAGTTCATATCATGTTCTTTAATATTTATGCACTCATAACTAATGACATGTCCATTTTGGGTTAGGGTTCCACCAATTCATTCTTTGCATGCATTTGTACAAACTACAAAATTCTCATTTGGGTTAGCAATCTTTAAAATAGGTGCACTAGTAAGTAATTCTTTCAACAAGTTAAAATTGTCTTCACACTTTACTATCCATACAAACTTTGCCGACTTTTTTTGTAAAGAAATGATGGGATGAATGATCTTATATAACCATTCTATAAACCTCATGTAGTATGTGGCTAATCCCATAAAAGATCTGACTTCTAAAACATTCTTTGGTGTTGGTCACCATATAATGGCTTCAATTTTCTTTGGATCTACTACTATACCTTATTCTGAAATAATGTGCCCCAAATCATCGAATTGTACTTAGTAAAAAGAACACTTGCTTAGCTTGGCATAAAGTTGATGTTCCCTCTATACTTGTAGGAACAACCTCAAGTGATGTTCATGATATTCTTCGGATTTAGGGTAGATAAGTGTGTCATCCAATAATTCAATGACAAACTTATCCAAGAAATTTTTGAATATGTCATTCATTAAGCACATAAAGATAGTTGGTGCATTGGTCAGTCCAAATGGCACCACTACAAATTCATAATTTCCATACCTATTTCTAAAGGTTGTTTTACTGATGTCTTCTTCCTCTATTCTTACTTGATGGTATCTTGATCTCAAGTCTATTTTTGAAAATATATTTTCTCCTCTTAGCTAATCAAAGAGGTCATCAATTTGGGGTAGAGGATATTTGTTCTTCATAGTGTATTTATTCAACTTTCTAAAGTCGATAAATATCCTCAACATTCCATCCTTCTTTTTAACAAAGAGTATTGGTTCTCCCCAAGATGAAACACTTGGGCATATGTACCCTTTCTTCAATAATTGTTTCAGTTGCATTTGTAATTCTTTTAATTCTAGTGTACTCATTCTATAAGGCGTTTTTGACAATGGGGTTTGTCTTGTTACTAAGACAATAGAAAAATATATCTCTATCTTTGGTGCCAATCTGGGTACTTCTTGAAATACATATTCAAACTCTTGCAATAGTGAAAAATATTCAAGTCTTGGTCCTTTTTTTCTTTTTTGGCTCCTCCAAATGATATGTGTACAATTGACAACCTTTCCTAAAACATCTCTTCAATTTTAATGTTGAAATATCCCTTATAGAAATGGATCTAGGAATTCCTTTCACAATGCTATGTTTTCCTTCTTCATCAAGGCATGTAAATGTCTTATCATGAAAATATAGGATAGCATGATGCTTTTCCAACCAATACATCTCAATTAGGATATCATAAGACCCTAATGGTACGATATTCATATCATAAACTACATTTAATCCATTCATATTTATGGGACCTCCTCTGACTATCTCATTGATCCTTATTTTGGTTCCAGTGGCTAGCTTAACCAAAATTGATTTTTCGAGCTTAATTTTCTCCAAATGTAATATGTCCACTACTTTAGGATCAATGTAACAATGACTTTCTCCTAAGTCAATTAAAATAGAAACAAGTTGATTAATGATCTTACCATCCACTTTGATCATATGGGATTGGTATTCTGCTTGTCGATCTTCTTGTTAGTACCATATTTGATATTGCCACCAATATGCAAGTTGTTTGAGGTTATAAGGCCAAAAATGGATAGGATAGTAACAAAAAGAGAGCTTCCATAGCTCCTGGACCGAAAGAGATAGCATATTGTGAGGCACCCTAAAGATATTAGTAGAAAAATCATGCCCTAAGGGGATAAGGTAGAGTTTTAAGCGTTTGGACACTTATCAGAATCTAGAACAAGGATAATCACACTCCCAAAGGACTTAATCTCTTTCAGGAAAAGGTTGTATCATGGGACCAGAGCTTGGGAACCAAGAACAAGCATAGGTGCGAGGCTCGATCATCAGACAGTTGCAAGTGAGGTAGATCTATGGGTGGCGATCAATGTCGCACCTTAAATATGTGTGAGAGATAACAAGCGTAATGGATTCAATGGTGGTTTGGGGAGAAATGCATCATGAATTGAATGACATTTATTGAGAAGAGAACGAAAGGAAAAACCACCATAGTTGGGTTGTGACAGTGGTATTTTGGTTTTTCCCAATCACTTTTCCACTCATTACAAAGAGCACACATGTTCACTCACTCAGTGACACCTAGAGCCAACTAAGAAAACCACCAGGGATACTTGGAAGGATCATGGACAACATGTCATTCCAAGAGGGCACTTGTCAGAGCCAGTATGATATTTCCACATGTATATAGGGGTCCCATCGAGAACTCCTATCAGAATAGCAAGCATAGTGAGACGTAGTCTAACCCAGCACCACATACGCACCGACATGGACCAATATGAAGCTTCCNTTTCACTCCCTCCCCAAAATTTCAAAGGAGCTAAGCCACCAGGAAGGCAACGCGTGTTCATAGAAGGCACAATGAAGGATATTTCAATTGGGTGTGGGATACAATGACAGCACACCAAATCAATTGATGGATAAGACAACATACAACATGACATTTGGCCTCACGTCTAGGTTTCCTTTCCAATCATTATATCGTTACTTGCATATAATAAAGGACAAATATCATTGCCTCCACAAGCACACTCGTGAAAGCCACAGATCTCATAATATCATGTCGAGTCTAGAAAATCACTTCACTCCATCAATTGTCTCAAACAATCATGTGTCGAGCCCTTATAAGAGAAATCCTAAGGAATAGAATGAACCAATGTGCATGTAATTTATCTTCTAAATATGAGTTACGCGGATGCCAAGTGTCATAGAATATGACCCACCTACCCAGTCTCTCCTCTCAGGAAAGAACTACCAGCCATCCTGGCTATATATGTCTAGAGAGTGTGTTTACAAATTCACGAAGGGAATAATTTCCCTCTCTCATACTATTGATCCAAATTTGAGAGCAGTGGCACATCTGGTAATCCACCCTAAGATGTAGTTGTACCATTTAGACAATGCTCTGTCAAAGCTTGAGGCAAAAGATTCAAAGAGTTTTTCAATGTTACTTTGCGTTGAGGAGTGGTGGTGGTTGCGAGGAAATGACTAAACATTCTTTTTGCCACCCAAGGACCTCAACTATTTGAAGGTTGAGCATGTCTATCACTGCAGACAAAGATCTAATTCCTTCAACCAGAAGAATCTAGAAAGAATCTTAATTGGACAAAGAGAACACACCTCACAATAGTATTGTTAGGTTAATTTTGGTGGTAAAAAGAGCTTTTACTAGGTAAAATCAGTTGGAAAACCATAGGTGGTATCAAGAAACTAAAAATTTGTATCCAGTTTCAAGAAGCAGTATTGGACTAAATGAATGGTTTTCTCACAAATGAAAGTGTCTATAAAGAAAGAAAAGGCACTTATTGTAATGTTTGTCACTTTGGGGAATTTAAGAGGCTCTTACAACCAAAGCTATTTGATCACAAGCCTCAAACCTAGACAAATAGTAAAAGCAATAGGTGTCAAAAGATTCATCCCTTGTGTTGTGTTTCAATATGTAACCCTTCCTCTTTATGTGTATGTCTTCTTGTAAAATATGCCCCTCTCATATGGCTTCTTGTATCATATCCCATTAATAAAATCTCAAGCAACAGGTTATGTAATATATTCAGTGTTACTATGTGGTGTATATCCATGGTATAGAAGTGATTTCCTCTTAACAAATGACCATTTCTTGTCATTTCTTCATATAATTAAATTATATGTAGAGGGTACCTCCAAGTATTTGAATATTTGAAGATGTATAATTGTTTGAAGAGTGTTTTATTGATATGTATGCATTTGTAAGAGTTGTTCAATTCTTAATTTCTCAGCACGCTTTTCTATTTCCATAAGCTATAAGATTCATTCTCTACAGTGCCTTGTATGCTTATCTTGTTTTTCTTATAATTCACCACTTCACTCACCTTTAAATCTAATTTGTATGAAAAACTCATGGACATATGCATCTTGGAGATGAGATTTTTTAATATCTAAGTTGAGATTGTTTGAGGTCCAAGATTTTTGAAAGAGAGAGAAAAAAATTACCAAATATTGCACAATTTTTCCTTATTGCAAACATGGATTTAATATTCATCTAGAGTCTTATCCCCTGGGATGCCTCAAAATCATTCCAATGACAGCCTAGAACATCTCGACGGATAACACTTCTAAGGCTACATATATTATTAGATTACTTTTGCCCATGTCTTCTACTATAGTATCTTCTTGGATGTTGTGCATGGTCTTCATTTTATCTCCTCTGTGAGGGAAATCCTTGTACATGTGGTATTCTTTGCATCCCCAACATTCTATTGGTGGTCTTCCCCTTTTTCCCAAGGAATCTTACTTGTATTCCTGCTTAGCGGATTGATCTTTCTAATTTTTATCAGGACTATTTTGATTGAAATGAGGTTTGAATCCCTCCCTTCTCTAATCAAACTTCTCCTTCTTCTTATCCTCCCAAGACTTTTGCAAATATACTCTTCCCTTGCCTTGCTCGTAAAGATACTTATCCTTTATAATGATTTCTATCAAAATTTTAGGCTCGTCATATTGAATATTCTCTTTATAAAATGATGGCAATCCACTCAAAAATATGTGTATCTTTACCTTCTCATCCTTGATAAATACCACAAACTTTAGAAATCCTAAGAACTTCCTTTCATATTATCCCATGGTCATGCTCCCCAAACTGAGTTCAAATAACTCTTGCATCTTCTTTTCATAGTAGTTTTCTAAAAAATATTCCTTCTAAAAATACCTCTTGAACTACTTCCAAGTGATCCTACTCTCATTGATGTGCTCAAATTGCTTCAACTGATCCCACCACATAGCATATTTTCCATGCAAATGGTAAGTGAAAATTTTGGATTCTATATTAGATGAGTAGTTGTGAAATTGAAAATACTTCTTGATTCCAAGCATCCAAGATTTAGCATCATCTTCCCTTTCTCATTCACCATCAAAGGATGGTGGCTTAAGCTTCCTCAGTTCTCCTTTCAAACCATCCCACTCATGTCTTCTTATTTGAAGTCTCATAGGAGACACTTCTATACTACTCCTTGAATCCTCAAATGCATAATACTTCCTATCTAAGTAAGGAGGTGAGTGACATCTATGAATTCCACTAGCCCTTCTTGAATGACTGGCTCTTTTGTAGTTATCTCTTCTTTCAGTTTTTATGCTTTCTTCCTCTTGTCTTGATCTTGATCCATTTGTTGCTTTCCTCTACAATTGATTTAGAATCTGCATCGTTTGATAATTTATTTGACTCTTTTCTTTCATCATCTTCTCATTATATTCTTTGTAACCTTGCACTTATATTCTCAATCTTCTCACAATCTCTATTAATGTTTTTGGATCCACTCTGCTCCTGTGAACATTAGACTTTGTCTTAGCATTTCCAACATTGATATTTTGACCTTTTGTCTCTCTCTCATGACTAAAGGCTCCCTCTCCTTATCCATTTCCAAAATATTCATTCTTAGCTTGAACCGATGTGTTTATACCCTTCATTTTGCAATAAATGTTCATGTAACATAGTTTATGTTAAATAAAAATAAATAAACATGTATACACATTTCTAAAAAAGGATTCCAAAATTTATATAATTTTCTTTAAGTCCACCAGTCATCTTCTTCCCAGTTGACTATGAATTATGATTCTCAAAAAAATTGTATGGGTGCATAATTGTATTCTTTTCTCCATGATACTTCCAATGACTATTCGTTTTTTCAATTTCGATCTCCGAGTAAAATCTTATGCCAGTCTAAAATTTCGGAGCATTCTCCCTTTTGTAGAGGTCTTTCAGGTTGACGTGACCTCCAGTACATGGACCCCTTCAACATGTGTTATATGGTGTGGTTGTTGTTGGCACATAGTTATAATACCCTAGGTTCAAGTTATCTTGACCAATAAAACCCTTCAGACAACGGCCCTTTCGGCATCACCTGCATGCAAGTGAAGTCTCACTCGAGGCATCTATTGGGGTTGTAGGAACCAATTTTTTGCAATAGTGAGGGAATGAGAGGTGTCCATATTAATCATTCTTATTTATTTTTTCCATGCACATTATCCTATATTTATTCCTCCTTGGTTACTTAGTGAATTCATTATATATTACCATTATACTGCAGATTGCAACAAAAACTAGTTACTTGTAACATTCATAACTATTGCGCAGTGATCACATAGTAGACAAATCTAGTCTAACATGCATAAAATAACATTCATGATAAATCACATAAAATACAATAAAACACAGTAGTTAATGTGGTTCACCCAACTTTGGGCTACATCCACAAAGGTTGGCTTCTTTACTATTGTTTCTGTAATTGTCTTAGACTGCGCATTATGCTTACAATAGAGATATCAAGATATCTCTCTCTCCATCTTTCCTAGCCACTCTGCAGTGCAAGTATCTCTCTACAAATATCTTTCTCCACTCAGACATACAATTTCTCCCTCATACTCATTATATTCTCTCACTCTCCTCACGAATAGAAAAATGTTTAATAGAACATATCATCACTTGTGAATGAGCCCTTATTCTACCCCACCCATTACATATTTATACATGCATTCTAGGGCTCAAAACCCTACTTTTCTTGTCCCAAATACCCAATTACAACTCATTCTGACTTATGACAACTCGTGTTGACTCGTTGTTCGGGCTTGTTTTTCCTGATTTTACATATGCATGTTGATTTTTCACTCCTGACTATTGTTTTTCCTACTTTTGTGCGTCTTTCTTCTTTTGGAATGTCGAACTACTCTCCTTCCTTTTCTCCCACTTTCTTCTCTTTCTTTAATCTCTGATTTATTCTCTTCTTTATTCTCTTCTTTAGTCTCTGGAAAGTGTGTTCTTACTGCGCACTTCTGAGCCTGCATGTGCCTTTACTGCACAATTCGCTTCTTCCTTGTCTTCTTTCTTTTGTTGCTTCGCATATCCTCCAAACTTAGGATTTTCCTTAAAATTGTTTCCAAAATGTTTGTCCAACAATCCCCCAACACTCACTTGTGGCTTGTCCTGAGCCACTCAGGCCTATTGCAGACTCCTCCATGATTCTATGAACTTTTGGGAGGTTTCCTCTGTTTTCGCAACTTCCTTTGTTACTTCGACCTCTGCTCCCAAAATTCCGTCTACACCCTACGCAATCAGGTTCATGAGATTCGCTTCCATGTCGTGTGTTGCTTACTTCAATTTACTCTGCATCATTTCTAATTACCCTATCACCCTTAGTGCCTCGTATTGCATTGATCCAAAACAATACTCGAGAATTTTTTGTTGGTCCCTTATCTTTTCAATTTCATTATATGACTACCTTTGTGCTAAAATGGTCGACATTCCTTCCACAGGCGGTAGAGTGTTTATGATCTTCGCATCCTTATGCACCTTTTCCTGCACATCCTGCAATCTAGCTTCTACGGCCTTCATTTCTGGATCCTCCATAAAAAAATTCCATATCTATACACTTTCCTCATAGATCTTTGTGCATTCCCCCTCCAGCTTGATCTTGATATTTTTTATTGTTGTCATCGTTGTTATCTCGCTTCCTGCCCTTTCTTCTGGCTGTGTTCCTGGAGTTATGCATGATTGTAAGTCTTCAATCCTTTGATGAATTCACCAATTTTGGAGACCTTCTCTTCCATGGTGGCCTCTACTACCAATGGTACTTTGAGAATTTCCTTATACATCTTCTAGATGGCTACTTGTGTCTTCTACACCATTTGCTTGGCCTCATTCTTCTCCTTCATCGCTCCTTCCACTTTTTCTTCAACTTCGTTCTTTTCCTACAAATAAGTTGCATATTTTTATTTCATTTGAGCCCTCTCATTCATCACTTTGTTCAATTATCTACCTTCTAAGTCTTCGTGAAGCCTTATCTCATGCATAATACCTACCTGCAAACTTTGTAGTACGTGTATAGGAATCTATGACAACAGTATGTTCAGGTGACTTAGTGTTTTCATATATTCTTGCAGCTCTGGTGTCAGGAAATCAACTGCATATGTCTCAATTTTTAACTCTTCGTAACCAAATGCTAACTCGAACATGAATGCATTGGCAGTCTGTGCTTCCTCCACTGGACTCATGGATGGTCCTTCACCCGCTAATTTTTCGGATGTTATCTTCACAGTCTCCAGTAGTTGTTGTATTGTTATCAATTGGTCCTGCACCTTCTGGTGTTGTTCTACTTTTTTCCTTGTTGCTTCTTCAATGGCCTCTTCTGCGGCATCCCATACTTGGTATTCGATTATGTCCATGTCTTCATATGTCGAGTTATAGATAGATAGCTCCTTATGTGCTTTCATATTTTTGCATGCAATGATGACTGGACCCTTCCTCTTGTCTTTTCATTTTACTCATGCTTGTGGGATTGTTCGTTGTGCTTCTTCTGTTGATGGTCATGGTGTATTCCCTACGCCATTTTTTTTCCCATTTCCATGTCCTTCGTCTAGTGCTTCTTCGTCCTTGTCTTTTTCTGATTCTTCATTTGGGTGTTCTATTTTCTCCCCTGGAACTTTCCAGACGTCCTCCCAGTCATTGATGATGAGGCATACATCATTTTTTGTCAATTTGTAGTAGGTTGGCAACCAATTACACACAGGGTCAATTTTTACTTGAATGTACATATGGTGCATCCCTACTTTGAAGCACACAATATCCTAGTATGTTTCTACCATCTGGGTGGTGATGTGTTGTGTGTGTTCTATGATGTACCTGATTGTATAAAAGTAGAAATAAAATGAAACATTTTTGTCTACTTGTCTCCTTTTGTTTCATGTATTCCATAAGTTGGAATACTACGCAGTTGCATTACCTCTATTGGCTTCTCTCACCCATTGGTAATCATCAGGCTCTTGTCATCCAACGAGTGCAATCAAGATAATAATCCAAGCATAATGAAACTTTGTGCCTTTCTCCTGGGATTCTACGTAGTTTATCAAAAATTGGTTTACCAAAAATGTGGCCCAATTCATTTGGACCCCCTATGCGCACTTTTTCGCAACTGTGATTACTGCAGCCGACACTTCGTCCTTGCGGAATTTCCTCAACAATTTGTAGGAAAACACTTGCATATTAAAGTGCACAACATCATCGCTAATGATCACAACATCTAACCCCCTCTTTCCTTTGAAAGTGTGAAACTTATCTTTCATAGATTTTGCTAGTGTTTTCTCCCCTGCTTTGTTTGTGAATAGTGTGGTTGGATCCTCTCCTGCTTTTGGAAAACTTTTGATCCACGAAATTTTTTGGGTATCAATCGATATTGGTGGATGAATCCAACACATTCCTTCATGGATGAAACTAAGTAGTATCTTGACACAAGCATTTATTTCTAGGCTACGTAAAAAATGGTGAATCTCCAGTAGGTTCAATATCCATGACCTCTCAAGTCCTATTTCCCACATCCGTGGTTAAAGTAGTATTGCTCTTGTTCCTGGTACACTTTTGGCATGCAAATATTTTTCCCTTTCCATCTTGGGAAACTTTTGTTCACCCATGATATCATGATCTGCAAACTTTAGGGTAGAAATCTTTCCTAGCATGTCCCCTTCAAAAATTACGCCAGGTGGGATTTTTGATGTAGCTAGTGGGTATTTTCCATATGCAGGTACCTTAAATTGAGGTGCGATGACTTTTCATGGTGGTATATAGTCCGTATGAAAAATTTATTGCGAATATGAAGCTCCAAGTGTTTCCTCAAACACTAGTGCAACTGGTGGTCTTTTTGGTTGCTTGCGTGTTGCGACTACTAGCGCTCCAACTTTCGACGGTTCCATTGTTCTTTGCATCTGATTTCGGTGATTTTTCTGTGTTGTTTCTTGTTCAGCTGTGGCTCGAATTTTGTTTTCTCTGTATTCTCATAGTTCTTATCAAATGAAAAAAAAAAGTATGTCGTTCCCTTATGCAATTTTATCACCCTTCGACAATTGTATAGTTGCTTTCACACCCAACGAAGTGTCGAATCCGGTTAGAATTTTCCATTAATACTTTCCTTACTATGGCATTAATGCCAAATCCTCCACCTGATTTTTCCTTTGATCTTCCATTATGTCTTAATCTTCGGTGATGCCTTCTATTTATGATTATCCCTTTCCAGTATGTTTCGTCATTTAGGGATTTGTAACCGTCATTTTCGTGATTTAATTCACTTAATGGTCCTTGTTTCGTGCTTGAATTTTGCATGCACTTAACTGACTTTGCGTTGTTTATGTTATCAGTGCGATATGCCCTTTTTTTACGTGATACTTATCCATGTTTACCTCTATATTTATTATTGTTTTCCGACTTTTTATTTGTTTCCTTCCTTTTTCTAATTTTTTTTTGTTTTTCTATATTTTATCACCCTACTATAGTACATCTACTATGATAGATGTGTTCTTGCACAATTCATATTAATGCAAAGATGTTCGATTGTCTCTATAGAGTTTCAACTGACTTCCATTCACCATTCCTCCCAATGTTTCTCCACTCAATGTTTCCAACTGCGCAACACCTGCCTCCGTCACATATTGAATTACATAGGGTCCTAACCAATGCATTCAAAACTTTCCTGGATGTTACATGAACTTATTGTCGTATAGTAATACTAAGTCCCCCACTTGAAATGTTTTTTGTTTAATGTGTCTATCATTACATGCCTTCTCTCTTACCTTTTAAACTTGTTGGTGGAAGCCTACGACAAATTAATCTTCCTCAAGTTGTACTAATTGTGACAATATATCCTCTACTGCGCAAGAATATGAAAGGTCAATAATCGATGTTGTCAGCACCATGATTTTCATAGCTAAGGTTATAGGTTTGTCAAGAATTTTCAAAGTCATGCCTGTTAGCACCCATATTGTTTTTATGTCTCGCATCATCTAACATCTCCAAGGGTCAGTTTCAAAATGAATCTTATCATTTACTAATTCCATTTCCATTTGCAACTATGCGATGCAAAATTTTCTATGCATTGCATAGAGAACTTCATCGCGGAAAGGATTCTGTCAGGCAGTGTATTTCGTCACGCGGTGGATTTCACATGCAATGGGTTGTCGCGCATAGGATGTTGTTGCACAAAGGATGTCATAGCGTAGTCGATTTTGTCGTGTAGTGGATTTTGTCGCGCATAGGATGTTGTCACGCAGAGGATGTCATTGCGTAGTGGATTTCGTCGCGCAGTGGATTTCATCGATTAGTGGATGATGTCGCGTATAGGATGTTGTTGCGCAGTGGATTTCATCGCGCAGTGGATGTTGTCACGCATAGGATGTTGTCGCGTAGACGATGTCATCGCGCACTGGATTTCGTCGCACAGTGGATGTTGTCACACATAGGATGTTGTCGCGTAGAGGATGTCATCGCGTAGTGGATTTCATCACGCAATGGATTCCTTCACGCAATGGATTTCATCGCGCAGTGGGTTGTCACACATAGGATTATTTCGCGCAGAGGATTTTCTTGCGCACAGGATACAGGCCGCGCTACGCAAATGACTGGTTTAGTGGTCAACTTCAAAATCACTTTATGACCAACTGGTGAGTAATTTTGAAAATACCTGAGAGGATTTTGTTGAGGACAAACCAAATAATAAAAATCTCTCTCATATTTGAAAAATGTTTCATATTTTGGGAGATTCAAAGGAATCTTTGAGCTCTATTTTTCATTTTTCATGATTTCCTATCTGAGACATGTTTTTGCGACACGTATTTCGTCCAGCTGGAGATGAATTTCAAGAAAACGATAGAGGTTTTTATTTATAACGAGATTAAATACAAAAATTTCTCTCAGTTTCAAAAATTAGGTTTTTATTAGTGAGATATGATGTCATATTTAATTCCTATTTTCCAAGTTTGTTGCGCAATCCGTTGCATTTTTTTGTTGTAGGTTACTATTGCATAGCAGACTTGTTGTGCAGGGGTGACAGAGTGTCCAAAAATGAACATGATGACTTATCACAACCATATGGTCTAATTTTTATCATGATCAATGATTATAAAGGATATTTCGGTTACGATTATGATTTGGAAAAGTCGAGTTTTCTAGTTTTAGTAAATCCGTTGAAGTTATAGTTCTCTTTCAAAGAAATCGGATCGATGATTCTAGGAGAGAGTAGTTCAACCCTAGCAGCTAAGGGTGACATTAGTTTTCTATATATGGGGATCATTTTCATGTAAAATGGGTTGGTTGGCAAAAGCAGTGTAGACAATGACTATTGAATGTAGATTTCAAATTCAATTGTAACTTAATGCAAAGGTCTTGAAACTTTGACGAAAAGATTCTAATGGTGGCAGTCTGATGTATTGTATTATTTCTTTGCGTATGTGATTTCTTGTACTCTTTATATTCACATCTTTAATTTCTGTCTAAAGCGAAACGTGATTTTGAATCTAGAATTCACCACGCAGTGCTCTAGATTCGCACCATTTGGACAAATAGTTTTTCTTCTAAGTTAACTCTGAATTCATCCCCAGCGGTGCTCCGAGTTGCTTCATGTGTTTTTCCTCTCGCTACACACAACGATTTTTAATTGAAGATTGTTTCTTATTTATCCTTTATCCTCTCAAGTTTAGTCACTAAGTCATTTGTTTCTCTCATTTTCAAAATTTGACTCCATTTCCCAATGGTACTTTCTCTCTTGCTCCTCATACCATCCCTTTTAAAACAAAAATAAACTTGTCCTATTGCAGAATCTGACCTCTGTGCATTTATTGATGAAATATTTGAGTTATTACCAGTCATTAAACATATGAGAGAGACCTCTCTGGTTGTATAGGTCAGAATACAATCTAAAGTTGGTTGAAACAGTTACCTCGGGGATTTCTTTGAAACAACCCAAAGAAATTACCGAGTGTTAACATTTTGGCACTGTTGTCAGGGACGAAATTTAAAATTTTCCCTGTGAAAGAATGACATGGTTGAGTTATGAGGTCTAAGAGCAGTAGAAACTTAGGAACATATTGGTTGTGTTTCTTCTCTAGCGACTCCACACATCTAAAAATCAGTTGAAGGTGATTCCACTGGCAGAAGAATCCAGAGCTAAAGTTTTCATGGTGACTCCAATCAAGCTTCAAATGTGATTCAAAGACTCCACTGGAGAATGAGACCTGTTGATAGAGATATGGAAGGGAAGTATGGAAAAATCAGGTACTCGAGCTTAAGTTTAGTCCAAGAAGTACTTTTATGTTTTATCAATATCTTCTTGTCCTTTCCTGAGTTTTTCAAAAGAATATTTCTTCACTTAATACATTCAAATGAAGCCCAGATATCTACCCTTGTATATCCTCCATGGAAAACTATAGGTATACCTCCTTCCTGTATAACCGATATTCACCAAGCTCCTTCCTCTGAGCCATATGATGTTCATGATAATTCTTGTGAGCTTAATGAAACCAAAGTTGAGCTTGTACCTTATGTTCTTAATCCTACACTCTCCAAGATTCAAGAAAGATACAGTCCTCTTAAATTTCCTTCCATCCTTCATGACTTTCCTCTGAAACATTATAAGTACCTTCCTCGATTCGATGGAGATATTGATGGAAATTCAGCTGAAAAACATATTCAGGTCTTTGAGCATTTTATAGAACTTTTTGAGATCGAACATGATGATGTGTCTATGAGGGAATTTTATCAGTCCTTACAAGGAGATGTCAAAGCATGGTTCATACATTTGAAGCCTTAGTCGATTAGCTCGTGGGATGAATTGAGGGAAGCTTTCCGTATATTTTGGGGTGAGAGAAAGTCATGGGATCTACTCCTTTCAGAGTTTTATGCCATGAGAAGAATGAAAGATGAAACCATCTCAAATTTCAATAGGAGGTTTGTTAGTCTTTATTATAAACTGCCTAACAAAATTCAACCCACTGAAGCTATTCCCATGCTCCATTATGCAACAGCGTTTCATCCACATTTGTCTTTCCTTCTTATGGAAAGAAGATCTAAGTCCTTACAGCAAATGTTTAATGATGCTCAGGAGATTCAACACAATATTCAAGCATGCAAACAGATTCGAAATGCGGAGTTGGATGCTAAAGAACATGACAATGAATATGAACAAAAAACAGTTGATTTGAATCTTGAGAAGAGAGTTAATACTATCATATGTCCCCTTGAAGCTTTAAATGTTGATGATTTTGCAAAGGATTATATTCCACTTATTGAAAAATAAGGTGCTAATTTAGCTTTTGATCCATCTCATCATAAGCATGAGGTTGATTGTTTTATGCATTCATTTGTAGACAGTCAAGAAAATGAATTTGCAAATCATCTTGTTGAAGAGTAGGTTGATGTCCCAAGCTTTTTCTCTTTAGATGACATTGCAGATGTTGTTGATTTGCCTATATATGATGAATATGATGATGATTATGGTGTTGAATTACTAGAACAACCAGTTTCATGTTCTCTATCAGAAAATGTTCCTTTTCAGCGGTGTAATGAGATAAATCAACCTACATATCACAGTTACAAAGAAGAAAGTATTGAATCGGATGAAGGAAATTCTTTACCTTTATGATTTTCTTCATTTAAATTGTTGAAAGAAAATTCTAATATCATCACTGAAGCAAAGGAATGTGTGTTGATGCAAAATCACATTGATTCACTAGAACAATTTGATAACAAATAGCAGCAATATTCTCATGTGTTTGATGACCCTGCTACTTGTTATGTAGAAGGTCTTGTCAGTTCAAAATTGTAGCCATTGGTCGAAGATGAATTTGAAAATGGGTATGTTCAGCAATCCAAAGAAATTGAAAAATGTGCATATGACAGTAGTGAAGAAAATGAAGAAAGTTTTGAATTAGGTGAAAGAACCTTTCCATTGTGTTTTGCATCTTTCAAATTGCTGAAGAAAAATGTTTATAATGTTTCAAATCAGAAATCCTCCAGGAAGGATGTTGAATATGATGAAATCAATAGACTTGCAAATGAAAATTGTCTTCCATTATGTTTTTCTTCCTTTGCATTGTTGAAAGTAAATCATGAGATAACAAAGGAAGCAGTGAAGTATGATTGCATTCACAATGACATTGTTTTACATGAGAAAATTGTTATCAGTGAAGAGGACCAACAACCTTCTCATACCTTTAATGACCCTATTGTTGATTACATGGAAGATTATTTCAGTTTAGATTTGTAGCCTGTGATCAACTACCATCTTGGAAATAAATATGATGGTCAATCAACATCAGTGTTAGATATGGATTGCTTTCCACTAGGGGTTTCATTTCAGCCAACACTGTCTTCTTATTTAGAAGATTTTTATTTCCAACAGTCTCAACGTATTTTTCAGCCTTTTGTGGTAATCAACAGGTTGAATTACATGAAAACAAGGATGTAATGGAAGGGGTGAAACATGATTGTTGTTTTATGTATGTTCTGGAGGATCCATTTGCAGTTTTGTTGGAGGCGGAAAACAGTCCCAATGTTTTTAATTTTTTGAGATTTGAATTTATAGATAAATTTTTGAATGACTTATCAGTAAACAAGCTTTGGAGCAAGCATGTGCAAAGAAAGAAAAAAGTGGATAAAGTGCTTGCATGGTTGCATTGGAATTTTGATTTGACTTGATTGGCATATTTTTCAGCAATTAGGGTAGGTAGGAGTGCCAATAAGATTGGTACTACAAGCATTTCTTTTAACAATCTGCAGTTGTCATTTTCAGCTTAGTTTGAGATTTCAGTTTGGAGCATATACAGCTTTGGGTTTTCAGGGATGTAGGTTACAAGTTACAATTGGAAAGTTGAGTTTGGGAGTAGCCCAATGGATAGGCGCCTGGTCTACTATTCTTTTCTACCTCATAGAGAGGATAGCATCCCCGTTGGAGCCAATTGTTAGCACCATGATTTTCATAGCTAAGGTTAGAGGTTTGTCAACAATTTGCAAAGTCATGCATGTTAGCACCCATATTGTTTTTATGCATGGCCTCATCTAACATCTCCAAGGGTCAATTTCAAACGGAATCTTATCATTTATTATTTCCATTTACATTCGCACCTGTGTGCTGCAAAATTTTCTACGCACTGCGCAGAGCACTTCACCACGCAAAGGATTATGTCGTGCAGTGGATTTCGTCGCACAGTGGATTTCATCGCGCAATGGGTTGTCGTGCATGGGATGTTGTCGTGCATAGGATGTTGTCATGTATAGGATGTTGTCACGCAGAGGATGTCATCGCGTAGTGGATTTTGTCATGCAGTGGATTTCATCGTGCAGTGGATTTTGTCGTGCAATGGATGTTGTCGTGTATAGGATGTTTTCACGTAGAGGATGTTGTCGCGCAGTGGATTTCGTTGCGCAGTGGATGTTGTCGCGCATAAGATGTTGTCACACAAAGGATGTCATCACGTAGTGGATTTCATCACACAGTGGATTTTGTCACACAGTGGATTTCATCGTGCAATGGTCTGTCGCGTAAAGGATTTTCCTGCACACAGGCTACAGGTTGTGTTGCGCAAATGATTGTTTTAGTGGTCAACTTCAAGATCACTTTATGACCAACTAGAGAGTAATTTTAAAAATCCCCGAGATGTTTCTTTTGAGGACAAACCAAATAATAAAAACCTCTCTCATATTTTAAAAACGTTTCATATTTTGGGATATTCGAAGGAATCTTTGAGCTCTATTTTTCAGTTTTCATGATTTCCTGGCTGAGACATGTTTTTGCGACACGTATTCCAGCCAGATGGAGATGAATTTCAAGAAACCAAGAGAGATTTTTTTTTATAATGAGATTAAATACAACAAACTCTATCAGTTTTGAAAAATAGGTTTTTATTAGTGAGATATGATGTCATCTTTAACGCCTATTTTCCTAGTTTGTTGTGCAATCCGCTGCATTTTTTGTTGTAGGTTACTATTGCGTAGTAAAATTTTTGTACAGGGGTGAAAAAGTGTCCAACAATGCACATGATGACTTATCACAACCATATGATCTAATTTTGATCATGATCAATGATTGTAAAGAATATTTCGGTTACGATTATGATTTGGAAAAGTTGGGTTTTCTGTTTTTAGTAAATACGTTGAATTTATTGTTCTCTTTCAAAGAAATCCAATCCATGATTCTAGGAGAGAGTATTTTGACCCTATAATCTAAGGGTGACATTAGTTTTCTATATATGGGGATAATTTTCATGTAAAACAGGTTGGTTGGTAAAGGCAGTGTAGACAGTGACTATTCAATGTAGCTTTTGAATTCGATTGTAACTTAATGCAAAGGTCCTGAAGCTTTGAAGAAAATATTCTAACGGTGGAAGTCTGATGTATTGTATTTTTTCTTTGTGTATTTTCTTGAATATACTCTTTATATTCACATATGTAATTTCTTTCTAAATCGGAACGTGGTTTTGAATCTAGAATTCACCGTGTAGTGCTCTAGATTCGTGCCATTTGGAAAAATTGTGTTTCTTCTAAGTTAACTCTGAATTCATTCCCAACGGTGCTCTGATTTTCTTCATGTGTTTTTCCTCACGCTACACACAATGATTTTTAAATGAAGATTGTTTTTTATTTAGCCTTTATCCTCTCAAGTTCAGTCACTAAGTCATTTGTTTCTCTCGTTTTCAGAATTTGACTCCATTTCCAAATGGTACTTTCTCTCTTTCTCCTCATACCATCCATTTTAAAACAAAAATAAACTTGTCCTATTGTAGAATCTGACCTCTATGCATTTATTGATGAAATATTTGAGTTATTGCCAATCATTAGACATATGAGAGAGCCCTCTCTGGTTGTATGGGTTAGAATACAATCTAAAGTTGGTTGAAACAATTACCTCGAGGATTTCTTTGATACAGCCCAAAGAAATTACTGAGTGCTAACAACTGCAATGTACAGTCTAGGTAGAATAAACTCCATTGACATCACTGCTTCTTTTCCATAGACCAACCTAAAAGGTGTATGCCATGTCAACTTCTTTCTTGTATTTTTGTTTTCCCACAAAACTACAAGAACCATTAAGTTCCAATCATCTCTCCCTACATTGCAGATCTTTGTCAAAGCATTCTCCAAAATTTTATTAAAATATTCTATTGTCCCATTATCCTAAGGGTTATACGGTGTACTCTTCTAATGATGAATTTGAAATTCTTTAATCATTGTTTCAATTTTCTTATTTAGGAAGTGTCTTCCTTGATCACTGAGTAATATGCGCGGACATCCAAATCATGTGACTACATTATTAAATAGAAATTGCACAATAGTATATGTGTTGCATTCTGTGATTGGTGTTGCTTCTGCCCATCAAGTCAAATACTATGTCGCAGTGATTATGTACCTCGCTCATGATCTTATTGTTGATGGGTTGATTGACCCCACAAAGTCTATTGCCCATTTATCAAATGATTTTAATGTAACCTATGGATGTAAAGGAATCTCAACCCTCCTCGATGGATTTCCCACCCTTTGACAAACATTGCATGCCTAATAGTATTCTTTATCATATTTATGAAGTGTAGGCCACCATATCCCTACACAAAAAATATTTTGTGTAGTTTCTTTACCTACATAATTTCCTCTTGCAATCCGTATGTGCTCTTTTGTGAGTATCATAGGCCTTTCATGTTCCAACACACATCATCTCAATATTCCATATCTACCTAACTTGTATAAGTTCCCTACAATCAAATGATAGTCTGTTGTTTTGACCACTAATTGTTCCTTATGTGCAACTATCATTTCTAACGGGGCTATTCCTATACTTAGAAACTGTACGATGTTTGCAAAGTAGTCATCCACCATTTTAATGAAAAATAATTGTGCATCCATAAAGTTTCCATCTATATTTCTTGCATCTTCTCCTGATAGTATGCGCGATAAATGATCAGGTCTTGCATTCAACTTCCCCAATTTCACAACAACCTCAAAATTGTATTCCTAAAACATCAGTAACCACCTGCATATTCTCCCCCCCAGCACTGACTTATTCACCAAGTATTTTAGTGCAAAATGGTTTGTATACATCTTAAAATGAGAACCCAATAAATAATGTCTAAACTTTTGCAGCGCATATACCATTGCCAATCATTCTCATTCTGTGGTAGTGTAATTCTTCTCTGCTACAGACAGCTTCCTACTTGCAAAATCAATTGGGTTATCTATGTCTCCTTCCCTTGGTTGAGAAAGTATTGCACCCAAAGCTATGGAATACGCATCTAAATGAACATGGAACTCCTTCTTCCAGTTTGGGAAGATTAAAATCGGTTCGGTAACTAGTTTTTTCTTAATTGTATCCAAACCCTTCTGATAGTCCTCATTCCATTGGAACTTATATTCCTTCTTTAGCAGCTTCTCCATAGGTGTTGTAATATGCGCATAACCTTTGATAAACTTCATGTAGTATCATGCGTCACCCATAGTTTCCCCCAGTTGTATGACTGATGTAGGTGGTTGTAAATCTAGAATCACTGCAATCTTGGTAGGATCCGTTAATAAGCCCTTCTTTCATACCACATGGCCCAACAAAATTCCAAACAATGCGCAAAAAATACACTTTTTAAAATTCAACGAAATATGACATTGTCTACACCTATCCAACATTAACCTAATTACTTCTATGTGATCATTCAATAAACTAAACACAATCCAATAATCTAAGTACACTTCAAGGAACTTATGAATAAATTCCTTAAAAGTTGCAACCAAAACTCTTGAAAAAATTGCAAGTGCATTCTTCATTCCAAAGGGCATCACTGTGTATTGATAACTTCCCCAACTTTTCGCAAAAGTGTTCTTATACTTGTCTTCCTGCACAATTTTGATCTAATGGTACCCTAAGGATCCATATGTGAAAGAATAGGATTCTTGCCCTCCTACATTCTCTAGTACCTCATTTGTGAACAGTGTTGGAAATGGGTCATGTAGACATGCATCATTCAACTTCCTTAGGTCTACACAAATCCTAATTTCTCTGGTTTTCTTATCATGTACCACCATTGGAATTATCCACTCTAATTCCACCACTGGTTCAATGATCCCCGTGTCCAAAATCATGTTTATTTATTCTTTCACCTTTTCTTTGTACTTTGGATTTAACCTGTAGGGTCTCTGTCGCACTGGCTTAGCACATGGTTTCAAAGGGATATTCATCTCGCCTATTTCCTCAGTTATCTCCATTTCTGAGAATGTATTTTGGAATATATTTTGATACTCGCGCAATAAATATGCAATCTTCTCCATAGTTTCATCACTCCAATAATCTCCTATCTGTGCAAACTTTGGATTCTCTATCATCCCAATGTTTACTTTATGTGTCTTTATTGGTTGTGTTTACACAACACACTCAATAGCTGGCCCTTCTACTAGACGCTCTCCCTCAGTTTCGTGTACCTACACATTCCTTGGATCTTCCTCATCATGTTATTATTTAGAGACATTGTAACACTCAAGTAATTCATGGACAGTCATAGAAGCTCTGTGTGCACTACACACTCATACCACCTTCGTCGTCCCTTCTACTAAAAATATCTTGGTTCTAATAACTTGTAACGCTGCATCTATTGATGGATATTCTTGTTCAAAAGTAAATGTTACCTTGAACCTCTGAGTCAAATAGTTCTAGTTTGTTGTTTCTCTGTGCATTTCCAATTCTAAATATCAGTTCTTCGGAATTGTATCCATGTTATAGCATATTTTTCCATTCCATGCATATTGCTTTGATGGCCTTCCATTTCCCTCTGCAAACTTAATTTCCCCTTTTTTGTCCACTCCAGAGATAAAAATACACATTTTTGTCCATGTACATGACCTTCCAGTTATACAGATCGCATATGTACATGGGATGCTCCATTACAACCCGCATCAACGGTTTTGGTTCTCAAAAAATAAAAAATGCATCGAGTTTCCATACCATGTCATGAGATCCATGATCCTTGACATTCCATATACTGGAAACGCTCTGACTCGACCCTTCAATTACATTTGGAGGCTATAAATTGATCCATATACAAGCCTTCAGGAGATCATCATCATATTGAGAGCAAAGATACTCTGGAGAAATTTGACCTCAATTGAGTTTGCATCCCTTTGTCCTTGAAAGTATGAACTTCTTTTTTTCAAACCCCAAGCTCTTCTTATATTTTTATAGAGAACTTCATTGACTCCTACGTGTGAGTTTTTTCATGTGGAGGATTGAAGTTGTGGAGGGCCAGCTGGAGGGACTTAGTTTCTCAGTTCTGATATGTACAGTTACATAAGTTTGTCACCTATAATGTACTTTTGTTGATAACATTAATAGAAATACTCTTTTCTCGTCCAATTGATATCTTGCAAATATTTGTATTGCTTTCCATGGGTGTATTTGTTATGTATGTTAATGGATTATGATAATTTATATGATAACATTATATATCATTACCACATGCTTGTGTATCTTGGTTGTTGAGGACAAGTTGTAGGTATAAAGCTTTGGGTCATGTGCTCAACGGTGGTATTCTTTGGATGTCTGGACAAGGTAGGATTCTAGCGTTCTCTTATTGGAATTTAATTTATATAGCATACTTGATATTAGAGTTGATTTATGGGTGTCGTTCTATCTGTTTTGGTTTTCCCCTAGCCATAGAGATATTTTCCCCGTAACAGAATTGGTGACGCCACTGGGGATATCTCATTTTTTGGGTATTGGGTGTTTTTATCCTTTATTTTCTCTCTGATTGCCTGAGTTTCTCTGTCGCATGTTGCTTGACAACCTATATTTTTCATTATATTTGAGTTTCTTGGCTTAACCCTTTCCCAGGAAGTGTCTTCCTTGACATATGTGGGTTTTCCCTTGACAAGGTGAATACATGCTCAAGCTATCTTCCTTTAGGACGCGTGCATACGCGTACACTATCTCTTCAGTATTTTTGGCTAAGTTTGGTGTTTTTTGGGTGAGTTTTGTTGATTGCTTAAACTTATTGGGGCCCTTTTTCTGACTGTTAAGTTCCTACAAAGTGATAGGAAGCCACTTTATTTGTGAATATTTTGGAAAAACTCCTTTTTTTTCATTTTTTCTCATTTGTTGTCCTTGCACACTAGTATTGGTAGTTACTTATTGGTATCCTGCTTGGAATGTCTCCTTTTTCTTGCAGTAGGGTCTTCCTATGAGGTTGTTATTTAGTCCTTGCATTTTCTTTTCATTATATCGAAAATACCAACAACAAAAAAAATCTTGCATTTTACTTATGGCATTTGCACTTTTGGATACTTTACATTAGTTTTGGAATATTAGGAAAGATTGCACTTCATTGAAATTGTAGAGATTGCATCTTAGAAATAGCATTTATAAGCATACCATCTCATTGAAAATCAAGACTAGTACTTTTTTTTTTTTTTGTTAATTTGGCCGAACCTGTTGGCATCGGGATTAACCTGTGGCTTGAGAAACCGC
>SNQJ01S0010236.1:82177-129258 GCA_010110895.2 Picea sitchensis | reverse complement strand
CCTATCAACATCAAATTTAAAAAGAACTTGGCCATGCTTGAAAGGTATGGACCAAGTTACCATTATTTCATGGGGCTTTATTTCAATTCTTTTATGCCCTCTTTTTCTTTCTTTCTTTTTTCTTTTCTTTCTTTTTTCTTTTCTTTCTTTTTTCTTTTCTTTTTCTTTTTTCTTTTCTTTTTTCTTTCTTCTAATTATTTGCAGAATGAAAAATCATTTGTCAACAAAAACACTAGAGACAGATAATATCCCAGTCACTAGTTGATTCCTATAACTTATAGGGTGATAACAAGATGTACCCTTCTGTTGAGTGCATCAAAAACATTATTCTCTTTCCCTCTGATATTCTTGATTTTGAAGTCATACTCACTTAAAAATTCCAATCGTCTTGTATGTCTAGTGTTCAAAGTTGGTTTCTCAAAAAGGCACTTTATACCATGTTGGCCCTTGACCAAGTTTTGAGGATTCTTGGTCATGTTGACCTATTGTGGGACTTCAACAGCCTGTCGAAGGCGGAGTATAAGACGAAGCAGATATCTCGGGATCTCGGCCCCTTTTTGGGTCCTTTTTTGGGATTTGGGAATATGTAACGGGTATGGGAATGTCATCCCATGGTTTTACCCATGCTTAGGCCTATTTTGTAATATATAAATAGATGCCTAGGCGATGTAGAGAAAAAGGGAGACGAAGAAGAGGCATCTATGTGATGTTGTGCTAAGTGTAAGTGTGGTTTGTAAATGCTTTGTGCATACTATGAGAGACTTGTAGAGCTAAGTGAAAGTGGTTGTAACAGACTGTGAAGGGTTTTGTGTTGTAACGCAAGGAAGAAGGATCTAGCGAGCTGCGCAAATCTTTTATCCTATGCGGAGTAGGGTTTTGAGGCTCTATGCATGTAACCTATTGAAGAAGCTAATAAAGAAGAAGAGTTGGTGGACGTAGCCCCAAGATGGGGGTGAACCACATATATGTTGTGTTGCTCTTCTTTGTGCAATATGTTGGTGTATTTATGTGTTATTTGCTAAGTGCTCGATATAGATAGATAGATAAATATGTTTATTCTTTGTGCTTATGATGAATCTGGATGCTAGATCTGACATAGGTGAATTTGCTTAGTGCTTGAATCTGCTAGACCTTATCCATTTATTTATGCTAAGTGCTTAAATACATTAGACCAGGGTGAATGTTGTGATACTCTATTTTCTCTGCATAGTAGATATTGGTTAAATAATGATGAACTAACGGTGTTAAGTGCTCTATCAAGTATTATAATCACAAATATGTGTCCCAGCTAAGGTTGCAAACACCTAAGTCTTGCAACCACCACTACCTCTACCTCAGGTGAGACTTCATTTTCTTCGTAGGTGTTGTCGAAAGGGTCGGTAGTTAGGTTTTTGTTGGTGCATTTTTGTAGCGTTGAACCCTGGGTATGCCCCTGTGCCAACAAATGGTTTTGTTGCTAGGACCTGAAGCTGTGATTGTTGGGAACTGAGGAAGAAGAAGATTTGTGCAAAGATCCGACCTAAAATTGTGAAACCTCTGTGAGTAGATATGTTGCTCTAGTGTGCAGTACTCTACTTAGTTTGACAAGCTTTGTGCTAAGGAAAATAATTATGATCTGAAGAAAAGAGGTAAGATTTGAAAGCTTTGTGCTCTGAGAAAGGTAAAACTGAGATTTTTTTATTAAAAGATGTACGATCTGAAAGCTATGTGCTCTGATAAAGGTAAGAATATTGAAAATTTCTAGATCTAAAATCTTTGTGCTCTGTAGAAGATAAGTGGAAATTTTTGTTTCAACAGTATGGATCTAGGTATGTTTGATAGATTATATCCTAGCTTGAAAACTAGGGTATTAATAGATGAAATAAGATTTGATATGAGTAGATCTGATAAGAATAGTGAAAAATATGTTATACATATGCATAGAAAGAATGTTTGGACTAATAAGTGTATGCAGGATCCTAGAAATAAAAATTTTCAAGTTAGCTACCATGATCCTAGCGCGTAGTACATGAAAGGTTGGGGATCATTTAAAAGAAAGAGAGGATTAACCCTATGTTACAGTTGCATAAAACTAGGACATCTTGCTAAGGAATGCCCTGGGGGAATACCTAGTTGTCTTTGTTGCAAAGATATGGACCATGAAGTATTGGATTGCCCTAGAATGATTGCTAAGCTTGAAGAAATGAACATGAGACAAGAAAACCCTAAGGAAGATCCAGAAACTGAGATTATGGAAGAACCCCAGAAAGAATCAGAAAAAGTATTTCTACATATGAAAGAAACCCTAAATGATCATCGACATATCATTTTATCAGAGATCTTCAAAGAAAATGAATGCCTTGAAGCAAGAATAGGAGACTTCGACATTGATTGTGTTCTAGATGAGTAAACGCGGGTGAATATCATGACAGAGAGAACTTGGTAAGCTATAGGGAGGCCTGCTATGATTCCTTCATTAGCAGGAATAGGACTATTCAAAGGAAAGTTGATAAACCTATGTGGAAAGCTCAGCCAAATACCTATGAATGCCAATGGAACTTCGATAGAGGAAGATTTTGAGATTATTAAATTTATTGAGAACAGTGCCCCATTTAGCATTCTACTAGGAAAACCTTGGATTGAAAGAGATCAGGCCAGAAGGCGAGAATAAAAAGAAGTTTTAGAGAAGAAGAAGCAAGAGTTAAAATAATTCATGACTAGAAGGATCGCACACTTGATTGAAGAATAGAAGAACAGATCGAAGCTATTTAACACCAGAGACCCGGATGTCGAAGTTGCAAGAACACTAGAATACCCACAGAAGATTGAAGTACCTATTCCATATAAAGAAGAAGGATTACCCTCGAATCTTAGGAAAGAATCCCAACAGTGTGAAGTAACTATGCCAAAAGAAGATAAGAATCAAAATGGAAGAAGGCATACCGAGACGAAGCTCACTGGGAAGAAGGCTAGAAAGCTAAGTAAGAAGAGAGTTAAGATTGACAAGTTGTAGAAGGTTCCAGAGGGAACCTCGTAGAAGGAAAATTTGCAAAATTGGAGCTTCGTCGGGATATCAGAACAACGACACATGACACTTCTCCATGGAGAAGAAATATAGTCATTGGGGACATTATAACCATTATACCAATGCTCCGAATGGGTAGAAAGGAATTTATAGTCAGACAACTCACCATCCGACCGCTAGGACTGCGTTGTAACGGAAAGAACAAAGTTAATGAAGGATTCTAACCCGTTGCAAGAGATATGTTGTCAAGTTACCTATTTATCCCATCACGCCATGCACCGAGAACACTTTTTCAAACCGAGAGTTTGAGCCCGCATACTAAGTTGATTTTGCACAGTGATCATCACGCTCTTTCTCTCTATCCCATTACTGTGTCTAAGTTACCATCCGAGCCCAAGATATCTAACCCAAGCATGTATGTCAGATGAGTTGAACGTTGTAGAGAAATTTGTTGAAGAAGTTTTGATCGACCTCATGACTGAAAAATTCATGTCGATGTCTACATGTGTACAAGCATCATCGACGAGAGGACTGCCAGCCTCTCCGTCAACTGCTCGCGGAGCCGGACCATCCCGACCATCAGATGAAAAGAGAAACAAGCACACAGATGATCTACTGAATGCCAAATTGATCCCAACCATATTACCTACCTATATACCACCTCTGAGAAGCACAGTAAATCGAGACAGTGTGCCCAGATATTTTGAATACACCTTGTTACCGCATACCTCCTGAAGGGGATACGCGTAGTTCAAGCAGACCAAGATAAGATTGCAGCGTTGAAGTTTAGCGACTTCAACCTCAGATATTGCAAAGTCTATAACATGCTCACCCCACATAAGTACCTGACCAAAACTAAGGGGAAGAATTCGAAGGTAATCCCCCAGTCATGGACTATGAACCTCGCGCAGTCCACCCTACTGAACGTCATGAAGATTCCCCACTTTGGTAGACACTAAGAGGTTAATGCTTGTGTCAAGTTGTTTATTTCTTGTTACCATGGTGACTATTTGTGGCTAAACCACCGTATCATAGTTGATATGACACTGATCAATCAGATCACAAGGTTGAGTATGCAAGGACCTGATCCACAAGAGTTTTACCCAGGAAAAGCCATGGATCGCACTCTATCACAGAGGATCAAGGACACCTATGGAAATGTCGAGAAGGGGATGTGAGGCTACAAGGTAGATTCTATCTAGAGTGGTGCAGTGTGCCTCACCTGTCATTTGATTGCATGGAAGTTAGTAAGAAATAACCAACCTACACAAGTCACCGATTTTGTAGTCTACCTCGCACGGAAGTGTGCGGAAGGCCTTTAGATGAACTGGGTAAAGTACCTAGTGAACCAGTTGGAACTCGACTGCAAAGAAGCATAGGATCAAGGATATGAATTTCATTTCATATGGATCTTGATCCTTATATATTTTATTTCATGAGAGATGTCGGAAGGTGCGACCTTCCCGGACATCCATCCATTTGAATCATTGGTCGTGAAGTTCAGTACATTGTGGTATTCAAGCGATATGAATAAACAGTGGTAGTCAAATGTTGTTTTTCATACCTACTACAATCATTTGAAGATAGCCATACATTTTGAGCCTCGCATGACTTCGAACACTTTACACTGATTCAGGCCTTTGATGAAGTTCAGCGCAGATCAGTATTTCATTTATATTATAGCGCGCACCGATGAACACAAGAAATAGCTTCAATCCTACTATAAGCTGATGGAGGAGGACCTGGAGGAGATCACTAAGAATTGGTCAGAGAACATCCTTATTCCATCAAACCCTCTAGAGATATCTAACATCGACAGCCCAAAAACAGCGCAGGATACACCTGGACCTAGTAGGACAAAGAAGACCGAAGAGGTCCTAGGATTAGACAATGCATCCATGAAGACTGATTCCATATCACTAGAGAAAGGAGGTTATGGTGAAGATTTAGATGAAAAATAAGTCGAACAGAAGCAAGGAGACGAGGTTGAACCCCTGAAGAAGAGGAAGGGTGCACCTCTGAAACCTTCCTCCCGGAAGAAATCAAAGGTCACCATGACCAAGATGCAAACTGTCCTCACCTCCAATGACTTCAACTTCCTCATAGCAGCCCTACAATATGCTTCGTTGGAAATAGTAGAGAAACAAGAAGCAAAGCAAGAGGAGATGTATGATCGAATTGAGACTGAACTCTGAGGGGTACAACAGGCCCTACAGTCCAGCCACGCAGTCTCCACTACGTCAAGAGAACCACAATTGGGAGATTAGCCAACCCAACTCCATCGTCTAGTTGATACAGTCGAAGCTCACCTTCGAAGAGCACAAGAAGAAATAGAGAAATCCACCTAGGATTTAACACAAGTACAAGGAGTACTCGTAGAGCAATGCAATGCTATAGAACAAGAAAATCTTTCTCTCCAAGTGAAGTTTGATGAAGAAAAAGCACAGCTACAGCAAGAAAAGGAACAGTTGCTCGTGGAGCAACTCAAAGTAAAAGAAGCGGTCAACAGAGCACTTCACTCTGTGATAGTCTTAGAAATCAAGACAGAAGACCGAGTTACACAGCAAGTGAATCAGCTCGCAAAATCCATCCAGCAGCTACAACAACGCATAGCATATTTGGAGTTATGCACTGTACCTGATACCCCACAAGATGTAAGATACCAAAGAGAAGAAACCGCCCATAGCGTAGTTGAAAGGCTAAAGGCTCTTACACTGGAATGTAACCAACTCACTGATCATAGTGCCTAGACGTATGAACAAATCACGGAGAACCCGGAACTAAAGACACTAGAGCCACAGCTCCAAGAGGTGAAGTATCAAGCCGAAAAGATACAATCACAGTTGAAGCCCTTGTCATTTGTGGAAAGAATGAAGCAATCCCAAGAGCAGCGGACTACCCAGCAGTAGATCCACACTATCCAGAGCAGAGTTATGGAGATAACTCAGAAACTCGAACCTGTACAAGAAAAGGCTTACCAATTGTTTACAGAGGTAGAAGGCCAAGGAGTAGAGCTAGAGCAGGTTGTCACTATAGTTGAACAGCATCTAGATGGAACTATCAATGATGCAGTCATCCTAGAGTTCATTGAATAGGAGGTTGTAGCACAACAACAAGTTGAAGCAGCTCGAGCCAAGCTCAAGGCGTTCGAAGCAGAACTAGTCAGACCAGAGTGACTCGGGATGAGTCACAAGTGAGTGTTGGGGGCATGTTGCCCCTTGACCAAGTTTTGAGGATTCTTCATCATGTTGACCTATTTTGGGACTTTGACAGCCTGTCGAATGTGGAGCGCAAGACGAAGCAGAGATCCTGATATCTCGGCCCCTTTTTGGGTCCTTTTTGGGATTTGGGAACATGTAACGGGTATGGGAATGTCAGCCCATGGGTTTACCCATGCTTAGGCCTATTTTGTAATATATAAATAGATTCCTAGGTGATGTAGAGAAAAAGGGAGAAGAAGAGGCATCTATGTGATATTGTGCTAAGTGCAAGTGTGGTTTTTAAATGCTTTGTGCATACTGTGAGAGACTTGTAGAGCTAAGTGAAAGTGGTTGTAACAAACTGTGAAGGGATTTGTGTTGTAACGCAAGGAAGAAGGATCTAGCGAGTTGCGCAGATATTTTTTCCTATGAATATTAGGGTTTTGAGGCTCTGTGCATGTAACCTATTGAAGAAGCTAATATAGAAGAAGAGTTGGTGGACGTAGCCCCAGGGTGGGGGTGAACCACGTATATGTTGTGTTGCTCTGCTTTGTGCGATGTGTTGGTTTATTTATGTGTTATTTGCTAAGTGCTCGATATAGATAGATAGATAAATATGTTTATGATTTGTGCTTATGATGAATCTAGATGTTATATCTGACATAGGTGAATGTGCTTAGTGCTTGAATCCGTTAGATCTGATCCTTTTATTTATGCTAAGTACTTAAATACATTAGATTAGGGTGAATGTTGTGATGCTTTGTTTTCTCTACGGAGTAGATATTGGTTAAATAATGATGAAATAACAGTGTTAAGTTCTCTATCAAGTATTATAATCACAGATCTATGTCCCAGCTAAGGTTGCAAACACCTTCATCCTGCAACCACCCTTGCCTCTATCTCGGGTGAGACTTCATCTGCTTCGCAGGTGTTGTCGAAAGGGTCGGTAGTTAGGGTTTTGTTGGTGTGTTGTTGTAGCGTTGAAACCTGGGTCTATCCCTATGCCAAAAAATCACTATGGTCTATTCTTAGTTCAAATTTATTCCCAATTAAGTAATGTCTTCACATCTTCAAGTCATGAACTATGGAGGCAAGCTCCAGATCATGTGTGGCATAGTTCATATCATGTTATTTAATATTTATGCACTCATAACTAATGACATGTCCATTTTGGGTGAGGGTTCCACCAATTCATTCTTTGCATGCATTTGTACAAACTACAAAATTCTCATTTGGGTTAGCAATCTTCAAAATAGGTGCACTAGTAAGTAATTCTTTCAACAAGTTAAAATTGTCTTCACACTTTACTGTCCATACAAACTTTGCTAACTTTTTTTGTAAATAAATGATGGGATGAATGATCTTAGATAACCATTCTATAAACCTCATGTAGTATGTGGCTAATCCCATAAAATATGTGACTTCTGAAACATTCTTTGGTGTTGGTCACCATATAATGGCTTCAATTTTCTTTGGATCTACTACTATACCTTATTCTGAAATAATGTGCCCCGAATCATCGAATTGTACTTAGTAAAAAGAACACTTGCTTAGCTTGGCATAAAGTTGATGTTCCCTCTGTACTTGCAGGAACAACCTCAAGTTGTGTTCATGATCTTCTTCGGATTTAGGGTAGATAAGTGTGTCATCCAATAATGCAATGACAAACTTATCCAAGTAATTGTTGAATATGTCATTCATTAAGCACATAAAGATAGTTGGTGCATTGGTCAGTACAAATGGAACCACTACAAATTCATAATTTCCATACCTATTTCTAAAGGTTGTTTTATTGATGTCTTCTTCCTCTATTCTTACTTGATGGTATCTTGATCTCAAGTCTATATTTAAAAATATATTTTCTCCTCTTAGGTAATCAAAGAGGTCATCAATTTGGGGTAGAGGATATTTGTTCTTCATAGTGTATTTATTCAACTTTCTAAAGTCGATACATATCCTCAACATTCCATCCTTCTTTTTAACAAAGAGTATTGGTTCTCCCCAAGATGAAACACTTGGGCATATGTACCCTTTCTTCAATAATTGTTCCAGTTGCATTTGCAATTCTTTTAAGTCTAGTGTACTCATTCTATAAGGCGTTTTTGACAATGGGGTTTGTCTTGTTACTAAGCCAATAGAAAAATATATCTCTATCTTTGGTGCCAATCTGGGTACTTCTTGAAATACATATTCAAACTCTTGCAATAGTGAAAAATATTCAAGGCTTGGTCCTTCTTCTTTTTTTGGCTCCTCCACATGAGATGTGTACAATTGACAACCTTTCCTGAAACATCTCTTCAATTCTAATGTTGAAATATCCCTTATAGAAATGGATCTCAGAATTCCTTTCACAATGCTATGTTTTCCTTCTTCATCAAGGCATGTAAATGTCTTGTCATGAAAATATAGGACAACATGATTCTTTTCCAACCAATCCATCTCAATTAGGATATCGTAAGACCCTAATGGTACAATATTCATATCATAAACTACATTTACTCCATTCATATTTATGGGACAACCTATGACTATCTCATTGATCCTTATTTTGGTTCCAGTGGCTAGCTTAACCAAACTTGATTTTTCGAGCTTAATTTTCTCCAAATGTAATATTTCCACTACTTTAGGATCAATGTAACAATGACTTTCTCCTAAGTCAATTAAAATAGAAACAGGTTGATTAATGATCTTACCATCCACTTTGATCATATGGGATTGGTATTCTGCTTGTCGATCTTCTTGTTAGTACCATATTTGATATTGCCACCAATATGCAAGTTGGTCGAGGTTATAAGGCCAAAAATGGACAGGATAGTAACAAAAAGAGAGCTTCTATAGCTCCTGGACCAAAAGAGATAGCATATTGTGAGGCACCCTAAAGATATTAGTAGAAAAATCATGCCCTAAGTGGATAAGGTATGGTTTTAAGCGTTTGGACACTTATCAGAATCTAGAACAAGGATAGTCACACTCCCAAAGGACTTATCTTTTAGGAAAAGGTTGTATCATGGGACCAGAGCTTGGGAACCAAGAAAAAGAGTAGGTGCGAGGCTCGATCATCAGACAGTTGCAAGTGAGGTAGATCTATGGGTGGTGATCAATGTCGCACCTTAAATATGTGTGAGAGATAACAAGCGTAATGGTTTCAATGGTGGTTTGGGGAGAAATGCATCATGAATTGAATGACATTTATTGACAAGAGAACGAAAGGAAAAACCACCATAGTTGGGTTGTGACAATGGTATTTTGGTTTTTCCCAATCACTTTTCCACTCATTACAAAGAGCACACATGTTCGCTCACTCAGTGACACTTGGAGCCAACTCAGAAAACCACCAGGGATACATGGAAGGATTAGGGACAACATGTCATTCCAAGAGGGAACTCGTCAGAGCCAGTCTGATATTTCCACATGTATATAGGGGTCCCATCAAGAAATCCTATCATCATATCAAGCATAGTGACAGGTAGTCTAACCCAGCACCACATAAGCACCGACATGTACCAATATGAAGCTTCCATGTGTGTGTGGGACCATGATGATGTCAACATGGTGCCACTCAAAATTTCACTCCCTCTCCAAAATTTAAAAGGAGCTAAGCCACTAGGAAGGCAATCCATGTTCATAGAAGGAACAATGAAGGATATTTCAATTGGGTGCGGGATACAATGACAGCACGCCAAATCAATTGATGGATAAGACAACATACAACATGACATTTGGCCTCATGTCTAGGTTTCATTGCCAATCATTATATTGTTACTTGCATATAATAAAGGACAAATATCATTGCCTCCACAAGCACACTCGTGAAAGCCACAGATCTCATAATATCATGTCGAATCTAGAAAATCACTTCACTCCATCAGTTGTCTCAAACAATCATGTGTTGAGCCCTTATAAGATAAATCCTAAGGAATAGAATGAACCAATGTGCATGTAATTTATCTTCTAAAGATGAGTTACACGGATGCCAAGTGTCATAGAATATGACCCACCAACCCAGTCTCTCCTCTCAGGAAAGAACTACCATCCAGCATGGCTATATATGTCTAGAGAGTGTGTTTACAAATTCACGAAGGGAATAATTTCCCTCTCTCATACTATTGATCCAAATTTGAGAGCAGTGGGACATCTGGTAATCTACCCTAAGATGTAGTTGTACCATTTATACAATGCTTTGTCAAAGCTTGAGGAAAAATATTCAAAGAGTTTTTCAATGTTACTCTGCATTGAGGAGTGGTGGTGGTTGCAAGGAAACGACTAAACATTCTTTTGGCCATCCAAGGACCTCAACTATTTGAAGGTTGAGCATGTCTAGCGTTGCAGACAAAGATCTAATTCATTCAACCGGAAGAATCTGGAAAGAATCTTAGTTGGACAAAGAGAACACACCTCACAATAGTATTTTTAGGTTAATTTTGGTGGTTAAAAGAGCTTTTACTAGGTAAAATCAGTTGGAAAACCATAGGTGGTATCAAGAAACTAAAAATTTGTATCCAGTTTCAAGAAGCAGTATTGGACTAAATGAATGATTTTCTCACAAATGAAAGTGTTTATAAAGAAAGAAAAGGCACTTATTGTAATGGTCGGCACTTTGGGGAAATTAAGAGGCTCTTACAACCAAAGCTATTTGATCACAAGCCTCAAGCCTAGACAAATAGTAAAAGCAATAGGTGTCAAAAGATTCATCCCTTGTGTTATGTTTCAATATGTAACCCTTCCTCTTTATGTGTATGTCTTCTTGTAAAATATGCCCCTCTCATATGGCTTCTTGTATCATATCCCATTAATAGAATCTCAAGTAGCGGGTTATGTAATATATTCAATGTTACTATGTGGTGTATATCCATGGTATAGAAGTGATTTCCTCTTAACAAATGACCATTTCTTGTCATTTATTAATATAATTAGATTATATGTAGAGGGCACCTCTATGTATTTGAATATTTGAAGATGTATAATTGTTTGAAGAATGTTTTATTGATATGTATGCATTTGTAAGAGTTGTTCAATTCTTAATTTCTCAGCACGCTTTTCTATTTCCATAAGCTATAAGATTCATTCTCTATAGTGCCTTATATGATTATCTTGTTTTTCTTATAATTCACCACTTCACTCACCTTTAAATCTAATTTGTATGAAAAACTCATGGACATATGCCTCTTGGAGATGAGATTTTTTAATATCTAAGTTGAGATTGTTTGAGGTCCAAGATTTTTGAAAGAGAGAGAAAAAAATTACCAAATATTGCACAAATTTTCCTTATTGCAAACATGGCTTTAATATTCATCTAGAGTCTTATCCCCTGGGGTGCCTCAAAAACATTCCAATGACAGCCTAGAACATCTCGACGGATAACACTTCTAAGGCTACATATATTCTTAGAATACTTTTGCCCATGTCTTCTACTATAGTATCTTCTTGGATGTTGTGCATGGTCTTCATTTTATCTCCTCTGTGAGGGAAATCCTTGTACATGTGGTATTCTTTGCATCCCCAACATTGTATTGGTGGTCTTCCCCTTTTTCCCAAGGAGTCTTCCTTGTATTCCTGCTTAGCGGATTGATCTTTCTAATTTTTATCAGGACTATTTCGGTTGAAATGAAGTTTGAATCCCTCCCTTCTATAATCAGACTTCTCCTTCTTCTTATCCTCCCAAGAATTTTGCAAATATACTCTTCCCTTGCCTTGCTCGTAAAGATACTTATCCTTTCTAATGATTTCTGTCAAAATTTTAGGCTCCTCATATTGAATCTTCTCTTTATAAAATGATGTCAATCCACTCAAAAATATTTGTATATTTACCTTCTCATCCTTGATAAATACCACAAAAATTAGAAATCCTAAGAACTTCCTTTCATATTCTCCCATGGTCACGCTCCCCAACCTGAGTTCAAATAACACTTGCATCTTCTTTTCATAGTAGTTTTCTGAAAGATATTTCTTCTAAAAATACCTCTTGAACTACTTCCAAGTGATCCTACTCTCATTGATGTGCTCAAATTGCTTCAACTGATCCCACCACATAGCATCTTTTCCATGCAAATGGTAAGTGAAAATTTTGGATTCTATATTAGATGAGTAGTTGTAAAATTGAAAATACTTCTTGATTCCAAGCATCCAAGCTTTAGCATCATCTTCCCTTTCTCATTCACCATCAAAGGATGGTGGCTTAAGATTCCTCAGCTCTCCTTTCAAACCATCCCACTCATGTCTTCTTATTTGAATTCTCATAGGAGACACTTCTATACTACTCCTTGAATTCTAAAATGCATAATACTTCCTAGCTAAGTAAGGAGGTGAGTGACATCTATGAATTCCACTATCCCTTCTTCAATGACTGGCTCTTTTGTAGTTATCTCTTCTTTCAGTTTTTATGATTTCTTCCTCCTGTCTTGATCTTGATCCATTTGTTGATTTCCTCTACAATTGATTTAGGATTTGCATTGTTTGATAATTTATTTGACTCTTTTCTTTCATCATATTCTCATTATATTCTTTGTAACCTTGCACTTATATTCTCAAGCTTCTCACAATCTCTATTAATGTTTTTGGATCCACTTTGCTCCTGTGACCATTAGACTTTGTCTTAGAATTTCCAACATTGATATTTTGACCTTTTGTCTTTATCTCATGACTAAAGGCTCCCTCTCCTTAATCCATTTCCAAAATATCCATTATTAGATTGAATCGATGTGTTTATACCCTTCATTCTGCAATAAATGTTCATGTAACATAGTTTCTGTTAAATAAAAATAAATAAACATGTATACACATTTCTAAAAAAGGATTGCAAAATTTATATAAAAAAAAATTAAGTCCACCAGTCATCTTCTTCCCAGTTGACTATGAATTATAATTCTCAAAAAAATTGTATGGGTGCATAATTGTATTCTTTTCTCCATGAGATTTCCAATGACTATTCGTTTTTTCAATTTCGATCTCCGAGTAAAATGTTATGCCATTCTAAAATTTTGAAGCATTATCCCTTTTGTAGAGATCTTTCAGGTTGACGTGACCTCCAGGACATGGACCCCTTCAACATGTGTTATATGGTGTGGTTGTTGTTGGCACGTAGTTATAATAACCTAGGTTCAAGTTATCTTGACCAACAAAACCCTTCAGACAACGGCCCTTTCGGCATCACCTACATGCAAGTGAAGTCTCACTCGAGGCATCTATTGGGGTTGCAGGAACCAAGTTTCTGCAATAGTGAGGGAATGAGAGGTGTTCATATTAATCATTCTTACTTATTTGTTCTATGCACATTATCCTATATTTATTCCTCCTTGGTTACTTAGTGAATTCATTATATATTACCATTATATTGCAGATTGCAACAAAAACTAGTTACTTGTAACATTCATAATTATTGTGCAGTGATCACATAGTAGACAAATCTAGTCTAACATGCATAAAATAACACTCATGATAAATCACATAAAATAAAATAAAACACAATAGTTAATGTGGTTCACCCAACTTTGGGCTACATCCACAAAGGTTGGATTCTTTACTATTGTTTCTGTAATTGTCTTAGACTGCGCATTATGCTTACAATAGAGATATCAAGATATCTCTCTCTCCATATTTCCTAGCCACTCTACAGTGCAAGTATCTCTCTACAAATCTCTTTCTCCACTCAGACATACAATTTCTCCCTCATACTCATTCTATTCTCTGACTCCCCTCACAAATAGAAAAATGTATAATAGAACATATCAGCACTTGTGAATGAGCCCTTATTCTACCCGACCCATTACATATTTATACATGCATTCTAGGGCTCAAAACCTTATTTTTCTTGTCCCAAATACCCAATTACAACTCATTCTGACTTATGACAACTCATGTTGACTCGTTGTTCGGGCTTGTTTTTCCTTATTTTACATATGCATGTTGATTTTTCACTCCTAATTATTGTCCTTCCTACTTTTGTGCATATTTTCTCTTTTGGAATGTCGAAATACTCTCCTTCCTTTTCTCCCGCTTTCTTCTCTTTCTTTAATCTCTGACTTATTCTCTTATTTATTCTCTTCTTTAGTCTCTAGAAAGTGTGTTCTTACTGCGCACTTTTGAGCCTGCATGTGCCTTTACTGCACAATTCGCTTCTGCCTTGTCTTCTTTATTTTGTTTCTTCGCATATCCTCCAAACTTAGGATTTTCCTTAAAATTGTTTCCAAAATGTTTGTCCAACAAGCCCCCAACACTCACTTGTGGCTTGTCTTGAGCCACTCAGGCCTATTGCACACTCCTCCATGATTCTATGAACTTTTGGGAGGTTTCCTCTATTTTCACAACTTCCTTTGTTACTTCGACCTCTGCTACCAAAATTTCCTCCACACCCTACGCAATCAGGTTCGTGAGATTCGCTTCCATGTTGTGCATTGCTTGCTTCACTTTACTCTGCATAGCTTCTAATTACCCTATCACCCTTAGTGCCTCATATTTCATTGGTCCAAAACAATACTCGAGAAAAAAAAATTGGTCCCTTATCTTTTCAATTTCATTATATGACTACCTTTGTGCCAAAATGGTCGACATTCCTTCAACAGGCAGTAGAGTGTTTATGATCTTCACATACTTATGCGCCTTTTCCTACACATCCTGCAATCTAGCTTCTACGGCCTTCATTTCTAGATCCTCCATAAAAAAATTACATATCTATACACTTTCCTCACAGATCTTTGTGCATTCCCCCTCCAGCTTGATCTTGATATTTTCTATTGTTGTCATCGTTGTTATCTCGCTTCCTGCCCTTTCTTCTGGCAGTGTTCCTGGAGTTATGCAAGATTGCAAGTCTTCAATCCTTTGATGAATTCACCAATTTTAGATACCTTCTCTTCCATGGTGGCCTCTACTACCAATGGTACTTCGATAATTTCCTTATACAACTTATGGATGGCCACTTGTGTCTTCTACACCATTTTCTTGGCCTCATTCTTCTCCTTCATTGCCCCTTCCACTTTTTCTTCAACTTTTCTCTTTTCCTGCAGATAAGTTGCATATTGTTGTTGCATTTGAGCCCTCTCATTCGTCACTTTGTTCAATTATCTACCTTCTAAATCTTTGTGAAGCCTTATCTCATGCATAATACCTACCTTCAAACTTTGTAGTACGTGTATAGGAATCTGTGACAACAATATGTTCAGGTGACTTAGTGTTTTCATATATTCTTGCAGCTATGGTGTCAGGAACTCAATTGCATATGTCTCAATTTGTAACTCTTCGTACCCAAATGCTAACTTGAACATGAATGCATTGGCAGTCTGTGCTTCCTCCACTGGACTCATGGATGGTCCTTCACCCGATCATTTTTCGGATGTTATCTTCATGGTCTCCAGTAGTTGTTGTATTGTTATCAATTGGTCCTGTACCTTCTGGTGTTGTTCTACTTTTTTCCTTGTTGCTTATTCAATGGCCTCTTCTATGACATCCCATACTTGGTATTCAATTATGTCCATGTCTTCATATGTCGAATTATAGATAGATAGTTCCTTATGTGCTTTCATATTTTTGCATGCAATGATGACTGGACCCTTCCCCTTGTCTCTTCATTTTACTCATGCTTGTGGGATTTTTCATTGTGCTTCTTCTGTTGATGGTCATGGCGTATTCCCTGCGCCATTGTTTTTCCCATTTTCATGTCCTTCGTCTAGTGCTTCTTTGTCCTTGTATTTTTTTGATTCTTTATTTGGGTGTTCTATTTTCTCCCCTGGAACTTTCCATACGTCCTCCCAGTCATTGACGATGAGGCATACATCATTTTTTGTCAATTTGTAGTAGGTTGGCAACCAATTACACACAGGGTCTCGTTTTACTTGAATGTACATATGGTGCATCCCTACTTTGAAGCACACAATATCCTAGTATGTTTCTACCATCTAGGTGGTGATGTGTGGTGTGTGTTCTATGATGTACCTGATTGTATAAAAGTAGAAATAAAATGAAACATTTTTGTCTACTTGTCTTCTTTTGTTTCCTGTATTCCATAAGTTGGAACACCACACAGTTGCATTACCTCTATTGGCTTCTCTCACCCATTGGTAATCATTAGGCTCTTTTCATCCAACGAGTGCAATCAAGATAAGAATCCAAGAATAATGAAACTTTGTGCCTTTCTCCTGGGATTCTACGCAGTTTATCAAAAATTGGTTTACCAAAAATGTGGCCCAATTCATTTGGACCCCCTATGTGCACTTTTTCGCAACTGCGATTACTTCGACCGACACTTCGTCCTTGCGGAATTTCCTCAACAATTTGTAGGAAAACACTTGCATATTAAAGTGCACAACATCATCGCTAATGATCACAACATATAACCCCCTCTTTCCTTTGAAAGTGTGAAACTTATCTTTCATAGATTTTGCTAGTGTTTTCTCCCCTGCTTTGTTTGTGAACAGTGTGGTTGGATCCTCTCCTGCTTTTGGAAAACTTGTGATCCACGAAATGTTTTGGGTATCAATCGATATCGGTGGATGAATCCAACACATTCCTTCATGGATACAACTAAGTAGTATCTTGACACAAGCATTTGTTTCTAGGCTACGTACAAAATGGGGAATCTCCAGTAGGTTCAATATCCCTAACCTCTCAAGTCCTATTTCCCACATCCATGGTTCAAGTAGTATTTCTCTTGTTCCTGGTACACTTTTGGCACGCAAATATTTTTCCCTTTCCATCTTGGGAAACTTTTGTTCACCCGTGATATCGTGATCTGCAAACTTTAGGGTAGCAATCTTTCCTAGCATGTCCCCTTCAAAAATTATGCCAGGTGGGATTTTTGATGTGGCTAGTGGGTATTTTCCATATGCAGGTACTTTAAATTGAGGTGCGATGACTTTTCGTGGTGGTATATAGTCCCTATGAAAACTTGATTGTGAATATGAAGCTCCAAGTGTTTCCTCAAACACTAGTGAAACTGGTGGTATTTTTGGTTGCTTGCGTGTTGCGACTACTAGCGCTCCAACTTTCTATGGTTCCATTGTTCTTTGCATCTGATTTCGGTGATTTTTTTGTGTTGGTTCTCATTCAGATGTGGTTCGACTTTGGTTTTCTCTATATTCCCATAGATCTTATCAACTGAAGAAAAAAAATTATGTCGTTCCCTTATGCAATTTTATCACCCTTCGACAACTGTATAGTTTCTTTCACACCCAACGAAGTGTCGAATCCAGTCATAATTTTCCATTAATACTTTCCTTACTATGGAATTAATGCCAAATCCTCCACCTGATTTTTCCTTTGATCTTCCAGTCTGTCTTGATCTTTGGAGATGCCTTCTATTTATGACTATCCCTTTCCAGTATGTTTCGTCATTTAGGGATTTGTAACTGTCATTTTCGTGATTTAATTCACTTAATGGTTCTTGTTTCGTGGTTGAATTTTGCATGAACTTAACTAACTTTGTGTTGTTTATGTTATCAGTGTGATATGCCCTTTTTTTACGTGATACTTCCCCATGTTTACCTCTATATTTATTATTGTTTTCCAACTTTTTATTTGTTTCCTTCCTTTTTCTAATTTTTTTTTGTTTTTTCTATATTTTATCACCTTACTATAGTACAACTACTATGATAGATGTGTTCTTACACAATTCATATTAATGCACAGATGGTCGATTGTCTCTATAGAGTTTCAACTGACTTCCATTCACAATTCCTCCCAGTGTTTCCAACTGTGCAACACCTGCCTCCGTCACATGTTGAATTACATAGGGTCCCAACCAATGCATTCAAAACTTTCCTGGATGCTACATGAACTTATTGTCATATAGTAATACTAAATCCCCCACTTGAAATGTTTTTTGTTTAATGTGTCTATCATTACATGCCTTCTCTCTTACCTTCTAAACTTGTCGGTGGAAGCCTACGACAAATTGATCTTCCTCAAGTTGTACTAATTGTGACAATATATCCTCTACTGCGCTAGAATATGAAAGGTCAGTAATCGATGTTGTTAGCACCATGATTTTCATAGCTAAGGTTAGAGGTTTGTCAAGAGTTTGCAAATTCATGCCTATTAGCACCCATATTGTTTTTATTTCTCGCATCATCTAACATATCCAAGGATCAGTTTCAAAACGAATCTTATCATTTACTATTTCCATTTCCATTTGCAACTGTGCACTGCAAAATTTGCTACGTGTTGCGCAGAGCACTTCATCACACAAAGGATTCTGTCACGCAGTGGATTTTGTCACGCGGTGGATTTCATCGTGAAGTGGGTTGTCGCACAGAGGATGTCATAGCACAGTGGATTTCATCGTGTAGTGGATGTTGTCACGCATAGGATGTTGTCACGCAGAGGATGTCATCGCGTAGTGGATTTCGTCGCGTAGTGGATTTCATCGCGCAGTGGATTTCATCGCACAGTGGATCGATCAATGGATGTTGTCACGTATAGGATGTTGTCGTGCAGTGGAATCCATCGCGCAATGGATGTTGTCACGCATAGGATGTTGTCACATAGACGATGTCATCGTGCAGTGGATTTCGTCACACAGTGGATGTTGTCGCACATAGGATGTTGTCGTGCAGAGGATGTCATCGCATAGTGGATTTCATCACACAATGGATTTATTCGCGCAATGGATTTCATCGCGTAGTGGGTTGTCACACATAGGATTATTTCGTGCAAAGGATTTTCCTGCGCACAAGATACAAGTTGCACTGCGCAAATGACTAGTTTAGTGGTGAACTTCAAAATCACTTTATGACCAACTGGAGAGGAATTTTGAAAATCCATGAGAGGTTTTTGTTGAGGACAAACCAAATAATGAAAATCTCTCTCATATTTGAAAAATGTTTCATATTTTGGGAGATTTAAAGGAATCTTTGAGCTCTATTTTTCAGTTTTCATGATTTCCTATCTTAGACATGTTTTTGCGACACGTATTTCGGCCAACTGGAGATGAATTTCAAGAAAACGAGAGAGTTTTTTATTTATAACAAGATTAAATACAAAAATTTCTCTCAGTTTCGAAAATTAGGTTTTTATTAGTGAGATATGATGTCATATTTAACACCTATTTTCCAATTTTGTTGCGTAGACCGTTGCGTTTTTTTTTGTAGGTTACTATTGCATAGAAGACTTGTTGTGCAGGGGTGACAAAGTGTCCAAAAATGAACATGATGACTTATCACAACCATATGGTCTAATTTTTATCATGATAAATGATTATAAAGGATATTTCGGTTACGATTATGATTTGGAAAAGTCGAGTTTTCTATTTTTAGTAAATTTCTTGAAGTTATTGTTATCTTTCAAAGAAATCGGATCCATGATTATAGGAGAGAGTAGTTCAACCCTAGCATCTAAGGGTGACATTAGTTTTCTATATATGGGGATCATTTTCATGTAAAATGGGTTGGTTGGAAAAAGTAGTGTAGACAATGACTATTGAATGTAGCTTTCGAATTCGATTGTAACTTAATGCAAAGGTCTTGAAACTTTGATGAAAAGATTCTAACGGTGGCAGTTTGATGTATTGTATTATTTCTTTGAGTGTGTGATTTCTTGTACTCTTTATATTCACATCTTTAATTTTTATCTAAATCGAAACGTGATTTTGAATCTAGAATTCACCATGCAGTGCTCTAGATTCACACCATTTGGACAAACAATGTTTCTTCTAAGTTAACTTTGAATTCATCCCCAGCGGTGCTCCGAGTTGCTTCATGTGTTTTTCCTCTCACCACACACAACGATTTTTAACTGAAGATTGTTTCTTATTTATCCTTTATCCTCTCAATTTCAATCACTAAGTCATTTTTTTATCTCATTTTCAAAATTTGACTCCATTTCCCAATGGTACTTTCTCTCTTGCTCCTCATACCATCCCTTTTAAAACAAAAATAAACTTGTCCTATTGAAGAATCTGACCTCTGTGCATTTATTGATTAAATATTTGAGTTATTACCAGTCATTAGACATATGAGAGAGACCTCTCTGGTTGTATAGGTCAGAATACAATCTAAAGTTGGTTGAAACAGTTACCTCGGGGATTTCTTTGATACAGCCCAAAGAAATTACCAAGTGCTAACATTTTGGCACTATCGTCGGGGACGAAATTGAAAATTTTCCCTGGGAAAGAATGACATGGTTGAGTTCTGAGGTCTGAGAGCAGCAGAAACATAGGAACATATTGGTTGTATTTCTGCTCTAGCGACTGCACACATCAGAAAATCAGTTGAAGGTGATTCCATTGGCAGAAGAATCCAGAGCTAAAGTTTTCATGGTGACTCTAATCAAGCTTCAAATGTGATTCAAAGACTCCACTGGCGAATGAGACCTATTGATAGAGATATGGAAGGCAAGTATGGAAAAATCACGTACTCGAGCTTAAGTTTAGTCCAAGAAGTACTTTTATGTTTTATCAATATCTTCTTGTCCTTTCCTGAGTTTTTCAAAAGAATATTTCTTCACTTAATGCATTCAAATGAAGCCCAAAGATCTACCCTTGTATATCCTCCATGGAAAACTATAGGTATACCTCCTTCTTGTATAATCGATATTCACCAAGCTCCTTCCTCTGAGCCATATGATGTTCATGATAATTCTTGTGAGCTTAATGAAACCAAAGTTGAGCTTGTACCTTCTGTTCTTAATCCTACACCCTCCAAGATTCAAGAAAGATACAGTCCTCTTAAATTTCCTTCCATCCTTCATGACTTTCCTCTAAAACATTATAAGTACCTTCCTCGGTTTGATGGAGATATTGATGGAAATTCAGCTGAAAAACATATTCAGGTCTTTGAGCATTTTATAGAACTTTTTGAGATCGAACATGATGATGTGTCTATGAGGTCATTTTCTCAATCCTTACAAGGAGATGCCAAAGCATGGTTTAAACATTTGAAGCCTCAGTCGATTAACTCATGGGATGAATTGAGGGAATCTTTCCATATATTTTGGGGTGAGAGAAATTCATGGGATATACTCATTTCAGAGTTTTATGCCATGAGAAGAATGAAAGATGAAACCATCTCAAATTTCAATTGGAGGTTTGCTATTCTTTATTATAAACTGCATAACGAAATTCAACCCACTGAACCTATTGCCATGCTCCATTATGAAGCAGTCTTTCATCCAAATTTGTCTTTCCTTCTTATGGAAAGAAGATCTAAGTCCTTACAACAAATTTTTAATGATGCTCAGGATATTCAACACAATATTCAAGCATGCAAACAGATTCGAAATGAGGAGTTGGATGCTAAAGAACATGACAATGAATATGAACAAAAAACAGTTGATTTGAATCTTGAGAAGAGGGTTAATACTATCATATGTCCTCTTGAAGCTTTAAATGTTGATGATTTTGCAAAGGATTATATCCCACTTATTGAAAAATAAGGTGCTAATTTAGCTTTTGATCCATCTCATCATAAGCACGGGGTTGATTGTTTTATGCATTCATTTGTAGATAGTCAAGAAAATGAATTTGCAAATCATCTTGTTGAAGAGCAAGTTGATGTCCCAAACTTTTTCTCTTTAGATGGAATTGCAGATGTTGTTTATTTGCCTATATATGATGAATATGATGATGATTATGGTGTTGACTTCCTAGAACAACCAGCTGCATATTATCTATCAGAAAATGTTCATTTTCAGCGATGTAATGAGAGAAATCAACCTACATATCACAGTTACAAAGAAGAAAGTATTGAATCGACTGAAGGAAATTCTTTACCTTTATGATTTTCTTCATTTAAATTGTTGAAAGAAAATTCTAATATCATCACTGAAGCAAAGGAATGTGTGTTGATGCAAAATCACATTGATTCACTAGAACAAATTGATAACAAATTGCAGCAATATTCTCATGTGTTTGATGACCCTATTACTTGTTATGTAGAAGGTCTTGTCAGTTCAAAATTGTAGCCATTGGTCGGAGATGAATCTAAAAATGAGTATGTTCAGCAATCCAAAGAAATTGAAAAATGTGCATATGAAAGCAGTGAAGAAAATGAAGAAAGGTTTGAATTAGGTGAAAGAACCTTTCCATTGTGTTTTGTGTCTTTCAAATTGCTGAAGCAAAATGTTTATAATGTTTCAAATCGGAAATCCTCCAGGAAGGATGTTGAATATGATGAAAGCAATAGACTTGCAAAAGAAAATTGTCTTCCATTATGTTTTTCTTCCTTTGAATTGTTGAAAGTAAATCATGAGATAACAGAGGAAGCAGTGAAATATGATTGCATTCACAGTGACATTGTTTTACATGAGAAAATTGTTATCAGTGAAGAGGACCAACAACCTTTTCATACCTTTAATGACCCTGTTGTTGATTACATGGAAGATTATTTCAGTTTAGATTTGCAGCATGTGATCAACTACCAGCTTGGAAATAAATATGATGGTTAATCAACATCAGTGTTAGATATGGATTGATTTCCACTGGGCATTTCATTTCAGCTAGCACTATCTTCTTATTCAAAAGATTGTTATTTCCAACAGTCTCAACATATTTTTCAGCCTTTTGTGGTATTCAACAGGTTGAATTACATGAAAACAAGGATGTAATGGAAGGGGTGAAACATGATTGTTGTTTTATGTATGTTCTGGAGGATCCATTTGCGGTTTCGTTGGAGGTGGAAAACAGTCCCAATGTTTTTAATTTTTTGAGATTTGAATTTATAGATAAATTTTTGAATGACTTATCAATAAACAAGATTTGGAGAAAGCATGTGCAAAGAAAGAAAAAAGTGGATAAAGTTCTTGCATGGTTGCATTGGAATTATGATTTGACTTGATTGGCATATTTTTTAGCAGTTAGGGTAGGTAGGAGTGCCAATAAGATTGGTACTACGAGCATTTCTTTTAGCAATCTGTAGTTTTCATTTTCAGCTTAGTTTGAGATTTCAGTTTGGAGCATATACAGCTTTGGGTTTTCAGTGGATATAGTTTACAAGTTACAGTTGGAAAGTTGAGTTTGGGAGTAGCCCAATGGATAGGCGCCTAGTCTACTATTATTTTCTACCTCATAGGGACGATAGCATCCCCGTTGAAGCCAATTGTTAGCACCATGATTTTCATAGCTAACGTTAGAGGTTTGTCAACAATTTGCAAAGTCATGCATGTTAGCACCCATATTGTTTTTATGCATGGCCTCATCTAACATCTCCAAGGTTCAATTTCAAAAGGAAGCTTATACTTTATTATTTCCATTTACATTTGCAACTGCGTGCTGCAAAATTTGCTACGCGTTGCGCAGAGCACTTCACCGCGCAAAGGATTTCGTCATGCAGTGGATTTCGTCGCACAGTGGATTTCATCGCGCAGTGGGTTATCGCACATGGGATGTTGTCGTGCATAGGATGTTGTCGTGCATAGGATTTTGTCACGCAGAGGATGTCATCACGTAGTGGATTTCGTCACGCAGTGGATTTCATCGTGCAGTGGATTTCATCGTGCAATGGATGTTGTCGTGCATAGGATGTTGTTGCATAGAGGATGTTGTCGCGCAGTGGATTTCGTCGCGCAGTGGATGTTGTCACGCATAAGATGTTGTCACGCAGAGGATGTCATCACGTAGTGGATTTCATCATGTAGTGGATATTTTCATGCAGTGGATTTCATTGTGCAATGGTCTGTCACGCATAGGATGCTTTAGTGCAAAGGATTTTCCTGCACACAGACTACAAGTCGCGTTGCGCAAATGACTGTTTTAGTGGTCAACTTCAAGATCACTTTATGACCAACTAGAGAGGAATTTTAAAAATTCCCGAGAGGTTTCTATTGAGGACAAACCAAATAATAAAAACCTCTCTCATATTTTAAAAATGTTTCATATTTTGGTATATTCGAAGTAATCTTTGAGCTCTATTTTTCAGTTTTCATGATTTCCTGGCTGAGACATGTTTTTGCGACACGTATTCCGGCCAGGTGGAGATGAATTTCAAGAAACCGAGAGATATTTTTTTTATAACAAGATTAAATACAACAATCTCTATCAGTTTCGAAAAATAGGTTTTTATTAGTGAGATATGATGTCATCTTTAACGCCTATTTTCCTAGTTTGTTGCGCAATCCGCTACATTTTTTGTTGTAGGTTACTATTGTGTAGCAAACTTGTTGTGCAAGGGTGACAAAGTGTCCAGCAATGCACATGGTGACTTATCACAACCATATGATCTAATTTTGATCATGATCAATGATTGTAAAGGGTATTTCGGTTACGATTATGATATGGAAAAGTCGGGTTTTCTATTTTTAGTAAATCCGTTGAAGTTGTTGTTCTCATTCAAAGAAATTCAATCCATGATTCTAGGAGGGAGTAGTTTGACCCTAGAATCTAAGGGTGACATTAGTTTTCTATATATGGGGATCATTTTCATGTAAAACGGGTTGGTTGGTAAAGGCAGTGTAGACAGTGACTATTGAATGTATCTTTCAAATTCTATTGTAACTTAATGCAAAGGTCCTGAAGCTTTGACGAAAATATTCTAACGGTGGCAGTCTGATTTATTGTATTTTTTCTTTGTGTATGTTCTTTAATACACTCTTTATATTCACATCTATAATTTATGTCTAAATCGGAACATGGTTTTGAATCTAGAATTCACCGCGTAGTGCTCTAGATTCGTGCCATTTGGACAAACTGTGTTTCTTCTAAGTTAAATCTGAATTCATCCCCAGTGGTGCTCCGATTTTCTTCAAGTGTTTCTCCTCACACCACACACAATGATTTTTAACTGAAGATTGTTTTTTATTTAGCCTTTATCCTCTCAAGTTCAATCAGTAAGTCATTTGTTTCTCTCGTTTTCATAATTTGACTCCATTTCCAAATGGTACTTTCTCTCTTGCTCCTCATACCATCCATAAACTTGTCCTATTGCAGAATCTGACCTCTATGCATTTATTGATGAAATATTTGAGTTATTATCATTCATTAGACATATGATAGAGCCCTCTCTGGTTGTATAGGTCAGAATACAATCTAAAGTTGGTTGAAACAGTTACATTAGGGATTTCTTTGATACAGACCAAATAAATTATTGAGTGCTAACAACTGCAACGCACAAGCTAGGTAGAATAAACTCCATTGACATCATTGCTTCTTTTCCATAGACCAACCTAAAAGGTGTCTGCCATATCAACTTCTTTCTTGTATTTTTGTTTGCCCACAAAACTGCAAGAACCATTAAGTTCCAATCATCTCTCCCTACATTGCAGATCTTTGTCAAAGCATTCTCCAAAATTTTATTAAAATATTCTATTGTCCCATTATCCTAAGGGTTATACGGTGTACTCTTCTAATGATGAATTTGAAATTCTTTAATCAATGTTTCAATTTTCTTATTCAGGAAGTGTCTTCCTTGATCACTGAGTAATATGCGCGAACATCCAAATCATGTAACTACATTATTAAATAGAAATCGCACAATAGTATATGTGTTACAGTCTGTGATTGGTGTTGCTTCTACCCATCAAGTCAAATACTATGTAGCAGTGATTATGTACTTCGCTCATGATCTTCTTTTTGATGGGTTGATTGACCCCACAAAGTCTATTGCCCATTTATCAAATTCTTGTAATGTAACCTATGGATGTAAGGGCATATCAACCCTCCTCGATGGATTTCCCACCCTTTGACGAACATTTCATGCCTGATAGTATTCCTTAGCATATTTACGAAGTGTAGGCCACCATATCCCTACGCAAAAAATATTTTGCGCAGTTTCTTTACCTACATAATTTCTTCTTGCAATCCCTATGTGCTCTTTTGTGAGTATCATAGGCCTTTCATGTTCCAACACACATCATCTCAATATTCCATATCTACCTAACTTGTATAATTTCCCTGCAATCAAATGATAGTCTGTTGTTTTGACCACTAATTGTTCCTTATGTGCAACTATCATGTCTAACGAGGCTATTCCTGTACTTAGAAACTGTACGATGTTTGCAAAGTATTCATCCACCATTTTAACGAAAAATAATTGTGCATCCATAAAGTTTTCATCTATATTTCTTGCATCTTCTCCTGATAGTATACGCGATAAATGATCAGGTCTTGCATTCAACTTCCCCAGTTTCACAACAACCTCAAAATTGTATTCCTAAAACATCAGTAACCACCTACATATTCTCCCCCCTAGCACTGACTTATTCACTAAGTATTTTAGTACAGAATGGTTTGTATACATCTTAAAATGAGAAACCAATAAATAATGTCTAAACTTTTGCAGCGCATATACCATTGCCAATCATTCTCATTCTGTGGTAGTGTAATTCTTCTCTGCTATGGACAGCTTCCTACTTACAAAATCAATTGGGTTATCTATGTCTCCTTCCCCTGGTTGAGAAAGTATTACACCCAAAGCTATGGAATACGCATCTAAATGAACATGGAACTCCTTATTCTAGTCTGGGAAGATTAAAATTGGTTCGGTAACTAGATTTTGCTTAAGCGTATCCAAACCTTTATGATAGTCCTCATTCCATTGGAACTTAGATTCCTTCTTCATCAGTTTCTCCATAGGTGTTGTAATCTGCGCATAACCTTTGATAAACTTCATGTAGTATCATGTGTGACCCAGAGTTTCCCTCAGTTGTATGACCGATGTAGGTGGTTGTAAATCTAGAATCACTGCAATCTTGGTAGGATCCGCTAATAAGCCCTTCTTTTAGACCACATGGCCCAACAAAATTACAAACAGTGCGCAAAAAATACACTTTTTAAAATTCAACGAAATATGACATTGTCTACACCTATACAACATTAACCTGATTACTTCTATGTGATCATTCAATAAACTAAACACAATCCAATAATCTAAGTACACTTCAACGAACTTATGAATAAATTCCTTAAAAGTTGCAACCAAAACTCTTGAAAAAATTGCAAGTGCATTCTTCATTCCAAAGGGCATCACTGTGTATTGATAACTTCCCCAACTTTTCGCAAAAGTGTTCTTATACTTGTCTTCCCGCACAATTTTGATCTAATAGTACCCTAAGGATCGATATGTGAAAGAATAGGATTCTTTCCCTCCTACATTCTCTAGTACCTCATTTTTGAACAGTGTTGGAAATGGGTCATGTAGACATGCATCATTCAACTTCCTCAGGTCTACACAAATCCTAATTCCTCTGGTTTTCTTATCATGTACCACCATTGGAATTATCCTCTAATTCCACCACTAGTTCAATGATCCCTGCGTCCAAAATCATGTTTATTTATTCTTTCACCTTTTCTTTGTACTTTGGATTTAACCTATAGGGTCTTTGTCGCACTGGCTTAGCACATGGTTTCAAAGGGATCTTCATCTCGCTTATTTCCTCAGTTATCTCCTTCGTTTCTGAGAATGTATTTTGGAATATATTTTGATACTCGTGCAATAAATATGCAATCTTCTCCATAGTTTCATCACTCCAATAATCTCCTATCTATGCAAACTTTGGATTCTCTATCATCCCAATGTTTACTTCATGTGTCTTTATTGGTTGTGTTTACACAACACACTCAATAGCTGGCCCTTCTACTACACGCTCTCCCTCAGTTTCATGTACCTACACAGTCCTTGGATCTTCCTCATCATGTTATTATTTAGCGACATTGTAACACTCAAGTAATTCATGGAAAGTCATAGAATCTCTGTGTGCACTTCACACTCGTACCACCTTCGTCGTCCCTTCTTCTAAAAATATCTTGGTTCGAATAACTTGTAACGTTGCATCTATTGATGGAGATTCTTGTTCAAAAGTAAATGTTACCTTGAACCTCTAAGTCAAATAGCTCTAGTTTGTTGTTTCTTTGTGCATTTCCAATTCTAAATATCAGCTCTTCAGAATTGTATCCATGTTATAGCATATTTTTCCATTCCATGCATCTTACTTTGATGGCCTTCCATTTCCCTCTACAAACTTAATTTCCCCTTTTTTGTCCACTCCGGAGCTAAAAATACACATTTTTGTCCATGTACATGACCTGCCAGTTATACAGATCGCGTGCGTACGTGGGATGCTCCATTACAACCCGCGTCAATGGGTTTGGTGCTCAAAAAATAAAAATTGCATCGAGTTTCCATACCATGTCACAAGATCCATGATCCTTGACCTTCCATATACTGGAAACGCTCTGACTTGACCCTTCAATTACATTTGGAGGCTATAAATTGAGCCATATACAAGCCTTGAGGAGATCACCATTAGATTGAGAGAAAAGATACTCTGGAGAAATTTGACCTCAATTGAGTTTGCATCCCTTTGTCCTTGAAAGTATGAAAAAAAAAAATTCAAACCCCAAGCTCTTCCTATCTTGTTATAGAGAACTTCATTGACTCCTACGTGGGAGATTTCTTATGTGGAGGATTGAAGTTGTGGAGGGCCAGCTGGAGGGACTTAGTTTCTCGGTTCCGATATGTACATTTACATAAGTTTGTCACCTATAATGTACTTTTGTTGATAACATTAATAGAAATACTCTTTTCTCGTCCAATTGATATCTTGCAAATATTTGTATTGCTTTCCATGGGTGTATTTGTTGTGTATGTTAATGGATTATGATAATTTATATGATAATAGTATATATCATTACCACATGCTTGTGTATCTTGGTTGTTGAGGACAAGTTGCAGGTATAAAGCTTTGGGTCATGTGCTCAACGGTGGTCTTCTTTGGATGTCTGGACAAGGTAGGATTCTAGCGTTCTCTTATTGGAATTTCATTTATATAGCATACTTGAGATTAGAGTTGATTTATGGGTGTCGTTCTATCTATTTTGGTTTTCCCCTAGCCATAGAGATATTTTCCCCATAAAAGAATTGGTGACGCCACTGGGGATATCTCATTTTTTGGGTATTGGGTGTTTTTCTCCTTTATTTTATCTCTGTTTGCCTGAGTTTCTCTGTCGTATGTTGCTTGAAAACCTATATTTTTCATTATATTTGAGTTTCTTGGCTTAACCATTTCCCAAGAAGTGTCTTCCTTGACATATGCGGGTTTTCCCTTGACAAGGTGAACACATGCGCAACCTATCTTCCTTTAGGATGTGTGCATACGCGTACACTATCTCTTCAATATTTTTGGCTGAGTTTGGTGTTTTTTGGGTGAGTTTTGTTGGTTGCTTAAACTTCTTGGGGCCCTTTTTTTTACTGTTAAGTTCCTACAGAGTGATAGGAAGCCACTTTATTTGTGAATATTTTGGGAAAACTCCTTCTTCTTTTTTTCTCATTTGTTGTCCTTGCACACTAGTTTGGGTAGTTACTTCTTGGCATCCTGCTTGGAATGTCTCCTTTTTATTGCAGTAGGGTCTTCCTGTGAGGTTGTTATTCAGTCCTTGCATTTTCTTTTCATTATATTGAAAATACAAAAAAAATTGTTTTCTTGCATTTTACTTATGGCATTTGCACTTTTGGATACTTTACATTAGTTTTGGAATATTAGGAAAGATTGCACTTCATTGAAATTGTACAGATTGCATCTTAGAAACAGCATTTAGAAGCATACCATCTCATTGAAAATCAAGATTAGTACTTAGCAGTGTTTTTACATTTGCTTTGTTTTATATATGTTGAGTCATAATACCATCAGTTTCACGATCACACCTCTTCAGAAAGTAGAAGCCATTAAAATTAGCGTTGAATAATTAAAATTGATTAGAAACTATTTTATTTTCCAAGGTACACAAACAAGTATAGGACCTAGGGCCTTGGAATAGGATTTTCTGAGTAAACTTCTCCAAGGATATAAAACTAAATGTATGTGTTTGACCAGAGAGTGGTGAAACCCATTATATAATTAGTGTTTTCAAGAGGCTCCGCTCACACCAAAGTTAAGCATGAGTTCGTGTGAAGTTGATTGCATAGATATCCCTCTAATACATTCTTAGTGTTAGAGATATTTCTGGGGTTATATTTGTATTTGGGGGTATTTCTAGTGCCTTTACCTCCATGAGAGGTGGTGTTTTCAAGATTTCAGGATTTGCTAACCTTCCCATAAGATGGACCGAACTTGCAACTGCTCTCCTAAGAATTGGTTATATCATGGTGACTCTAGTTTCTTGACATAGGTAACCACATAGGTTCCTTGTAGGGGTTATTTTGTAGGTACCCTAGGTTAGATAGGGATTGAACAACACACAGACTTTATGGAGGATTTCCTCTCCGGAGGGATTTGACCGATTGCATTGTGAAGCCTACAAGGGTCCTCATAATTGATTATGACACCTCCACTCTATTGTTGCAGAGTCGCAGGCCCCTGTTGATAGAGGCATACCTAATTTAGTTTGGGAGGTCCCTTTCATCCATCATATCATGTTTTTTTGCACTGGAATTTTTCTTTATTTAGGAGGGTGCTCTCTGATTGTTAGTCAGCCTAAGGATTTTGTATTGTCTCTCAATTTTTGATTCATCATGGAGCAAGACCAACCTCCTCTCCGGTCTCTTCATATTTTGAAGTTGTCACCGTGTCTTGATCCTTTATTCGAAGTCGTCTTCTAAAAGGCATAGAGTTAATAAGAGTGGTACATATTTCTCTGCCTCCTAGACTTGTGATCATCCTACCATGACTATTGAGTCAGATATGAACATCTCAGGAATCCCTTCGACTCCCATAGCCTGTGTGATTAATGGGCTCCCCTCAACTCACTTGTCATCGGCGGTTTGGATACTGCGGACTCCCTCTTGTAAAGTTACCCAACCCATGAGCTATGCTCAACCCATGGGAACGAATCCTTTTGTACTCCGATACGGTATGTCTAATCATAGTACTCAATCAATACCTTCAGACTCTAATCCTTTATCATATGGCATGCCAGACATGATGTCGCACTTCTCATTATTCATTTTGACGGCTAATATGAATCCTAGTTTTGGGTATGGGGGCATGATGCATCCTTATGTTCCTTTCTCGTTTGTTGGGGTTCATATCCATCAAGATAATCCTATGGTTGGAGGTTGGAATCCTCCTTTCTTTGGGTCTAATCCTAGCTTCAACTCTCCAGGATGGAGTGCTCAAATGGGAGGTTAGTTTACTTCCTATATTTCATATGTCATTCCCTCTTCCTCCACGTCGATTCCTACAAACGCCTCTATTATTGTGAACCCCCCTTTTTCTTTTGGTGTTCCATCTGGAGGGAGTTAGTTTTACTATATGGGAAACCCCTAGTGTGGATTTCCTTCATCTAGGGGCAACATATATAATCCTTATCATGTCACTTTATCTTTGCAAGTGGCTTATGTGGGTATGGTGCCCTTACAACCTTTCATGAATTAGTTGGAAGGATGATATTATCCTACCATTTAGGTCAATGGTGTATCCTAGAACCCTAGTTGGCATGTAATATCCCAAACCCAATCTTTCTCGGGACCATGGGCTCATACGTCGCAACCCGAGCTCCCTTTTTTGGCCACGTTGAATGTATTGGACTTGTCAAAATTGATGAATGACCCTGTGCATCATGATCCCTCATGGCCCCCCATCCCCACCAACCTTCCTTCTGAAATTCCAAAGTTTGAAGTAAAGAATGGTGAAGACTTGGGTGATCATGTGACTACCTTTCACCTATGGTGCTCATCTAACTCCCTTAATGACGATTCTATTCATTTGAGGCTATTTCGATGCACCCTCGTCATGTTCTCCATGAAGTGGTACATTGAGCTACTTGGGGGAACCTACAGAACCTTCAGTCAGATGGTATTGTTTTTTCTCAATCACTTCCCATTACCGGTTTGTTACGATGTTGGCCTAGAACTCTTGTCAACTCTTCCGCAAGATAAATCCACCCATATTTTTTATCATATTCAAGAGTGGCATAGACGGAAGAGATTGATTAAATTCTACATTCCTCCAGAGTTTATGTTGGAATGGTTCCTCAAGTATTTGTTGCATTACATTTCGAAGGATGTTTCTACAATCGGAGTGACAATTGAGGAAGAAGACATATTCAAAGCCCAGCAGTTGGACCTTATATATGATCAATATGGGATGTTTTACAAAATTATACTTGATGCACTGCAGTCAAATTATGATATTAGATAAAGGCCTGGGCCTCATGCCGATGGCATCGTAGGCTCCGCAAATGCTAAGACTACAGACCAGGTGAAAAAACAGTTGAAATATTTGTCTATTTATTAGTCTGTAGTGGGAAAATATAAGGCTTCATCATCCACCACCCTGTCGGAGGATGTGCATTCTATACATTCATCGTCAAACCCAAATAGTAACCAACAATCGTGAGGGAACAATAGGAAAGGATGTGGTAATAATCGTAAGGGTCAAAAGAATAATAATAATAAAACCAATGACGACAATAATAATGATAAATCAAATAATAATGATGGTGAGGGAAAGAAATAAAAGAGGAAGGTGAAGTTTCCCTATAAAATTTGTAAATATGATCACCTTACCCACTTGTGCCCCAAAATTGAGGAAGCCTCAAGGCTCATAATACAGAAACTTGTCGTGTTGGATAACCCATTTCTACATAACCAAAATATGGCCACGGGGACCTCTAACACAGGAAATTATTCGAGTGAGAGTCAACACCCTTTGACACAAGATGGTGGCCATATTTGCGTCAATATGGTTAAGTCTCAAATTGATGTAGCCACTCAATCTCGCGATTAGGGTTCTTCACAGATTGTTTTAGGTCTAGAGCCTCATCCTCCCTCAAAAATCCTTTGTATATTGATAAGTCGGAACCTCTTCCTCGTATTCCGAAAGGAGTACTTAAGCGCTCTTCCCATAATCCTAATTCTAGAGCTGCAAAAAATTACTCGATTATCGAGGTTTTGGTCCAAACCCCATGCGTGATGTTAGATTTGGAGGTGCTCCAGATGTTTCCTTCACATAGGAATGCCTTTCTATCTACATTAGGATCTCTAGATCTGTGTGGCTCAAAGGTTATCAAGTTTGATGTCACAGTAAGCCCTGCTTACCTTACCATATGGCCTTTCAAATCCATGTGGAGTACACGAAGGTTACCATCAAGCGTACTATAATTGATGAAGGTGCTTCGACATTTGCGATGTCTCTAGATTATTGTAAATCCATTGGCTCTCTACCTGATCCAAGTGGATGTTTGTGGCCACACACATGTTCCAAATTACAACTAGCTCATCTTGATAGTTTTCAGTTTAGCATGTTTCTCTGTAATGGGGACATTTATTTGTAATTGTGGGTTATGCACTTATGGGGTTATCCTGAAGCCCTGTAAAGTATCCAGGTGGATATTAGTGGCTACCCACCTATTCCAACTGGCTTATTTTGGAATTTTTCATGTCATTACATATTTTTGTACCTCTAGGGCCGTTTTAGGGCTCTAAACAGTGTTTTCTTGGATTTCCATAGTCAAACTGTATATGGAGTCATATTTTGACGGCATAATGTGTATTTATTGAAAATACCTTTCCAAAAGGCTATCACACACCTAAAACAGAGATTGTGTGCAAAAGTTACAACCCCGGGAAGTTAATGTACTAACTTACCCCAACGGGGCCCAAATGACTTTTGGCGCTTCATCTCCTAGGGTTAGGTTTTTGGATGTCTAGGGTTTTGAAATTCATGTTTATCATAAAAATGCCTTCAGATCCTCATTATAATCATCTTCTTGTGAATGATCATATCCATCACATCACTTCTCATAGATAAAGTTTCCACCATTCTAGCGAGTCTTGCACTTTTTATTTTTACAGTCTTTGTACATTTCTTTCATTAATAGAAATCATGTATTGTTGTATTTCTCTGTTTCTAGCAATATTTATGTGTATTTCATTGTAATATCTCTGCTTCCATTTCATTCCAAAAATAATCAAAATAACCACCCCTGTCTCAATACATGACCATGTTTATTGCATTTGATGAGCGCTCTTTTATACCCTACAGTATCCTTCCTGCTTTTCCGGTCTAGTTAGGAACAAATACTGTGGAGGTCAAGATCGAGGGGGTTGATGTGCCTCTCAACTACAATATACTACTAGGGCTTAACTGGACTTATGCTATGACAGTCATTGTGTCATCGATTTTCCACATTCTATGTTTTCCTCACAAAGGAAAGATTGTGAGATCGACCAATTGTCCTTTGCGCATCCTATTCCTAATGCATTGGTGGGACCTTCGGTCCCCATTATTGATAATTCTCAAAAGGAAACTGAGAATGTTGGTGTCGGGATGTATTCCTCATTGATGGGTACTTTTGATATCATGGCACTGATTGCATATATTAATGCCATCTCCACTGAGTCTTCATCATCGATGAGGTCTGTTCCTTTTTGTACTTCATATTTCAACAACCCTTTGACCCTACCTTCCCCGACTATGTCATATGAAGGTCATTCACACATCAAGATGGATATGCCATTTTCCACAAGAGAATTTGTGTATCAGGATATTCAAAAAGATATTGTTGACCTTTATCCTTCCTCCTCATGTAAATTCGAGGTGGATCCCTTCTTAGATCCCATATGGTTCATCCCATCATATTGTTCAAATGATTTCCTTGAAGATACTTTTCCCTCGGATGAAGCCATCCTATAGGCCATGTATAGTCCTGATATGCCTTGGGAAAATATGCACCATCGATCCTATTTTATCCCAGAGCTTGTTAGTATTGAACAGGATGAGTTTAATTCCACCCTGAGTGAGATGGTCAGTCACACTGTGGTTCCGTTAGATACACATGGTATTTGTGCCAAAGGAAACATGGAGAACATCTCTCCTACCATCCCAATCGACATCTCTCAAACCCCTGGTAAAATTGAAAATGTATATATCGGTGCAGATTGTTCGTTTGAGGAAATTCATATCTACGCCAATCTCTTCAAAGAATTTTGAGATGTATTTTCTTGGTCATACGAAGAGATTCTAGGGATCGACCCCAACATTGTCAAACATGAAATTAAAAATTATCTGAATGCTAAACTTTTTTGACAGTGTCTTAGATATATTAATCCAGGAAGGCCCTCGTTATTAAGCCAAAGGTGGAGAAGCTACTCAATTTTGGATTCATCTACCCCGTTCCCTCGACCGAATGGGTGTCCAACCTCGTTCTCGTAGATAAAAAGGAAGGAACCATCTGTGTATGTATGGATTTTAGGGAATTGAACAAATCATGTCCTAAAGATAACTTCCCCACTCCTTTTATTGACCATATTATCGCCAAGTGTGTGGGAAGCGAAGTCTTTTCCTTTATGTATGGATTTTCCAGGTTATAATTGAATTCAAATTAAACCCAAGGATCAACACAAGACTGCATTTATTTTTCCTTAGGGTACCTTTTCATATCGAAAAATGCCTTCTGGTATTAAAAACACCGGAGCAACCTTTCAACATTCCATGAAGGTTGTGTTTCACGATCTTAAGCATATCGTCGAAGCTTACCTAGATGATTGTGTTGCTCACTCTAGTAAGAGGGTATATTACTCAACTCACCTTCTACTAGTATTTAAGAGATGTAGTTATTATCGCATTCGGTTGAACCCTCAAAAATGCATCTTTTGTGTTAGGTCTGATCATATTTTAGGGGTCATAGTTTCTGAGTATGGAATCATGCTAGATCCTATGAAGGTCGAGGAAATACTTTGGTTGCCTTCCTAGTGCAACATTCGACACTTTAGGGTTTACAGAGGAAGGTTGAATTCATGTGTCATTTCATAGTTAACTATGCCAATATAACTAAAGGTTTCATGCATATTTTGAAGAAGGACACTTCTTTCATATGGGATGAGCAAGCCCATGGATATTTCAATGCTCTTAAGAAATCCTTGGTATTGGCACCTCTATTGAAGTCCCCAGACTACAGTAGATACTTTATGCTTTATATCACCGTGTCTGATGGGACGGTTGGTATGGTATTTGTTCAGGAGCATGATGAGCTCCATGAGCACATTGTCTAATACCTTATTCAAAATCTAGTTGGTCCTAAACTCAAAAACTCTCACGTAGAGAAGCTAGCCTTGGTCGTTGTACATGTGGTTCAAAGATTACAACATTATATCTTACTCTGAAAAACTATCGTGGTTACGGATAGAAATCCATTTCAATATGTCCTTACTATACGTATCATAGGGGGGAAATACAATAAGTGGATTTTTATTTTGCAAGAACCTGATCTTGATTTTGCTTCTGCGAAATCCATGAAATCGCTAGTTTTTGCAAAACTGATGTCAGACTTCCCTAGACAGGATGAGGATATTTTTCATGACGATTCATTTGTTTATGAACATATATTCCTTATCTCATCTTTAGACCCCTGGTACGAAGATATTTTAATCTACCTTCAAACCCTTAAGCTCTCCCAAAATCTGTCAAGAGACAACCAACGATGTATATGTCATCAAGATAAAAACTACCTTATTATCGGTGACACTTTGTATCATCGAGGAGTCGATAAAATTTTACGTCGATGTTTGAATCATGAGGAGGCTGACGCCATTCTCAATTATTGTCATAGTGGAGTGTGTGGTGGTCATTTATCCAGTATTTCCACAGCCCAAAAGATATTGCAAGCCGGTTCTTTTTTGTCGTCAATTTTTAAAGATTACATTGAAGTGGTTAAGAAGTGTCACCCTTGCCATGTGTTTGTTTGGAAAATGCACTCGCACACGAACCCTCTTCACTCAGTCATCGTTTTCAGTCCCTTCACCAAGTGGGGGGTGGATTTCATGGAATGCAACCGAACTTTGGATTGGGGGCACCATCATATTATCGTGGCCATGGATTATTTTACTAAATGAGTTGAGGTCATGTCTACCATTAAATCCAATGATAATACTATAGAATTTTTCGTATTCAATCATATTATAGCTCGGTTTGGAATCCTAAAATAGATTTTCATTGATCATGGCAGTCACTTCCAGAATGAGATGATGACAGAGTTGGCATCGAAAATTGGGTTTACACATGATCATTCTCCCCCTTATTATCTCTAGGAAAATGGACAAGTAGAGGTTGTGAATAAATCTTTGAATACCATTTTGCAAAAAATTGCCAGTCAAAGTAAATCTAACTAGAATGTGATTCTTTAGCCTTCACTTTGGGCATACCAAACCATGGTAAATAATTCCAATGGTTTCTCACTGTTTCATTTAGTACACGGCATGGGCTTGATTCTTCCTATTGAATGTGAAATCCCTTCCCTTAAGTTGGAAAATGAGCTCCTACCTGACATGAATGATCTCGATGAGCAGTGTCGAGATGCCTCTACGGATATCAAAGTGAATAAAAAACATGTTAAGGTCCAATATGATAATTTTTCCTATCCCCGACAGTACCTTGAGGGTCACTTGGTTCTCCTTTATGACCAAGTCAAAGAACCGCTAGGGAAAGAAATGTTAAAGCCCATGTGGCATGTTCCTTATATCATGCAATGTGTCCTAGAGAAAGGATCCTATGAATTATAATATTATGAGGGGAATGTATTGGACAAGCCCAGAAATGGGCTTTACCTTAAAATTTATTACGCTTGAGCCCTGAAACTCAGGCATGACCTTTGTATATTAGTTTATATACTTATTTTTTCTTTTCTCTTTTGCATCACCGGCTTGCTTATTGAGTTGTCCTTTGGTTGGAAGATGTCAACAGAGTCTTCAGTATACTTATGATTCATAGACGATGCCATTTTTCATATGCAGAACTTGGCTTCCATCACTTGGGTTATCCATTCACCTGAGGGACGGCTAGTGTCTTCAAGTGGGGTTTGTTTGGAGCCATCAACGAATAATGTGATTGATTATAGCGTTTTTATAGAGCTATTACGCAACGCCATTTCACATGGTGTTGATCTTTAAAAGTTTCCCTAGACTCTCAGTTAGTTGTATGTCAATTGAATGGCAGTTACCATGTGCAAGATCCTAATTTACTACGACGATTCCTATGGGTATGAATTTTGGAATGATACTTTGATTTTCTTTCTTATAATCACATACCTAGAAGTTCTAATCAAGTATCTGATGCATATGCTAATTACATTTTAGATTGGAATTTTTCACATAACTAAGTAAATAAAACACAATCATACATTCATCCATTGAAACATATATAAGTAAATCCAAAGACCAAATGTTTGTAACAGATTTCCAGCGCACTTATGCCTTTGGCGGGTATATTTTGTCACCAGCATATAGGATAGGTTCTCACCCCACTTTGTATTTCTGCATCATCCTATGACCTTGATTCATATGCCCTAGGTATGAACCCATTTCTTAGAGACATGGAACCTTCTCATGGCTACTATAAGTGTCATTATTAAGTGGTAGAGACTTACCAAACACGAGTACCCTAGTTAGAACCCTTTTGTCATTTGGTGCCCATGAAAAAGTTACTCCATATGATCGGGAGTTCCTTATAGTACCAATATGACTTTGCGTTCGAACCTCATTTTTCTTACTCAATATCATTCTGACTACTACCTATGGGACTCCCCCCAAGTCTTGGTTAATCTATTTTCCGAATCCCAAAAAAAATGAAAAGATTTTTGAGTGAACTCATCTCTTACACACTCCTTAAATGGTTTTGAAAGGACGTTTATTTTGGTATAAGTTTAACCCTTTTATGGACCAAGTAGACTACTTACGAAAAAGGAATACTCTAGTCTCCATTGGCTAGAAGAGTTATCTTGGGTATTATTTTATACTTTTTCGGGCCTAGGGGACTAACATCTATGAAAAAGGACACTTGTTGAGTTAAGTTGTAATTGCATCATGTTGGCATAGGGGAAGACCCAGGGTTTAGCTCTAACGGTGCACCAACAAGCCCTAACTACTGGCCCTTTCGAAAACACCTGCGAAATAGATGCAGTCACACCCGAAGTAGCAATAGGGGGTTGTAGAACACAGGTGTCTACAACCAGAGGAAATGCAAAGTGGATTCAACATAATAATACACAGCAATCTAGTTATCATTTACCATATCAACCCTACTTCGCATAGTTATATCTTAGATCTAACACAGTGATGCAATAATAGAGTAACAGAAAGCAAAATAACACAGCATCCATCACACATCACAACAAGATATACGAGGTTCACCCTCTCCCTAGGGATATGTCCATAGAACTGTGTTTCTTGATATTATAGGAAAACATACAGTTCTATCTACACTCTTATCTTGCAGATATCTCTCCTTCTCTCTCTCTTTCTCTCCCCTCCCTGCGCACCCAGTTGCAGGGTTGATCTTCGCACCCAATTGAAGATATTACAACACAGACTCTCTCTCGACATAATACTTCTCTCTCTCAACAATAATAATTGCTCATTGCATTCTCTCTAACCCAACCCATGTCCTCTTGACCCTTATTTATACATTACAATGACTCTCGGACAACCTTAAGCTGAAACCTAGGTGTCAAAAGCCTAAAATTCCAAAACCCTAGGTCAACTTGACCCACGTTTTCAAGGCTTCGCTAGCCTGTTTGTCCTTCTTTCCCATGAGGTGCTCCAAAGAATCTATCGGTGGATTTTTCCACTTGATGAGTTGTCCATGATCCCTCTTCCTTCTTAATTTGTCTTCCTCGGTCTTCTCATTCAACAACTTGCTTTATCTTACTTCTCTCCTTCTTTTTTGCTTCTTTAACCACTTCGACCCAATCTCAGTCAATGTGCTTTCTGCGCAATTTGTACTTCACACTTCTTTCCTTACTCTTCGTAATCTTCCATAACCAAGGGCCAACAGGCCCCCAACACTCACATGTGACTCGTCCCAAGGCACTTTAGGTCTGAACCTTCTGTTTCACTTCGACTTCAAACTACGCGGGGTAGCCTGTTCTTTCTACTTTGTCCCTTTCTTACCTGTGCAGACTGTCTTTTCTGTGTCTGGTACCCAGTTTCAACTACACCTGGTACCTAGACATGTCTCATTCTACTTTTACGAAGAGTTGTGAGGCAGCTGGTTGTCATAGTACAATTTCAACCAGCTCCCATTCACTAAACCTTCCTTCCACTCTTCATTCAGTGTCTTCAACTACACAGTTCCTCCTTCTGTAACATAGGCGACCTCAAATGGCCCAAGCCAATGTGTTCTGAATTTCTCTGGATGCTTCATGAACTTGTTGTCATATACCAATACCAGATCTCCTTGATTAAAGATTTTCTTCCTGATGTGTTTGTCATGGTAAGCCTTATCTTGTTCCTTCTATACCTACTGATGGAATCCTGAAATAAATATATCTTCCTCTAGCTCTACCAACTACGCAAGCCTCTCTTGCACAGTGTCAGTGTCATCCATATCTTTGAAGGTTGCAATTCTCAGGCTAGGAACTAAATATTCCATAGGGACAATTGCTTCTATACCATAAACCAACTTAAAGGGAGTCTGCATTGTCAGCTTCTTGCAAGTAGTTCTATAGGCCCATAGCACTGTTAGTACTCTCAAATCCTAGTCATCCCTATTCACACTACAAATCTTTTTCAGCGTTATCTCCAAGATCTTGTTGAAATCTTCGACCATCCCATTCGCTTGTGGATGGTAGGGAGTACTCTTCTGATGGTGGACTTCAAATTCCTTAGTCAAAGCTTCAATAGTCTTATTAATAAAGTGTGCACCTTGATTGCTCATCAGGGTCTTCAGGCATCCAAACCTGGTTATGATATCATCAAATATAAATCACACAATTGTAGTTTCACTACAGTCCTTCACTGCTCTTGCTTCTTCCCATCTGGTCAAATATTGTATTGCAGTAATGATTTATCTAGATATTGTGCACTTTACTGGTGGGTTAATAGGTCCCATGAAATCAATGGCCCATTTTTCAAATGCATGTAAAGTTATTTGTGGTGATAAAGACATCTAATCTCTTCTGGAAGGTTTCCCAACTCTTTGGCACACATTGCAGTCTCTGTAGTATTATTTAGCATCCTTATGTAAAGTAGGCCACCAGAGGCCAGCTCTAAGAACCTTTTGCATTGTTGTTTTCCCTGCGTAGTGTCCTCCTACGATTCCTTCATGTGCTTCTTCCAGAATTAGTGGTCTCTCTGCCTCCATAACACATCTCCTCAGGATCTCATCAGGTCCCATCTTGTATAACTGTCCAGCTATAAGTGAAAAATCTGCAGCGTGAACTACCAGTTATTTTTTCTGAATGATTGTTTATTTGCAAGGTGCCATTACTGTTGATAGGAACTAGACTATCTTGGTGAAGTGATCATCAACTCTTTTGATGGACAAAAACTATGCATCTGGTAGTGTATCCTCCAAACTAGTAGGTTCCTCTCCATGCTCCAACCTAGACAAGTGATCAGGTCCCTTGTTCATTCTCCCTAGCTTGACCACTATTTCAAAATTATATTCCTGAAATAGTAGTAACCATGTGCATATCCTTCCCCAAAAAATTGGCTTGTTGACTAGGTATTTCAATGCAGAGTGATCAGTGAACATCTTAAAATGTCCTCCCAACAAGTAGTGTCGAAACTTTTGCAGTGCGTACACCATGGCTAAACCTTCTCTCTCAATGGTAGTGTAGTCTATTTCAGTTGTAGATAGCTTCCTGCTAGAAAATGCTAACGTATGGTCAATATCTCTTACTCCTTGTTGTGATAACACTTATCCTAGTGCAATAGATGAAGCATCAACATGCACATGAAATTCATTGCTCCAATCTAGAAAAACTAGAATAGGCACAGTAACCATTTTTTGTTTCAGTGTGTCGAAGCTCTGCTTACATTCTTTTGTCCATTGAATCTGACAATATTTCTTTAATAGCTTCTCCATTGGTGTTGTAATCTATGCATATCCATTAATGAACTTTATGTAGTATCCAGTATGTCCTAGCGCAGTGCACAGCTATCTGACTGAAGTAGGGGGGGCTAGATCAACAATAATGGCAATCTTGGACGGATCTACCAGCAACCCCTTCTTACACACAATATGCCCTAGCAGCACTCCAAAGGGTGAAAAGAATATGCACTTCTTCAGGTTCAAGGAAAACTGAAATTGATTGTACTTATCCAACATTAGTATTAAACATTCAATATGGTTTTGTAATAAGCTAAAAACAGTCCAATCATCAAAATATGCTTCCAAAAATTTATGTAAAAACTCCTTGAATGCTTCGACCACCACCCTAGAAAAGATGGTTGGTGCATTCTTCAATCCAAAAGGCATCACTGTGTACTGGTAGGATTCCCATTATGTTGCAAATGTGGTCTTGTGGTGATCTTCTTTGGAAATCTTGATCTGGTGATAACCTGAAAATACATATGTGAAGGAGTAAACTTCCCGACCTCCTACATTATCTAACACTTCGTCTATAAACGGTGTAGGGAATGGGTCATGAAAATAGGCATCATTCATCTTCCTGAGATCTACACAGATCCTTATCTCTCCTGTCTTCTTATCTTGTACCACCATAGGGCTAATCCATTCTGACTGTTACACAAGTTCTATGATTCCTGCTTCCAACATCCTATCTAGTTCAATCTTCACTTTCTGCTTATATTTGGGATTCAATCTGTAGGGTCTCTTATTAACTGGCCTGGCATATGGCTTCAAGGGGATCTTCATCTCTCCCATCTGCCCTTTAATTCCCTTCATATCAGTGAACTTGGTTGGGAATAAGTTTTGATATTTGTGCAGTAGTTCTATGATCTTATCAATGGTGGCATCATCCTTGTAATCTCCAACATTAGAAAGATTAGGTCCTTTCCCTGCTCCAATATTAACTTTCTTGATTTTGATTGGTTGTCCAATGAAAGGTAGTTCGACTCTCAGTCCTTCTACATCTCTATGTTCTTCTCTTTCTGCAATGTTCACATTCCTAGGATTATCATCTTCATCAGCATTAATATTGTAACATCCTTGCAATTTTTGAAGAGGTTCAATCCATTCATCCTCTTCTTGCTCAATAGGAAGGTTATGTGCCTCCTCAAAGACTTTAAGTCTTACAACTTGTAGACCTTGATATACTGAAGGGTACTAGCTTTCAAATGAAAATGTAGCTACAAAGTTTTGAGTCATAGCGTACCAATCTGAAGTGGTGAGGAGCAGTTCTGCTTGAAGATACCAATTGATAGGCGGTGTGTCCAGAGTGTTTATGAACTTATGCAGCCACTGTTCTTGAGAAATGTTTCTCCAGGCCTCCTCACAACCTCACACATGGTCCTTCGGACAGCTTTGACATGTGTATCGAACTTCACATCCTTCTACTTTTTTTGAAAAGTGCACTGCCATCAAAGTGCGACATTGCATCCATTCCGCGATGTTCTTTTTATGTGTCCCCCACCATCTTGTTGGAGTTTCTTTCAAAGCCTCATCCAGTGCCAACAATCTATGTTGTACTGGTAAAATTTCTTCAAAATCTGATAAGAATGTTTCTAAATGGTTTAAACCATCAAATGTGGGTAGATTGCTTACTTCCATGCCAATCCAGTGAACTTCCCTGGTCAATCTAGCACACCTTCACGCAGAGACTTCATACATTTTCTTCTACCAATTCTCCAGTGCTTCTTCCTAGTTCGATGAGCATGTGTTGTCACTTATCTAGCTTAAATTCCCATCTATTGTAGGGTTGATCTAATCTTATTGTCTTGTTGTCAATTTATATATATTCTCTATCTCATATGTGCAGTCTTATTCTTTCATGGGTTCTGTGTATCTTCAACCTTCATCAGTATCCAAAGATGAAATGACCCTAATTCCATCACCTTAAAATGCCATTCTTATTTTCTTTAAGTCAACAAAATTGGAATTGTTGAAATCTCAATCAATTCCTAACAGCACAAGATAAGGACAGTTATCATCAACTATCTCAATCACCTCAAAGTCCACAAATTTTCTTACCCCATCGATGTCCACGGGGACATGCTCCAGTCTCCCAAAGGGGCTTATTGTCTATTGATTAGCCATCCTAAGCCTGATAGGGGAGTAAATTAACTTAGGTTTTTCCATCAGTGCCCAGGTCTGCTTCGTCATAACATTGACTTATGATCCTAAGTTGAGGACCACATAATCTATATCATAATATCCAATCTGAGCATTAAGGTGTAGTTCCTTATTGTTCCTTCTCTTTTCGGATACTTGATGTACTTCTCTATTCAGAAGAGGGTCTACCCTCCCTGGTTGATACTATCGGATCAAGTGTTGTAGTTCTTGTATGGCTCTTTCATCCTTAATGAAATCAATGAACGTATACAAGAAACTAACAAGCTTTCTTACCTCTTTTCCTCCTCCCGGTGATGCAGACTAATTGAATGCCAGAGGAATCCCACATTCTCTCACTTATAGTTGTGCCTTTGACGAAGAAACCTGATATCCTCCAAATTCTCTTCTTGCCTCTTCAAATATCTGCTTTTATTTCCTTGAATCAAACTCTAGTGTCTTCTCTGCATTTCTTATGATCCTTGTTTCGTCTGTAGTCTTTGTTGGAGTCATCATGTATTCTCTTGTAGCAGTGCCTCCTCTAGTGATAACAGCGAATCTAGGATCCACTTCGCAAGGTTCTGCTAAGATTAATTATACTTGCGGGTTTCCTCCTCGTCTCTATTGAAGTTTGGCTAACAGCACAGGACAATATTCAATAACATGTTCAAATGAGTTGCAGTAGCTGCAAGTGGTACCAGGGTTCTGACAGTCCCTTGCCAAATGTCCTGGCTGTGCGCAGTTATAAAAAATTATCTGACCTCAACCTCAACCCATACCTCCTCCTTGTCCTCTTCCTCTGAATCCACCACGAGGGTTGAAGTTTCCTCTTCCTAGGGAGTTAAACTACATAGTATTTCCTTCTTGTTGTACTTCACCTTGAATTCTATGTGTGTCTCTTGATCTTCCATGGAAGAGTTCATAAGCCCTACAATCTTTCTCATCATGCCCCATAGATTTATAGAATGTGCAGTAAAGGTTGGTAGGTGTCTGAACATATTTTTTCATGTAATAACATTCACCAAGGTGATGTCGATTTCTACATACCTCGCACCAAGGTAGAGTAACCTACTTCAAAGGGCTCAGAGCTCCTGAAGCCAAGTACTCATAAAATAGAGGATAGTTCTCCTTTTCATGGCCCTCTGACTTGCATCTGATACACCAAATATATTCTCTTTTATCTTTTCCCTTATCCTTCTTCATATCTTCGACCTGCATTGATAAGTTAGTTAGTTGACTCAAAATTTGACTCATACCTGAGCTGGACTCTCCCATAGGGGTTGATTCTAGTTTCATGGTGATCTCCAATGCCTCATATTTTGAAGAGATATGTTGTTGCATCAGAGGGACTTTGGTGTGTGGTAAGAGGGAAGAAATGAACCATTCTTTATTCTGTTCGTCCGAAATCTGAAAACTCAAATGACCTTTCAGGGTATTAAGCCTCTGATCAAACTCACAAATAGGTTCAGCTACTCTCTGTTCGATTTCTTTCAGCTCTGTAATGCACTGCAACTCCAACTCAGGTTTCTTGAATTCAGCAATCAACACAATCTTAATGTCATTTCGTGGTTTAGGCTATACAACTCCTTGGACAAATTTCATGTACCAGCTCAGTGTGCGGTCTCTCAGAGTAGTACTAAACCAATCTTTCTTAACAGATTTGTTAGTGACATTCTTAATACTCCATACAGCTTCGTATAAGAACCAATGTTGATCAGGATCTTCAGATCCATCTCCCCTAAAGGTGGGTAACCTCATCTCATCTGTCATAGATCTTCCTAGGGTTCTTGACTGAGTATGCACTGAACCACTTGTACCAGTTCTCTAAGTGCTCTGATAACTTAGGTTTCTCTGGTTACTTAATGCTACTAAAAAAATAGGAGGGGTAATAGCACTTAATTCAACAGTCTACGCAGTTCCTAAATTTTATGACTCTTCTCGATGACGTTATTCAGTCTTCCCTTCTTCTGCCCTAGCGAACTCTAAATGTTCCTCATTCAGTATCTTCTTCTCCATTGTAGAATCCTTCTTCCTATGTTGATGGTTCATGATTCTACTCAAACAAGTTCACCAGAGGAACTTCTCTAAATGATCTTCCACTGTTGTTGGCCCTTGGTTATGGAAGAAAGCGAAGATCGAGGAAGAAAAGGTCAAACGTGAACTACGCAAGAGACATAGTGACTATCACTAGGTTGAAGTAAGAAAAAGAGCAGAAAAGATGGAGCGAAGTACGGAAAAGAAAGCCGATGAATGAGGAGATCGGGGATGACAGATCAACAAGAGAAAATAATCATAGACAACTCAACAAGCAAATAAATCGACCATTGGATGCTTTGGAGAACCGCACGAGAAGGGAGGAAAGACAAGCTGGTGAAGCCCTGAAAAGGTGGGTCAAGTTGACATAGGGTTTTAGACACCTAGGGTTTTGGGTAATTAGGGTTTTGACACCTAGGTTTTGACCTAAGGTTGTTGGTGAGGGACTATAATGTATAAATAGAGGTTGAGAGGACCTAGGTCGGGTTGTTAGAAAAACAGGACGGTGGAGCAATAAAATAAAACAAATGCGGAAACAAAACACAGAAGATACACAATACAATAGAGACACAGATTTACGTGGTTCACCCAATGTGGGCTATGTCCACCAGAGAAATTGCCAGGTCCTTCCTTTATTATTATCCAACATATGAAGGGATACAACCTATAGCAAACCTGTTGTAACTTCCTCTTCTTTCTCTCACAGACTCATGTCTCATAATACAATATTCACCATCAATCATAGCCGCAATACATTTCCCTCATAAAAGAGGGTTGTCTTCTTTGGAAAAAAACCCTAACATAATATCTATCGTTAGATCTGTGACCTTATAATGAACAATCCAGATTTACAATGAAATTACAATATACATTTACAAGGCAATTTTTCCTTTGGGGGCTTCACCCCCAAATCCCCACTGGGGGCCCGCTTGCCCCCAACCAGGGGGATAGCCCCCCCGGACCCCGCAGAGGGGGTACCCCCCCTCTGCACTCCCCCACGTGGAAGAGTGTACATACTTCTGGGGTGTAAATAATTCATGGGGTAT
>SNQJ01S0010236.1:37782-82167 GCA_010110895.2 Picea sitchensis | reverse complement strand
TTTATTAAATATTTCCCTTTTACGTATGGGTTACGTTATCCCTTATGGGATACGTAACCCATTTAACATTATATTTCATTTTTTTAACCTTTAATTTAATACTTAATCAATTAATGACTCACTTAATAACTAATCATTCATTAACCCTTAATTAAAGAGTTAATCATACTTAAGCTAATCATAGTAAAAAAAAAAATTAATTAATAACATATAATTAATTAAGGTTATATAATAATTAATTATAATTTAGCTAATCTTTAGGATTATTTATGAAATTATTCATATTAATAAGTAAAGGGTCATTACACTTCTGGTATTGTAAGATCTTCAGCTAGGTGTGAAGATCAAGTCCTGCAGCTAGGTGCACAGGAAGGTGGGAGACAGAGAGAACAAGAGAGAAGATTTGTTGACTAAGAGCGTAGATCAGAACTATAAGCTTTACCTTAATATATCATAAGCACAGTTATGTGGACATAGCCCTAGAGGTAGGGTGAACCATGTATATTTTGTGTTGTATGTGTGATTGATGCTTGGATCTTTATCATTGTTATACTATTATTTTCATTATTGTGTTAGATCAGATGTATAGCTACACAGAGTAGATCTAGTTGATAAGAGATATATGAATGCTACATTATTGTTGTATTAGTTCCACTTGATATTCCCTAGTTGTAGACATCTTTTTCCTACAACCCCCCTCTTAGCTGCTTTGGGTGAGACTGCATCTACTTCGCAGGTGTTGCCGAAAGGGCCAATAGCTAGGGCTTATTGGTACGCTCTTGGAGTGAACCCCGGGTCGGCCCCTGTGCCAACAAATGGCTTTGTTACCAGGACGTGAATATTTTTAAGGGAATGTCAAGGTGGTTCCCATCAAAGACCGAGATTCAAAAGTGGATAGAGGATCAAGAGAGGGACTTCGTTGAAGCCCAAAACAAGAACCCTAAACTAAGTATTGAAGATTGGCTACAAAGATACATCTTCACCGACATTCACGATATCTTCTTTGGGGGAATCCACCAGGAGTTGTTTGAATGGTTGGCTAGGTTAGCCGATACCTAGTTCAAGATTAGATCTAGACCTCATGTGGTTTGGACGCCGGTACTGATCTAGAAGGTCAAGACAGATGACAATGTTGTATCCAGAGTAGTAGATCATTGGTTTGATAGTACCATTGGAGGGTATATCACCAATTTTACTGTTGACAGAACATAATCGTATAGCCAAGTCGAGAGATAATTTTTCAAAGGACCTAGAGGAAAAAAATTTCACTTTCTAAAGCTAAGAATCAAGATGCTCTTGCATGAAAACCACATCTTGAACATACAGTAGATTGTTCGGACCTGAAAAGGCTAATGTTCAAGATCTCGAACAATGATAGTGACACGGAAGTAGGACATACACGCAATGGGAAAGCATTCCAAGGGGTTCACCTTGAGAACTTGTTTAAGCAAAACTACGGAGAAGAGGGTTTATACAGTGGAGAAGAGGTAGATCTAACCGACGTAGAACATTTAGAGCCCACCAGAATAGAAGAAGGGGAAGTTGAAGAACTTTGCCAAAATGAGCCAGAAACCTCAAGAACTGCACAGACTACTGAAGTAAGTAACATTAATATTCCTATTGTCTCAACAGTACTTAGCAGTTAGAATAGTCAGAACCACCAGAGTCCTCAGAGAACTGTTACTGGTAGCTTAGCATCTAATCAAACAAGAAGCCTAGTCAGCTCTATGGAAGATGAAATGAGGCTCCCTATCTTTAGAGGTGATGGATCTGAATATCTAGATCAACATTGGTTTCTATGTGAAGTCGTCTGGAATATTAAAATTATCACTGACGAAGCCATCAAGAGAACCCAGTTCAGCACTACGCTAAGGGATTGCGCACTGAGCTGGTACATGAAACATGTCCAAGGATTGGCACAGCCTAAGCCACTGAATGAGATCAAGAATGCATTGATTGTGGAGTTTAAGAAACCTAAGTTGGAGTCACAATGTATTACAGAGCTAAAATAAATCAAACAAAAGGTAGCAGAACCTGTTTGGGAGTTCAATCAGAGATTCAAGACCCTAACAAGCTGATAAACTTTTCAGATCCCCGATGAAAAAAACAAAGAATGGTTCATCATTGTGATTTTACCACACATCAGAGTCCCTCTAATGTAGTATAATATTGCATCTCAGGCAGAAGCTTTGGAAATCGCCATGAAGCTCGAATCAGCACCTATTGGAGAATCGAGCGCAGGCATGAGCCAGATCTTGAGCCAGCTAACCAGTTTGTCTTTACAGGTCGAGGATATGAAGAAAGATAAGGGAAAATACAAAAGGGAAGATGTATGGTGTGTGAGATGCAGATCAGAAGGTCATGATAAGGAACATTGTCCCTTATTCCATGAGTATTTGGCCTTAGGAGCTCCGAGCCCCTTGAAGCAAGTTAACCTACCCTGGTGTGATGTGTGCAGAAATAGACATTGCCCAGGTGAGTGATATTACATGCAGAAGTATGTTCAGACACCCACAAACTTGTACTTCACATTATGTAAATCAGTAGGGCATGATGATCGATATTGTAGATCTTACAACCTCATGCATGAGAGGTCGAGAGACATATACAAGATTCAGGGTGAAGTACAGCAAGAAGGAAATACTCTGCAGTACAACTCTCTAGGGAGAGGAAAATTCACTCCTCGCGGTGGATATAGAGGACGAGGACGAGGAGGAGGTATGAGCCGAGGCCGAGGACAAATAATCTGTTATGACTGTGCGCAGACAGGACACTTAGCAAGGGATTTCCATAACCCTTGCACAACCTGCAATTATTGTAACTCTTTCGAGCACGTCAGAAAAGAATACCCTATGCTACTGGCTAAGGTTTAGGAAAGACGAGGACCCCAACAGAACCCAAAAGTACAACTGATATATGTTGAACCTCGCGGAATTGAACCTAGAGTCATTGTCATTACCAGAGGAGGTGGTGCTACAGAAGAGGAGAGAACAACCCAAAGGAATATTGCAGAAGAGTCAAGTATCAGGAAAGTTGACGAGAAGACTCGGGCTTTTGATGCAAAGAAAGAAAGATGAATCTTTGAGGAAGCAAGATAGGAGTTCAAGAGGAACCAAGAGTCCTCATCTAGAACACAACCAGAAGTAAAAGAGTACGGAATGCCTCAGGCATTTGATCAATTGGTTGCGCACAAGTAAGGAAAAGAAGTAAGCACGCTCATCGACTTTCTGTACACTTGTCTTAAATTAAGTCAGGATGAGAAAGTTGTACGAGAGTTACAAAACCAAATCAGGTAGTATGAGCTAGGAAAGGTAAACCCCTTGTTGAATAGGGTAGTACACCAGATTGGTAAGAAGATAAGAACAAACAAATAATTACATTTGAATGCTCAAATAGGCGACTATGATATAGACTATGTGGTCCTCAATTTATGGTCGGAGGTCAACATCATGATGAAGCAAACTTGGGCACTAATGGGAAAACCCAAGCTGATATATTCTCCTATCAAGCTTCGCATGGCTAATCAGCAAGTTATCATCCCATTTGGATGATTGGATCATGTCCCCATAGACATCGACAGAGTTAGAACCTTTGAAGACTTTGAGGTAATTGAACTTGTTGATGATTGTTGCCCTTGCCCTGCATTACTAGGAATTTATTGGGCCTTAAACAATTCTACTATGGTCGATTTAAAGAAAAGATGCATGACATTTGAAGGAGATGGCCTTAGCGTCATTTCACCCTTAGATCTATATGAAGGTCCGCGGTATATAGAGCCCATCAGAGAAGAAGACTACGCATATGAGCTGGAAAAAATCTATAAATTAACAGTCAAATAAAAGGATTACATTAACCCTACTGCCAATGGGATTTTAAGTTGTCGAAGTGACAGTGCGTGTTCATCAGATTCAGAAGAAGCATTGGAGACTGGCAGAACTAGATGTATGAATTATCCACAAGGATATGTGCTCGACTGACTAGAGAAGTTCACTGGATTGGTACAACAACAAGTAACTTACCTACCTTTGACAGTCTGAATCCTTTAGAATCCTTCTTGATGGAATTTGAAAAAATTGTACCAACACAACAGAGGTTGTTGGCTATGGATGAGAATCTGAAAGCTACACTAGCAAGATGGTGGGGGACACATAAAACCAATATCACAGACTGGACACAATGTCAAACCTCGATGGCAGCGTGATTTTCAGCACAAGTAGGAAGCTGCGAAGTGAGGTACACATATCGAAGCTACCCAAAGGACCATGTACGAAACTTTGAAGAGGCCTGGAGTGGAATTCCTCGAGAACAATGGGTACACAGATTCATTAACACGCTAGACACAACCCTTGTTAACTGGTACCTTCAAGAAGAAATGTTCCTTATCACCACCGATTGGGAAGGTATGCTTCAGAATTTTGTAACCACCTTTTTATTTGAAAGTGAATTTCCCTCAGTAGATCAAGCATTAAATATTGTGAGGAAGAAAGTATTTAAAAAGTCATCTAGCCTCCCTTTGGAGAAAGAAGAGGACGAATGGACTATGCCATTCTAGAAATTACAAGGATGTTACAACATTAATGCTGAGGAAGGTAAACATTGCTCAGACAGAAGGCCACAGGGATGTGGAAGGACCAGAAGTTGAACTACCATTCATTGGACAGTTGATCAAGATAAAGAAATTTAATATTGGGACAGAGGAGACACCGAATCTTGCCAATGTCAGAGATTACTGGGATGTTTCTACCATCGACAAAATTACAGAATTACTACACAAGTATCGGGACTTATTTTCGACCAAGTTCACTGATATGAAGGGTATCAAAGGACCTATGGGAGAAATGAGAATACCTTTGAAACTAGGTGCGAAGCTATTCAAGCAAAGACCCTACAGATTGAACTCGAAATATAAGGAAAAAGTGAAGATTGAGATCGACCGAATGATGGAAGCAGGGATTATTGAACCTGTCGAACAGTTGGAGTGGATCATCCCTATGGTAGTACAAGACAAGAAGACAAGTGAGATTAGAATATGTGTGTACCTTAGAAAGTTGAACGATGCCTGTTTGCATGACCCCTTCCCTACACCATTCACAAATGAAGTATTAGACAATGTGGGAGGCCAGGAGGTATATTCTTTTACAGACGGGTTTTCAGGATACCATCATATCCGAATTGCCAAGGAGGACCACCACAAGACCACATTTTCCATAGAATGGGGATCCTACCAATACACAGTGATGCCATTTGGACTAAAGAATGCCCCAGCCATCTTTTGTAGGGTGGTGGTCGAAGCGTTCAAAGAATTTTTGCATAAGTTTTTAGAAGCCTATTTTGATGACTGGACTGTTTTTAGTTTTCTGAAAAATCATGTTGAATGTCTAAGGCTAATGTTGGATAAATGCAGGCAATGTCAAATTTCTTTGAATTTGAATAAGTGCATCTTCTTCTCACCATTTGGAGTATTATTAGGTCATATTGTATGCAAGCAAGGATTGTTGGTGGACCCATCCAAAATTGCAATTATAGTTGATTTGCCACCTCCTACCTCAGTCAAACAATTGCGCACTATTCTAGGACATACTGGCCTTTTACAGGAAATTTATTAAAGGATATGCTTAGATTATTGTGCCAATGGAGAAGTTATTAAAGAAAGACTGTCAGTTTGGTTGGACAGAAGAATGTCAACATAGCTTCGACACACTGAAACAAAATATGGTGACTACGCCTATTCTGGGTTTTCCAGATTGGGGCAAGGAATTTCATGTGCATGTTGATGCATCTTCCATTGCATTAGGAGAAATACTAGCACAACCTAGAGAATGGGACATTGATCATCTATTAGCATTTTCCAACAGAAAGCTATCTACAGCTGAAATCAATTACACTATTATAGAGATAGAAGGATTAGCCATGGTGTACACACTGCAAAAATTCCACCATTACTTACTAGGAGGAAACTTTAAAATGTTTACTAATCACTCTGCACTGACATATCTGGTCAACAATCCAGTGTTGGGGGGGCGAATATGCAGATGGATTCTCCTGTTTCAAGAATATGACTTTGAGATCATAGTTAAGCCAGGAAGAATGAACAAGGGACCTGACTACCTGTCGCGGTTGGAACATGGCAAAGAACCCACCAGTCTGGAGGATACACTATCAAATGCACAGCTACTCACCATCAGGAAGATGGATGACTACTTCACGTACATAGTCCAATTTTTGTCAACAGGAATGGCTCCAAGTGAGTATACAATTTCCCAGAAGAAACAGCTAGTAGTGCGCGCTGCAGAATTTTCACTAATAGTTGGTCAGCTATATAAGATGGGACCTGATGAGATACTAAGAAGATGTGTGATGGAGTCAAAGCTCCCACTGGTCCTCACAGAATCTCATGAAGGCCTCGAAGGAAGACATTACGCAGGCAAAGCAACTGCGTAGAAGGTTCTACGAGCTGGCCTTTGGTGGCCTACTTTACACAAAGAAGCTAAAGAGTATACCAGAGCCTGTGATGTATGCCAGAGAGTTAGAAAACCATCCAGAAGAGACGAAATGTCGCTAGCACCGCAGATGACCCTACAAGAATTTGAAAAATGGGTCATTGACTTCGAGGGACCTATAAACCCACCAGGAAAGTGCACAGGAGCAAGGTATATTATCACTGCGACAGAATACCTGACTAGATGGGTCGAAGACAGAGAAGTCAAGGACTGTAGTGCAACTACAGTTGCGCATTTTATATTTGATGACATAATAACCAAGTTTGGATGCCCTAAGACCCTTATGAGTGATCAAGGTACTCATTTTATCAATAAGACAGTTGAAGCCATGACTGAACAATTTGCAGTCCACCATTAGAAGAGTACACCTTACCATCCACAAGCAAACATAATGGTTGAAGCATTTAACAAAATATTGGAGACAGCATTGACAAAGATTTGTAATGTGAACAGGGATGACTGGGATTTAAGAGTACCAACAGTGCTCTGGGATTATAGAACCACTTGTAAGAAATTAACAATCCAGACCCCTTTCAAGTTGGTTTATGGTCTCAAAGTTGTTGTCCCAATGGAGTACTTGGTACCGAGCTTAAGAATTGTTGCATTTACAGACATGGATGATATTGGTGTTGTTCGTGAAAGGCTTTCCCAGCTAGTTGAACTAGAAGAAGACAAATTTATGGCAGGATTCCTTAATATATCATAAGCATAGTTCTGTGGGCGTAGCCCTAGAGGAAGGGTGAACCATGTATATTTTGTTTTGTATGTGTGATTAATGCCTGGATATTTGTCATTTTTATACTGTTATTTTCATTATTGTGTTAGATCAGATGTATAACTGCACAGAGTAGATCTAGATGATAAGAGATATATGAATGTTGCATTATTGTTGTATTAGTTCCACTTGATATTCCCCTGGTTGTAGACATCTTTTTCCTGCAACCCCTGTCTTAGTTTCTTCGGGTGAGACTCCATCTACTTCACAGGTGTTGTCAAAAGGGCCAGTAGCTAGGGCTTGTTGGTGCGCTCTTGGAGTGAACCTCGGGTCTGCCCCTATGCCAACAACTATGCGTGTGTCCAACCTTTGTGTCATTGTCACTATTCAAGTTCTTAAACATTATCTCTTTAGTCCAACCAATTACTGTATCTTCAATATGTTCTTCTCATGTAATATTATCTTGATCTGCAACTTCAGATAATGTAAATATTTTTCTCTAGGTCCCTTAAAGAAATATCTCTCTTCTTGTTTATATGATTCTACTCTATTAATAGAAAACTCAGTAATGTACCCTCCAATGGTACTATCAAACCAGTGATCGACTGCTCTTGACACAGCGTTAACAACACTCTTGACCTTCTTGATTAGCGTCAACGTCCAAACCACAGGTGGTATGAGTCTGATTTCAAACTAGGTATCTCCTAATATGACTAGCCACTCTTATAGCTCCTTATGAATTCCTCCAAAGAAAATCTCATGTATATCGATAAAGATATACTTTCCCAACCATTCCTCTATTCTAAGATTAGGGTTCTTGTTCTGGGATTTTGTGAAGTCCTTTTCTTGTTCTTCTATCCACTTCTGAATATCTATCTTCGATGGAAACCACCTTGACATTCCCTCAAGAAGATCCATGTCCTAGAAATGGAACCATTTATTGGCATAGGGGCAGACCCAGGGTTCAACTCTAACAGTGCACCAACAAGCCCTAACTACTAGCCCTTTTGGAAACACTTGCGAAGCAGATGCAATCTCGCCCAAAGTAGCAATAGCGGTTTGCAGGAAAAGGGTGTCTACAACCAGAGGAAATGAAAAGTGGATTCAACAAAATAATACATAGCAATCTAGTTATTGTTTACCAGCTCAACCCTACTTCGCACAGTTATATCTCAGATCTAACACAATGATGCAATAACAGAGTAACAGAAAGAAAAAGAACACAGCATCCATCACACATCACAACAAGATATACGTGGTTCACCCTCTCCCTAGGGATACGTCCACAGAACTATGTTTCTTGATATTATCGGAAAACATACAGTTATATCTATGCTCTTAGCTTGCAGATATCTCTCCTTCTCTCTCTCTTTCTCTCCCCTCCCTGTGCACCTAGCTGCAGGGTTGATCTTTGCACCCAGCTGAAGATATTACAAAAAAGACTCTCTCTCAACAGAATATTTTTGTCTCTCAACAATAGTAATTGCTCATTACATTCTCTCTAATCCAACCCAGGTCCTCTTGACCCTTATTTATACATTACAATGACTCTCGGACAACCTTAGGCCAAAACCTAGGTGTCAAAACCCTAAAATGCCAAAACCCTAGGTGTCTAAATCCCTAGGTCAACTTGACCCACGTTTTCAAGGCTTCGTCAGCCTATCTGTCCTTCTTTCCCACGAGGTGCTCCAAAGCATCTATTGGTGGCTTTTTTCTCTTGTTGAGTTATCCATGATCCCTCTTCCTTGTTGATCTGTCTTCCTCGGTCTTCTCGTTCAACGACTCACTTTCTCCTACTTCGCTCCTTCTGTTATGCTTTGTTAACCACTTCGACCCAATCTCAGTCAATGTTCTTTTCGTGCAGTTCATACTTCACGCTTCTTTTCTTACTCTTCTCAATATTCCATAACCAAGGGCCAACAAATCCCATTATCTTGCTTGCATTGTTGAGCTTATTGCGGCTCTCACTTTCTTGTTATAAGCCTATTTCCCCAGTAATTTTCATCACTAACCAAGTAATGCCTTTCATATATCCTTTTGTAGCTTGACACCCTTTACCCATAAAGGAAACATCTCCTCGAGTGTCCATGACCCACATGTGTTCCCTTGCATTGAGCATAGGTATGTTCCACTGCTTGGAACTAGTTTTGTATTCGTGACACTTGTTTCCTCTCCTATATCATAGCATTTATTTTACTATGAAAAAACTAATAAAAGATAGGTGGGAAATGAATATTATCTCCTATCGACAGTAGTCGTGTCACCTTTGAATAGAGCACAAAATATTGATTCCATTTCATCCAAGTTTTTGGTTTAGCATGACCTTAGGAAGTTGAGCTCATTACTTAGAGTCTATTCCTTTGACTGGTTATTCTTCCATTCACTATGGAGAGTTTGTCGATGCCTCCTACGTCACAAAATTTTGTCAATGATCAGTGTTAAGTTTATGTTTCCTGAATTACCCATATGTCTCATGCTCTTGTTCAAAGGAATTATACAGCCTATGTCGTCCATTTCTTAGAACTCTTGACTTTGCATGTCGTTCATACCCTTGGCCTATCTCAAAATCACATGAATTTGTTTTCCTACCTTTCACCCTGGGCCTACTTTCATCATTGGTAGGTAAACTTGAACCCATCAGATGACATATCCTCATTGGTCACTGACTGGGGGGTTTCCCTTATGTTAAACAGCAAGAAATATATTCACACATTGGGATTTTTTTAGTGTCTTGGATTCCATTATCCATATTGGTGGTTTCCTTTTTCGGAAGTTTTACTCATTGGTTGTTATTCATAGGGTCTATTTCATGCACTACGTGCATCTAGTGCATGTGAGAGATGCACATGGTCATTGATTTGTGAACATTTTATTCATCCAAGCTCCTCATAATTATCAATCTATTTATTTGTACCTCACGCTGGAAGATGAGAGATGTCTTATGCTCTCCTTTCAGTGGGTCTCCTTCCATCGGATTGAGATCATTTATTCTGGAATCAAGATCTAGAGTCCTATGAGTACCTAGAGGCTTGAATTCATCATTGGTAGGTTCTCCCACCATCGACAGTTGGGAATACATCAATTTATCTTGATCGATGGATTCTTCAAGTGTTCGACCTCAACACCATTATTCACACTTGTTGGATGTACTCAGTGCCTCGACACCTACTATCATTATCAGTGGGTTGTCTCGCATTTGTTAACGGTATAAATTAATGATCAGTAATCAAACAAAGTCTCATTGTGTTCGACTTCAACTCCTCTATTCACATAATGTATACTTTCACCTTCGATGGATAGTCTAGAAGACCTTCATTTTACAATGGCAACACCGCATGTTTGTTGTTATCTTTCATTGGACCAGTATCTATATGACTTCAGCGATCATGGAAGCTCAGATTGTACTCCATTGTATACAGATATATTTGGTTGAGTATGAGACTTGAATCCATTGTGTCTTGTTCGTGACTATGACATCCTATGGCATATGTCCACTTTGTATTTCCTACTCATGATCATGAACAATTATTTGATATATATCCACATGGATCTGCAGTGTAATTCAGATTGGTAGCCATGTGTACAAAGTCATTATGGATTGTAATATTCCCATGAGTAACTAGTGCTTCCATCTAAGTCTTCATTACTCAACTTCTGGGAATTATAATGTATTTCGGCCATCATAGATACTCCTCTGACCTCACACACTAGGGGGCATCTGTTATAGTAGATTTTTGCACACTCTATGCATCTTTCTTTGATGGCCTTCCATTTCCCTCTGTGGACTTCATTTCCCCTTTTTTTTCCACTCTACACATTATACACTTTTTTTTCCATGTACATGGACAATACACATTTGTGTCCATGTACGCGACCTACCAGTTATACAGCTTACGTACATATGCGGGTTTCTCCATTACATCCCATGTACATTGATTTTGGTGCTCAAAAAATAAAAAATGCGTCGGGTTTTGATGCCATGTCCCGAGGTCCATGATCCTTGACCTTCCATTTACTAGAAACGCTTTGACTCGATCCCTAAATTCCATTTGGAGGCTATAAATTGAGTCATACACAAGCCTTGAGGATATCATGATTGGATTGAGAGCAAAGATACTCTAGAGAAATTTCACCTCAATTGAGTCTACATCCCTTTGTCCTTGAAAGTATGAACTTCTTGTGTTCATCCCCCAAGCTCTTTTTATCTTGTGATGGAGAACTTCATTGAATCCTACATATGATCTTACCTTTGTGGAGGATTGAAGTGGTGGAGGCCCAGATGGAGGGACTTAGTTTCTCGATTCCGATATGTGTTGTTATAGAAGTTTGTCACCTATGTACTTCTTTTGATTACATTAATAGAAACACTCTTTTCACGTCCAATTGATATCTTGCAAATTTTTGTATTTCTTTCCATGGGAGTATTTGTTATTTATGTTAATGGATTATGTTAATTTATATGCTAACATTATATATCATTACCACATGCTTGCATATCTTGGATTTTTAGAAAACTTTCTAGGTATAAAGCTTTGGGTCATGTGCTCAACGGTGGTCTTCTTTGGATGTCCGGACAAGGTAAGATTCTAGCCTTCTCTTGTTAGAATTTCATTTATGTAGAATACTTGAGATTAGAGTTGATTTCTAGATGTCGTTCTGTCTGTTGTGGTTTTCCCCTAACCATAGAGAGATTTTCCTTGTAACAATCCAGTGTGTGTATAAACTTGTGTATCCATTCCTCCTTCGATACTAAACTCCATATAGTTATGCACTACTCAATATAACTTGTTGGTTCATTTATCCCTGTATAATTATCCACAATATTCTCTAACTCGGTACCAAATCATACTTGCATTAGTCTTCTACACTGTGACCAATATTCCATCCCCTGTTTATGTGCAGCCCACTATCTGGCTAGAGTATCTTTTAGGACAACATCTAGTGCCAAAATCCTTTGTTGTTCAGGTACTTGCAACTAAAATGCCTTTACAAATGAATTGATATTATTCAATCCATCATACATGGGTGGATCACATAGCTCTATTCCAATCCAGTGCAATGATCAAGTTAGACGTGCACATCGTCTAGTTGGTATTTCATGCATCCTCTACTGCCAATGTTCTAGACCTTCCTATGAATCTGATGCATGTGAACTAATACTTCACCAACTTAGCAAACCATCCACAATGGAGTTAACATAATCATCCATTCGCATAGTCATATTATACAACTTATCAATTTTGTTTCCTCTCGCTGGCTCTATTTACCTCTTTCCTTTTGTCAGGTCCAAGGGTGTAGTAACCTTTCAAGTCTCCTACCTCAAATATCATTTCCCTCCTCTTCAAATTAATAATTGTCTAGTTATAATATTCCAATTCAAGTCCCATCAGTGTTGGATATGGTTGACTATCATCTGTGATCTCAATGCTTCAAAGTCCACTACACTACGCACTCCATCTATATTCATAGGTACTCTTGTCAATCGACCAATTGGTACTATCTTGTGTTGGTTTTCCAACCTTAACTGAACAGGAGACTATATTAAATTAGGTTTCCCCATCATATCCTAGGTCTAATTTGGTAACACATTCACATCGGACCCCAATTCCAAAATAACATTATCCATGCATCATATTCCCCAATATGCGCACTTAATATGAATTCTTCATTGGGCCTCATTTTTTGTAGTACCTAATTCACTACCCTATGTGCAATAGGAATTTCCATTTATTGCATGCAATGATCAATCATTTCATATAATTCCTTCAGCACAGTTTCATCTTTCATTAACTCTACACAACTTCTCAGGAATTCTCTTGGATTATTTACCTTCCCAAGTGACTTCTCTGGCATAATGTGATTACAGATATGAGGCGCAGATGATGTTGATGCTAACCAATTAGGTCCTAGTATATATTTTCTTTCCCTCTGATACATCTCATTTTCTTACTGAGGGTCGAATGTTGGCATAGGTCCTATTGATTTCCTTACCCATTTCTCAGCCTTGTTTCTTCCATTCATTTCATCATCCCATATTCTAGTTCCTTCACACATAACAACTGTTATTCTAGGTCTGGCATTGCATGTCTCAACCGATATCTTCTATACACTATGATTTGGATTTTGGTTCATATTTCCTCTTTCCTTCCACTTCGCAAGTAGTTGAGGACAGTATTTTGTCGCATGGCCCAATTCTCTATAGTATGTTAGGTTGTATAGGGGCTTGGGCAGTCATGAGCTAAGTGTCCTGGTTGATTATAATTGTAACATATTATCGACCCTCTACCTCCTCTTCCAAAATTTTCCCTGTGTTTACGTCTTCCAAAGTTTATTATGTTTCCTGGATTGAAGCCTCTCTAATTATTATATTGTGGATCACCTCCTTTTGTCACAGCATTCTCCTCTTGAATCATGTACATATATGAAGTGTGCTCTCTCATAAAACCAAATTAACGTAAATCCTTTTCTTTGTGTCTGACTGACTTGCATAAGTTTCAAAATAAGTTCCTCGACGTACTCTAATATTTATGCAGTAGTGGAAAAACAGTCAGATGATGTCCCCTTTTATTACATATTTCACAATATCCCCCTTGGTAATGGATTTGGTGCTCCAGTATCCAAATACTGTGTGAATGTTGGGCATTCATCCTTATTGTGGCCTTCAGTCCTAAACTTGGTACACCAAACTTGTTCTCGTTTCTCCTTCCCTTTTGTAAGCTCTTCCAAATGAATTTTCAAGGAAGCTAACTACATTTGTACTTGCACCATCCCCCCACAATATCCAAAGCTTCATTGTGTGATACAAACTTCTATTGAATCAATAGCCTGCAAATGTGTGGTATAAGTCCTACAATAAACCAGTCTTGGTGTTGTTGATCAGAGATCTGGAATGTTGGTATACCCATAAGATCCTTAACATGTTGGTCATAATCCCAAACTGATTCATTCTGCACATGTTTGATCTCCTTCAAAATTATTCTTTTAACTATGTATCCATTTTTTCATAAAATAATACCAAAAAAAATGTCGAGTATTTATACAAAATGAATATATAATGAAAATCGTCTTCCATCATTTAATAAAATGAGGACTTCTTTTAGATTCACAATCAATCTTATTAAAAAAAAAGAATACAATAAATATTCTTTGTTGCTTAGACTTGGAATGTGAGCCAAAATCTTGCTTGCATCAACTTGTCGTTCATCCACTCTTTGACCACCCTACCAACTCCAATGGGTACTCTCCTTCCCCAAAGACTCCTGAGATATAATGAAATTGTATGAAAGGTACCAACTAGAAAAATTAATGAGAGTGAAGTTGTTAAGCTTGAGAGAAAATCCCCACATCAAGGACACTCTTCAATAGACCAAACTCACCAACAATGAAGGGGTAGAAGTAAAAACTTGTTATGTTAGTTATAAATCCCAAGCCTTCACCTCTCCTTTATAAATAAGAGGGTTAGCATTGTAAAAAGGGAGGAGGAATATAGTAACAAAGCTCTACTGAAATTTTTCAAGGCTCTTTGTGTGTGTGATACTTGTTAGATTTTAGTTGTTGAATATGTGACTTGCTAGTTAAGGGTTGAGGGGTAGAAGTAAATACTTATTATGTTAGTTATCTCCAGGATGGATTGGTTAGCTAGGTGTGTGTTGTTTCTTCCTTGGGTTTAACTTTCTTTCTTTCATTTTCTAACAGCTTTGTTTAGCTTGTTTGATGTGTTTTAGTTCACATTTTTTGAAGTACTCAGTTGTTTTCAGCCTTAGCTAGTGGTTGGGAGTCCTAGGGCCCCTTAGGATAGCCCTCAAATAAGCTTCTTAGTTATTTGATCATACATGTTTGCTTCCTTATTTCGTTCATGTACATTTCTATTATGTTTTCCTACCATTAACCTGGTTGTCCCAAATAGGAAAATTAACCATTTTGCTCAAATTTCCCCCACGAGATAGCCATCTTAGTTGGTTGTTATATATCTTTATATGTAAATTTATGTTTTGTTTATTTCATTTTTTTCATATATAAACACTAAAATTTTGATCTGCAAGGATACAATCTGGTCGCCTACTCTGCTTCTCCTAAGCGATTGGGGGCCACCTAAAGACCTTTTTTAGGCAAAGGGGCCAACAGGACAGAGGATAAAAAACATCAAATCAGGTCGGTAAAACTACCCAATCACTCTCATATTCACCTTATATTCACTTACACTCATTCCAAAAAATTTGGCACACATACCCATGTTTATATGTTCTGTTTGTGTAGATAGTTTGAGTAGTTTACTTGTAATTTATTTTTTTTTAAATATGATCTGTACTTTCATAGATAATCATCACTATTTCTAAATTTCAATCAGTAAACTTCCAATCCCCATACAAGGAATCAATTGGGGATTTCATGCACATGGTGGCCTTGTCACTCGCAAAGAGCCTCAACCCATTCCTTTGGGTTGAATGGTATAATTGTTTACTTGTAAATTAGTTGATTTTGTCATCTTTTTTCATTGTATAATTTTTCATTCACTAATCTACAGGTGGCTTCCCCTAAAGGGTCCATGCAAAAAACAGCACGCTAAATACACTCAAAAAATGGAAAACAATTCAAAACAATTCAGGGGTCTTCCCCATGCACTCAAAACAAAACCTATACTATTTAGCTACATACATATACATATTATTTATCTGTGACATATATGTCACATACCTATTTACTTGTTTTTCGTATAAAGTTTTAGATAGATTTAAAATTTAGTGACTAGGAGACATGCTTGTGAAAGAAACACGTGACCTCGCCACCTGGATGGCTTGGTCCTTTATTTCAATAAATTTCAATTTTATAGGATATTAAGAGTCAAAGCTAGGGAGTCTTCATCAGGAGCCCCTCAGAAGTTGTCTAGTTAGTGTAAATCGAGTGGTCTTTCCTTAGTACCACACAGTCAAGGAGTTGAATAGCTCAGCTTGGTTGGAATACTACTATTCTTGGGTAAGATCAACTAAAAATCCCTTTAGGGGGGTCCTGGGCCTCTTCCTTTTCGAAGGTTTCCTTATTCCAACCAACTGGCTTTAAGAGCCTGAAAGCACTAGTGATGATAAGTGGCTAATCCTTGCTTTTCTTAACTGCATGAGGCACTCTTCAACCTTACCACCGTGGTCTGATAATACTACTCTTCTTATACTCGTTGGCACATTTCCAGGATGTGTTTTTCTGATCAGGATAACCTTCAAAACAGTGTGGTGTCCAAGGCATGTGTTAATAACTAAATATTCTCCAATAAAACACATTTAAAGTCAAACCTTTTTTCAGTCCACCCTTCATCCACGAATTGAAATTGAAGTTGTAAATAGTCTCTTATAACATAGTTGTAACAGCTTGTAAAAAGGGTGTCCATTTCCATTTATAGCCCCCTTTTGATTTGAAATCTTTCGGGATCACTTCTCGGGTCACCCCAAGGGGTACCAAGCCATCTTGGGCTTGTTTCCCTACCTTAAAATCTTCAAACAATTTGTTGTTCGCAATTTGCAACCATCTAAAAGGACTTGGTTGTAGATTTTAAGCTCACATTTCACCCTTGTTTTTCACTCTTTCACTTGAGGCATCCATGGGTTAATTGTCCAGGACCTCGGTTTACCTCAAGAAACCATTCTTGGCCATTTTCCAAGGCTTAAGGCAGTGAAAAGATCATTGTTCTCTTTATTTAGTTTGTTGTCCTAAAAATCAGCAAGCTTATTTTTCATCCTATTGTCCATAATTTTCACCCCCCATGCCATTTTGGCTATCCAAGAAGCTGAGGGAGGAAAACACCCAGAGTGGGTGGTCCTGAGAAAGACTTATTGTAAGTCTTTCACCTCTCCTATTTCCCCTTCATTACCGCCTCAGGTGAAGGACCACCTGAGGTGCGGGTAGTCTATGTCTTGTGACGAGCTATCAAAGAGGTTGTAACTAGATTCACAATTGGATAGGTCGGAGCTGTCCCAATGGACAGATTTTATTTATAACATGTCCCCTTTTTTGGCAACAGTACTGGGGACTTGCAAACCTCTTTAGTTTTTCTTGTATCCCAAACTTGTACTAAGCATTGGACCCAAATTTTTTGGGGTCCTTTTCCCACTTGTTGACAAAATTTTGTGGAAAGGTCTTTCAGTGATCCTTTGAAATTTTCTTTGGTACTTGTTTTAGTTCAGTTCCCTTGCAATTTTCGTTGCATCGGGGAGTCATAAATACCATCGAATTTTCCTTTCCTCTTACCTTGTGAGTGTCTGATTTAACTTGTTTGAATGGACATAAGAATTCATGGTGTCATCATTAGACCTTTTGTAAGAACCTTTGAGGGTGAAGCAATGAGATGGTATCGCTTGCTTCCCAATGATAGTATCCCAGATTGGGACACTATGATCCAATAATTAAAGAATCATTTCCAACGGGCAGATGATGTGGCTTCTCTACTTAGGGATTTCACAACTATCTCCATCCATGAGGGGGAGAAAATTTGAAACTTTAATCAACGCTTTACCTCGACCTTGAATAGGATCCCAACTGCTTCCCAACCATCTGGGAACAATTTGTTCCATTACTACATGACTGCTATGAATCTGAATGTAAATTATATAATGAAAGATAAATCAATACAAACTTTAGATGTGTCCAAGGATAGTGACCTGGAAATTGAGAGAAACATGGAGGAGTCTTAGCACAGCCCCATTTTAATGCAATGCCTAGGAATGAGGTACCTCGAAACGAGGGTCCCCGATATGAACCCCCACCTTCCCAAACTTCAAGGGTTGAAGAAAGAGAAAGTTCTGAAATGCTCATGTTGTTAATAAACATGAACAAACAAATACTTTTCCTTAATCGAAAGGTGAATGACTTGCAGTTTACTGCTCCCGCAAGGCCAAGGCCTCCTTTTCCTCCTACACCTCTTCCTAGGAAACATTTTGTTGAATTGGATTGGTGCCACTTTTTCAAAGACTTCCATGATCCCGAGTATTTTTACTCATATACATGTCACCTGGAATTGTATAAAACCAACAAATCCCCTCTACCTCCAGTAAGAAACAAGCTTTCTTCCACTTCCCAAAACGACCAAGTTAACATGGAAGACTTTATTCCCTCTGATAATGATCCTCTTTCTTTTGGAATATTTTCTGTAGAAACTAGGAGTCAGGCCCCTAAAACCACTCTGCAAGGGGTGGAAGGGACCAAAATCGATCCTAAGGACAATGAAAAAGGCAAACTTCCCACGAATGGTAGATTATCTTCCCCTCCAAGGAACAAGGTTTTGTGGACTCCAAACAAGGTAAATTTTCATAATAATCCACTACCTTGCTTCCCAATACTGGGACCTTACAATGTCATTGAAGATCTAGCTAAGGTCCTCGCCCACATGACATTATTAGATGCTCTTAGAACACCTTCTCAGTTTGAAAATCTTTCACCTATTCTACAAGAACCTCCTACTCCATGTATGGAATAGAGAGTTCCTCTTTCCAAAGATTCATCTTCTCAACCTAAGGAAGCATATGATGTTATTGATTTAGACCCTGGGGTTCCTCCTTTATATATCTCAGTTTTGATTTCTGATTTTTTGCTCCATAATTGTGTTGTTGACACAGGAGTGAGGAAAAATTCCATGCCCCTTCGAGTCATGAGGAGACTGGGTCTTGAATGCAAAGGCCCATGTAAATATATGTTATCTTTAGATTCAAGGATTGTAGAAACCGTTAGTTACATCAAGGACTTATCCATTACTTTCAACCAAGCTTCGGATGTGAGCATGCTCATAAATGTGATCATAGCAGATATACCTGAAGAATATGGCATTCTTTTAGGGAGGGAGTGTTCCACCAAAGTCAAAAAGGGTTGTTACTTCATGGAAGGAACCCACTTCACCTTTCCTCATAAAGGTGTTGAAGTTTTCATTAAGAGGGAACCAAAATAAAAAGAGCAGGTTGTACCTGCTTCCTACAATACAAAACATGTGTCTTTTCAAGATACAGGGATGGGTATGTACACTGTGTTATCTGAGGAAGATCCACATGTCCCTCCTTCTGAGTTGGAAGAAATGGTGTGGAGTATGGATTTTGACGGTGCTAAATCCAAGCACGGATCTGGGGCTGGGGTCCTTTTGTGTGATCCCAAGGGAAAGGCAATACCTTTTTCTTTTCATTTAGAATTCCCTAACACTAATAATATGGTTGAATATGAAGCGTTAGTTCAAGGCCTCCAAAAGGCCTTAGACGTAGGAATTCTCCATTTGTTGGTAAGCGGGGATTCTGAATTAGTTGTGAATCAAATTAGAGATAAATATGAATTTCATAACCCACGACTCAAACAATACCACCGAATGGCTAAGGAACTTTTTGAGAAGTTCTTATCTCTCAACATTCAATCCGTACCTAGGGCCGCAAACCACATAGTTGATACTTTGGCCTTGGTTGGTTCTTGCCTCACTTTGTATTTCGTAAGGTCTATCGAAGATATAAAAGTATTAATTTTACATAGACCTACGTTACCTGATAATGTTGACTCTTGGCAAGTTTTTGATACTGACGAAAAAATATGTAGATCCCTTCAAAACAAGGAGGAATTCGAAGATTTACATATCAACCATGAGTTGGAAGAGGAAATCGGGGACATAATCCAATTGAAGACAAAATAAGATTCCCCCTGGTTTTTCCGTACTAGAATCCATGTTTGATTCCAATGATGCCACTACTTCTTCACCTAGTATTGATAGTGAATCTGTTAGGAAGGTACAAAAGCCATCCCTATAAACCTGGGAACTGAGAAAGATCCAAAACTGGTTTATATAGGATCACAGTGTTCTCCTTCTGAGATTTCTCAATTCATGGAACTCTTGACAGAGTTCAAGGATTTGTTTTCTTGGTTCTACGAGGATCTCAAGATTTTCGATATGCAGGAGATAGTCCATGCCATACCCATAATCCCTGATTCGAAACCTTACAGGCAGAGACAAAAAAATAAAAACCCTCCTTTGGAACAAATAATTAAAGTTGAATTAGACAAGATGGAAGCATTTGGGGTCATATACCATGTCTGTTACTCACAATGGGTATCTAAATTGGTTCTCGTTAGGAAGAAAACTGGTGACATTCGTTTGTGTGTCGATTTTTGAATTTGAATAGGGTGTCCCTAAAGGATAACTAATTCGTCCCACCAATGGAAGAGATCCTCCAACAAGTCTCTATGTCTCAAATAATGTCCCTTTTATATGGTTTCTTAGGTTACAATCAAATAGCCCTCAATCCTTTTGATAGTCACAAAACCACCTTCACTTCTCTTTGGGGCACATATGCATATAACAAGAAGCCTTTTGGCTTGATTAATGTTGGGAACACCTTTCAACGTGCCATGGTCATTACTTTCAAAGGCTTATTGGGTAAGATGATTGTTGTCTACTTCAATGACCTCGTAGTCTTTTCCAAAGAACGAAGTAGTCATTTTGATCACCTCAGGCAAGTTCTTCTTAGATGTCGTAAGTTTGGCATATCTTTAAATCCTAAGAAGACCATTTTTGGTGTTATGGAGGGAAAACTTTTGGGTCACATTGTCTCTCTATAAGGTGTCAAAGTTGATCCCAAGAGAGTGGTAGCAATCAAAAATCTTCCCTTACCTACTAATAAAAAAGAAATGCAATCTTTCTTTGGAAAGATAAACTTCCTGAGATGCTTCATTCTTGATTTTACTCAAGTAGTCAAACCTCTAAATCAGCTTATGAAGAAGGACATTCGGTTCAAATGGGACCCCCATACCTGTCAAGATTTTGAATCCATTAAGCAAGTCATTGCTTCTACCCCTCTGTTAATCAATCCTAATCCCTCTAAATACTTTGTCATGTACATTAATTCATCAGAGGAAACAATTTATGCAATCTTATTGCAAAAGGATCATGAGGAAAATCTTAGGCCAATCACCTTCGTAAGCCAAAATTTTGAAGACACACCAAATGAACTATTCTACACTGGAGAAACATGGTTATTATTTGTATAAACCCTTGGAGAAATTTTGACATTACCTCCAAGGCCACAAAGTTCAGGTTTTTGTGCCTACATCTCTCTTAGTCATTGTCTTGAATCAAACTGAATTGCATAGTGAGTGGTCTAAATGGATCATGCGCATGCAAGAGTATCACTTGGACAATAAACCGACAAAAACCATAAGGGGGACAGGGCTAGTTGAATTGCTAACCCAATCCCACCCCTCGGTCATAGTTGAGCCACCTCAAGTAGATGACTTGATTTCTTTCGAAGAATTGGTTAACGAAACTGATTTAGCCTCTGAACCATGGTATGGTCCTATCATTTATTTTCTGATGAATGGTGTTTTCCCACCAGACATGGATACTAAATCCAAACAAACACTTTGTTTACAAGTTGTCAGGTATGTTTTACAAGACCAAATCCTTTATCAAAGAAACCTTGATGGGGTTTTGTTACGATTCTTGACTCCTGACCAAGCCCAAATGGAACTTGAACAATTTTATTCAGGGGTTTGTGGAGGTCAATTTTCATCCAAAACCATTGCAGAAAAATTTTTACATGCAGGTTAATTTTGGACTTCACTCCACCAAGATGCCCATTCACTAGTTCGAAAATGCGAAGCTTTCCAACGCCTCACTGGGGAGCAAAAGTTAGCTTCCTTACCTCTTAGGCCAATTGAATTCCAAGTCCCTTTCTCAAGATGGAGCATGGACTTTATTGGGCCAATTTCACTGCCTTCCAGTGCTAGTCACATATTCATCTTAACAGCTATAGACTACTTTACAAAGTGGGTTAAAGAAATTCCTCTTAGGAACGCTACGAGTCAATAGGTGGTAGAATTTGTTGAGCGTAATATTTTATCTTGTTTTGGGACCCTTGCTGAGATATTAATTGATAATGGATCATCTTTCATGTCTGATGTCATGCTCCACCTTGGTGTTACATATGGCATCTAAATTTTTTTATCTTCCACCTATTACCCCCAAGGTAATGGATTGGCTGAATCCACAAATAAAAATCTGATTCAGATCCTTAAGAGGATATTCAAGGATAAAAAGCATAATTCGCACACAAAGATAAACTTTGCTTTATGGGCTCATCGTATAACCCCTTAGACAGCAACGAGTCAAAGTCCTTACACTTTGGTGTATGGAGCCCCTGTTGTCCTGCTTGTTCACTTACAAATTCCAGCCTTGAGGTTGGCTATTGCTAAGGCAGAAGATGATTTCCAACCTTTATAATATCATGTATACACGCTCATCGAACTAGAAGAGGCAAGAAAAGACACATTCCAACACCTCCAAAAGAAGTAAGACATTGTTAAATGTTCCTTCGATAAAAGAGCCACAATGGTAAATTACAAAGTAGGAGATGATGTCCTATTGTGGGACAAAGCACATGAGGCCCCATCCAAACATCTCAAGTTTGATTCTTTATGGTTGGGTCCTTACATAATCTACGAGGTCTTAGGGACAAATGCTTTTAGATTAAAAATCTTGGATGGTGAACCACTTCAATTTCCTGTGAATGGTGGTCACCTAAAGTTCTTTTACTCATGAGAGACCTCGTCATCTTGTACATAAGTCACCACTTGTTCATTTCATGTTTGTATGTATTCATTGTTGTTGATTTTCCTTCTTATGTGTATTTAATGTTGCCTTTTTTATGCTTGCATATATCTCCTTGGTTTCAATTTTGAGTCTTTTTGCTTGTTGGATTTTGATTTTTTAGTATAAGCCCCTCTTTGATTTATCCCTAGATTTTCGTCTTTTTAATGTTAAATGTCGTAGATTGTCTTCTTTTTGGTTTGTATGGGGTTCATGGGAAGGGTATTGTTCTTATTGTTGTATGGTTGTTTGAAAAGAGTCAACTCCTAGCATCCCTTTTATCATGCTTGACATTTTGGGAAACTTTGTCTTAATGTCATCTTAAATAGGAGTAAACCTCATTGTTATTTAATCAAAGTCAGTGAGGAAAGTCTAAGGAGGTAGAATATCATTCTCTGGTGAAGCTGAAAACCATGATGGCATGATGGCTTACATAGCTATGTGATTGCAACTGCACTTTACCTGACCACTTACAATCTGATTTTTCCAAGCAATGGTCATTTTTCCTACGAATTTCCATCACTTTTGAGCACTGGATATTTCAACACCTACTGCCAAAGGTTTTTTATAATTCTTTACTCCCTTGTTTAACTAGTTTGCTTGATAGTTTTTTACTAGTGGGTCGTTGATTTCAAAAGATCCTTGTTTGCTTGTTTGTGTGTCAAGAATCGAAGGTATTCATGAGACTTTGTGTTGAGCCAAGGTTCACCTTAAGCCTTGATTCTCACAGTTAATCCATAATCCGGGTGTGGGACCCCTGTCACTTGGCCCACATTGCTAAACAAAACCCAGGTCATTATTCCCATTCTTATATCTTATGTGAATCTCAATATAAATTATGTTGTATATTTTTACTGCACCACTTTCATTCTTCGGTTATCCCTAATGTGAAAAATGGTCCTTATAAATTTACATCGAGTATTTCCGCCTGTCATGCGGGTGATCCCATTGTTCTACATTCTTTCGAAGGTATTTCTCCTCCGGCGCCAAGAATTTTTACCCAAAAATCTGCTCTGGGCTCAACATGGTGCTTTACACTTTCATTCCTTCACAAGCGTCCCTTTGTGTTATGGTTCCAGTCAAAGACAGTGGCAGGGTTCATAGTTACTATGGCCTATTCCCTTGAAAGAGTATCATGTGGCTACCTTCAGAGGGTTGTGAACCCTCCCACATCATAATCCATCATGTCAATACTATTCAGTTCATATTTCATGAGCTAAACACGCAGTTTGCAAAAACATTTAATGTTGGCCCCCTTCGCCTTTCACTAGGTGGGTCCCTTGGGGACGAGGTCCTTTCACAAAGGATAAGATGAATTCTAGTCACATTTTGGGAAATAAAATGTTTCCATATTGTAGGGGTCGGGACAAGCTTTCCAACAGGCTATCATAAGCCTGATTCTGAGTCTGTATTGTAGATTTTAACCTTGTACAATTTTTACTGCAAACATATTTTCAGTAAAAGAACAGAAAAGATACAATGGAAAATACAAACATTACATGGATATTTTTCCCCTAGAAATCCAAACCAGGAAAACCAGCATATTCTATATTCATTCATAGTATTACATTGTTTACAATACAATATACATATAGGAGCCAGCGCCATCCAAAACCCTAACCCAATGACCTGGATTAGTCAACAACCCTAGTAATTCCTTAACCGAAAATAGAAAACCATCGGCAAAGAAACCATGTGCCGAAAAACCACTTAAATATGTGACATGTTTCTCGAGGCAGACACTACTACTCGTGCAAAGAATATAACACATACACAATATTCTCCCACTTGTTTTTTTCTTTGCATACTGGGGGTTACAGGGTTACATAGTCAACAATCCAAGGCAGCAAAGCCCATGGATCCTCTACACCAAGAGAACTTCTCAGTGCTCATAGATTTTGTTAATAAATCTGCAACATTCTTCAAAGTGTCCACTTTCATCAACAATACTTTCTTTTCTTCAATCATGTCTTTCACAAAGTGATATTGAATATCAATATGCTTTGTCTTTGAATGATAAGCCAAGTTATTTGCCAAAAAAATTGCACTCTGATTGTCACAATCTATCCTTATAGCTTGTTGTACCAACCCAATACCTAAACACAATCTGTGTAACCATACTTCTTCCTTACTTGCATAAGCGGTTGCCATGTATTCAACTTCTGTAGTTGAAAATTCCACTACAACCTGTCTTTTTCTCATCCAACTTATTTCTCCTCCAAACAGGTTAAACACATACCCACTTGTAGATCTCCTACGATCCATATCTCTAGCCCAATCTGCATCCACAAAGCCATGTATATCCACCACTTTGTTTGATCATGGTCTTCCTTCGTAGCACAATCCATAGCTAGCAGTGCCACCCAAATACTTGAAAACCCTTTTTACTGATGTCCAATGCTCCTTCCCTGGTTTTGACATATACCTTCTCAAAAATCCCACTGGATGTTCAATGTCTGGTCTAGTACAGACCATTGCATGCATCAAACTGCCAATTTCACTCGCATATGGAACATGAGACATGTCCTCATATGGAACATGAGACATGTCCTCCTCCTCTTCCTTTGTCTTGGGACACTAATCCGCAGATAACTTTACCCCAATAGGAATAGGAACCTTGACCAGTTTACATTCATGCATATTAAACCTTTGCAATATTGTCTCGACATATATTCTCTTATTTAACAAGAGTTTCCTCTTTTTTTGATCTCTTTTAATTTCCATGCCCAAAATGAAATTTAAAGCACTGATATCCTTCATGTCAAATTTAGAGGACAACTGAGTTTTCACATCCTAGATAATCTCCTTGTTGTTGCCTATTAGCAACATGTCATCCACATACAATACCAAATAAATCAAATGATCACCAATTAATTTAAAATACACACAGTGATCCTCTTTGCTTCTTGTGAATCCAATTCCCATCATATAAGTATCAAATTTTTTATACCGCATCCTTAGTGATTGTTTTAAACCATACAGGGACTTTTTCATCTTGCATACCAGCTCCTTCTTTCCCTTCACAACATAACCTTATGGTTGTTTCATATAGATTTCTTCTTCCAGATCCCCATGTAGGAATGTTGTCTTCACATCCATCTGTTCTACTTCAAAATCAAATGTAGCAGCAACAGATAACAGAAATTTTATAGAGTTTAACTTAGCAACAAGAGAAAAAATATCAACAAAATCAATTCCCTCAACCTTGGAATAACCCTTTTCTACTAACCAAGCTTTGTATTTCTCCACTTTTCCTTCTGCATTAAGATTCTTTTTAAATACACATTTTCTACCAATATGATTTCTTCCAGTCGGCAACTCCACTAGATCCCAAGCCTCATTCTTATCCAAAGCTGCCATTTCTTCATTCATGGCCCTTTTCTAAAGATTTTCATCCTTTGAATCCATTTCCTCCCTGGCAGTTCTAGGATCATCATCAGTAATAGACAAAGCAAAATTTGAACGAAAATCATATGGAGTATACCTTTTCGGTAGCCTTCTTTCTTGAACCGATATCCTCAATACTAGAGTATGAGGATCTTATTCTTTTGATTCATGTTATTCTATAGATTCTAATTCATCATCCTTTAAATCAAACTCTATTTTCTCTGGTTTTTCCTTACTTGGTAGGATTTCATGTTTAACAACATCCTTCATTTCTCTAAACACCACATCTCGACTATACACTACCTTCTTAGTTTCTGGGTTCCAAAGCTTATAACCTTTGAGACCATCTTTATATCCAATAAAGATACACGTTTCAAACTTATTATCTAGCTTACTCGTATTTTCCTTTGGAACATGAACATATGCATCACATCCAAATACCTTGAGATTTGTGAGAGAAGGTTCCTTGCCAATCCATACCTCTTGTGGAGTCTTGTCATCCAATGCTGATGAGGGTGATATGTTGACCAGGTAACATGCAGTACCCACTGCCTCTGCCCAGAATTATTGCCCTAACCCGGCACCATTAAGCATGCACCTTGTTTTTTCCATCAGCGTCATGTTCATCCTTTCTGCAACTCCATTTTGTTGAGGCATATATCGAGTAGCCTTATACCTTTCTATACTGCACTTCTTACATTCTTAAATAATTCTTCAAATTCATTCCTGCAGAACTCTCTGCCATTATCTGTCATCAACACCTTAATTCTTTTCTCTATTTGATCCTCAACAAGAGCCTTAAACTCTTTAAACATGTCAAAGACTTTGTAATCTTCCTAAGTAAATATATCCAAGTATTCCTCAAGAAGTCATCTATAAATGAGACATAGTACACAGATTTTCCCAATGATGGGACCGATACAGGTCCAAAAACATCATTGTGAACTAGCTATAAAATTCCTTCTTCCCTCATTGCACCAGAAGGGAATCTTATACTATTTTGTTTCCCATATACACAATGTTCACAGAAATCAAAATCTAGAGAGCAGTGAGACATAGCTTCAACTATACCTTTACCATGTAGTAGTTGTTGGACACACCTACCACACTTAGAGGGGGGGGGTGAATGAGTGTGGGGCTCTTTTTCCCAAAACTTCCCTCTTGCACAAAAACTCATCAATTAGCATTCAACATTTATTCATTACCCATTGTTGTCATTTATAACCATAGCATTCAACATTTATTCATTACCCATTGTTGTTGTCATTTATAACCACTAGATGTGAGCACATATCAGCAACATATATCAGGCGCAATATATCATCAAATATCACCACAATGAACACAAAGAACACAAGATATGTACTAATTTTTCTTTATTACGGACTACAATCCTAGTTTATCAAGAATAACTAATAGAGTACAACTCTACAAGATCACTAGCTCTATATGCAAATTCAGCTTGTATTCTCAGCATCAACTGAGATGAGGTAATAACTTCAATGTATATCAACTGTACTACAAACAAGAGTATCAAACTATGCACCAACCTGTGTTATAAACAAGTGCATCAACCATGCACCAAACTCTGTAATCAACTCCGGTACTCATAAACAAGTGCATCCAACCATGTAACAAGTATATACCAATCATGTAAGTCAACCAATCATCGAAAATGACTCAACAATATGTACCAACATCATCAACTATTATACACCCTATGTATGTGCCAACTCATCAACTACTTGTCTCAACTTATGTACTAACATGTACCTCAACCAAAACTTTCATCAATTTCTATATCATTAAAATCTGATTTGTAGCTCCAAAATAGGACCTGTGTATCTGATCACATTCCTGCAAACCTTTCCTTAACTTTAATAGCAAGAGACTAGCATTTTCATCAAACTTTTTATTTAGTCTCACATGCCTAGTTTTGGATTAGTCAACAACTTCAACTTGAAGTAATCATAACTTTGAACCTGTAATGTATAAAAGACCCAGGATACACAATTCTTTTCAGTGTGTTTTATGCACCTCCAAGGGAACTACTTGAAACCTCTCATAAAAGGAGTTATAGAAAAAATGGCATACCTGCTGAATCTCCTGGCTTATTCTAGAGAGCGTCTCAGAGAGCGTGTCTCACATTGGAAATATTTGATTAAATGATATGAAACTACTAAAAAAAATACTACAACCTTTAAAAAAACTGACACATTTGGTCTCACTGCATTTGGATCTGTTATGAATAAGTTATGACGTTTTCTACCCAAAACACTGATTTTGACTAGTTTCGGGATCACACAAACCCTAACTTCCATGTAGTGTAACTCCAAAATACAACGACCCACGTTTAATTCTTAAATCACAGATACTTGGATATGTTTTCACTTTCACAGTACTCTGGTGGATCTGAGTCATTATAGAAAAGTTATACGTAAAAATGGTGATATGACCTAAAATAACATACCATAGAAAGCACCTTCAAAAATAATTTATCCTTCCAGAGATTTTGGCCTTCTTTTCTCACTTTCCTAAGAATTTAGGCTAAGATATCATTGAACCCAGACACATATAGATATTAACATGCTCAAGTGTGATTCAAAATGAGAGAGCCTTGCCTCTTATTTTATACTTTCCAAGTAGCTCCTTTAAAAACATATTCTAGGTCACTCTGGCCCCACCTTCCTATTTTAGGGTTGGGTCCACTCTAATTTCTCCATTAAAACTACTATTGAAATAATATTTACTCATTTCTAGGTCACTTGACCTATTTTCCTTATTTTTAGGGTTTTCAACCATTTTCCAAATAATCCTTCTTGATTTTCAATCTTTACTTTATCATTTCTTGATTTTGTCACTTTGATTATTTAAATAATCCACCTTGAATAAATAATATTAACCCATTTTCTAGGTCACTTAACCTATATTTTCCCTATTTTCTTTAGGGTTAACCATTTTCCATAAATATCTCTTCTTGATTTTTTCACCTTATTTTATCATTTCTTCTTTAGGTCACTTGACTTCTTTGAACTTTTGGGGCCAAGCCTTCATGTGAGGGTCCTTCAACTTCGTATAGCCATAACTCTCAAACCGTGAGGAGTTATGTGACATCTGGGCATACCACCGGAAATGGTACGACAAGCACTATCCATCTAGGATAGTTTCACCAACAATTTCCTTTATCTTCATCTCAAGTATTCCTCATACAAGCATGGGTCCCAACCATTCTTCTAGGATAACTCAATCCATAAAGCTTCCGTGGAGGGTTTTCACCATAAGGGACCACTTTGAGTTCATCCATTTGTACACCTTTATCAATCATGATACAATAATGAGAGCATGGGTCTCCAACTATTCTTCTAGGATAACCTAATCCGCAGTTGCCTTCCTGAGGCTTTCACCCATATAATCTCACTTTGGAGTTCATCCATTTCATTTACCTTTGCATCATTGGTTTCCACTTGGACATATATAACATTCTCATCAAGGGAATCATATCAATCAATTACTTGACATCAACCAATGACATCAATCAAACCAAACCATTTACATCAATGACATATGATCCAACAATCTCCCAAGTAATCAAAACCATTGCATCACTGACAACATGATCTAAATAAAAGAGGTTGAAGACCCTTCTCTCCGATATGCCCTTGTTTGATTCCCACAAAGATAACCTTTTCTCCGTAGGATTGGAAGGAGTTCTTCTTCAACTCCAACATTAGGAACAATGAAACTATTACACCTATCACTAATAGTTATTCCTTGCGCCTTTATACAGAGTTCCAAACCTAACTTCCTTCAACAACATCATTGCTCCTAACCATCTTGCAAGTTTCCTTTCAAATATTGTTTTTACCTCTACATCATCCATCTTTCTTACAAAAAATCAAATTTCTCACAACCTGATGTGCGTAACACTGTGTTGTTCTAATCCTTCCATCTATGATCCTCAACTTGAATTTTCTTCATCCAATTATTTTGGTTGTCGAATCATCACCTAGAAAACATTAATTTCATCATACCTTTCATATTCACAACCACTCCCTCATGGGGAGTCATATGAAAGGATGCACCGACTAACCAACCATTCCTCATGATCTCGTGATGTGTTCTTGAAGAACCAAGTACACATCCCTCCTTCTTCCTTGGAGGTATTTTCCGTAGAAGGAGATTCTTCAGATCCCTCTTTTTCTCAACTTTAGATCTACATTGCTTTTTGTAGTGCCCTTATTTTCCACATCTCCAACATACCTTTTGCTAAACTTTCTTGGAGATTTAGATCTAACCTTAGACTTAGATATCCTAATTGAGAACTTCTAGATCTATTTCTTTCCCTGGAACGTCCCCTCTTGCAAATAATTTGCATGTGCTCGGCCCTTCCATATTATTTCTTCTCATCTCCTCCGACAACAAATATGAGACAATTTCATCAAAATTCAAGGAAGTTGTATTACTACCTATAGGCACAACCAGACTATCCCACAAGTCTCAAGTTAAGAACACAAGTAGGGAAATTGATACATTTATCTTCATTTGAAATTCTAATATCAATAGAGGTTAACCTATATTCTTACCATTGTATTGAAGGCATTCAAATGTTTTGCCACCGAGTCTCCATCTCACATCCTTTACATGTACCTTTCTTTCTTTGGAATAGTTTATTTACTAGGAATTATATTGATACATCTTCCCAACTTATCCCATAAATCCTTGGTTGTAGTTTCCCCTGAAACATTCAATAATAATGAATATGAGAGACACAACCATATTATGCTCTTCACCTTCCAATACAAATTTTTCCAATCATCTACTAAAGTTCATGTAGGTGTAGTACATGTATCTATTGTGATCTAATCGATCTTTTTCCACCAACAATCTTCCATCTTGAGCTTCCACAACTCAAAAATCCTGCCCATTAAACTTCTCTATCTCCATATTTGAATTGTTTGCCATTTCTTTTCACTGAAAAAACAATAATTTGATCTCCCACTGTGAATAAGGCTTATCGCTAGCCTCACAGCCAAGCTCTTGACCACAAAGGTGTCCCCTTGAAGCCAACAAAGCCCTGATACCAAATATAGATTTTAACCTTGTACAATATTTATTGCAAACATTTTCAAGAAAAGAACAAAAGATACAATGGAAAATACAACATTACACTGACATTTTTCCCCGAAACCCAAACCAAGAAAACCATCATATTCTATATTCATTCAGTATTATATTTTTACAATAAAATATACATATAGAGCCACCTATCCAAAACCCTAACCCAATGACTGATTAGTCAACAACCCTAATTCCTTAACGAAAATAGAAAACCATCAAAGAAGAAACCATGTGCCAAAAACACCTAAATATGTGACAATTTTCCTGAAAGTGCACACTACTACTGCGTAAATAATAACACATACCTAACATCGTGATGACCCTTCAGGATGCAAAGTTAGTGTCACCCGAATGGACAAAAACTAATAGTTGTGACTTCCTGGTCTCATTTTGTTCATATTCCTATTTCAAAAGAAAAATAAAACCAATGCATGGGAAGTATGATACCTTTCCCAAATGCTTATCTCATTCTTTTTCGACTCTACCTGTAAGAATGGCTACAAGTTCATGACCAATTTTTGGACACTGCATTGGTTGCAAGTGTTTCGTGGTTTAAAAATTGTCCTAGAAGAATTTCAAATCGAGATCTTGATTCCATGTTGTAATTAATTGACTCCAAATAACTTTCCAACAACTCCCTCATATTTTCCTTATTCCCACATCGATGGCCTCAAGTAGAGTTGGGTCACAATCTACAATTATTTCGGGAAAAGGGGAAACCAACTCAATTTAGTAGGTTTCATGACAGATAAAACAGCCATTAATGTTCATAGAACACAAATATATGGCCACCTCGTTGAAGTAATAATCGATACCTTTCCGAAGGTACTTCACTTGCCTCGATTGGATATCATATGACGATATGGCACCTTTCTCAAAATTGGGTTTCATATGGGCCCACCAGCAAGTTAGAGGTCTTAAGTGGAAACTGTTCCAGGCTGAAATTGAGGGCTAGAGTGCCATTATTCTAGATTGGTTACTGCAGATTATCGATGGGATCGGACATACCTTTCCAATGATGTGCCCTGTGTCCAATCTTGACTCTGTCTCATCTGGCAACATTTTCTGGCTAAATCAACAAGGTCATGGTCAAAGTTACAATTCAAACTTTGACTTGCATACCTCGAGGAATATTAAAAAATAACAGAAAAATAATAATAAAAGAAACCAAAAATTTTAGAAAATCAAGGGGAGGACACACAACCTCCCTCATGCAATATTGGGAAATTTGTTTTTCTTTAAAATAGAAAATACAAAAACCCCCCTCTCTCACCGCCATTTTGCATTTGGCCAAGCAGAGTGGGGGCCTCTACATAAATGTGATTCAATGGAAGAAGGAAGGATTCCTGGAAGCAAGTGCAGGTCTACATTGGGAAACCATCCATAACCATGCAACAACCTTCAAACACAGAGCCAGGTAAACCCAGGTTGGTCCCAATTCAAAAGAAAAACTTGTTGGTTGTGGTGAATTTTTTGCATGGAAGAGTGTTGTTTCTGCCTTCAGAATGATTGTCTCATTGCTCATTCAAATTTCAAATTGGTTGTTGGTTTAGATTTTGTGTTTGATTTTTTATATATTCAGTTATTTTTATGTGTAAATAATTCAGTTGGGGATTCAACCTCTCTTGGGAACCAAAATTTCAAGCCTCCAAAACTCTTTAGATATTTGAATTTCTAAGTTTGGTCGAATACAATGCCCTGCATGGCTATATGTAAGTGGGATTTAAACCCCCGCCTCTCCCTTTATATTTTCTAAAGGCCCGTAATAGCTCAGAATCATTAAAGGAGGGAGGGGTTTGAACCCAAAACTCCCCTCTCCTAACTATTGAAAACTCCAAAAGTTGAAAAATTCAAAATATTTTTATGGGTGGTTGGCCACCCGCCCACCACTGCACTTTTCCATTCATTACCTACACTAAATCCATCAACACCTCTCTCCCATTCAAGTACACCCTCCATCACACTGCATGGTCTCCCATTCCTCATCCTCCATGTCTCCACTCACACTCACGCAAACCTCCACCCAACACGACCACCTTCTCCAGCCTGCGTGCTCACCTTCCTTCTCCTCCTCCACTTCCTCCCACCAAGACCTTATCACTGCCCATTTACACCTCCTGTACCAACCCCTCTCATCCTTCCCTCACCATCCTACGTGCTCACCCTCCTTTCCCCCCATCCACTTCCACCCATTCCTCTCGTGCGCGTGCAGATCCCTCCCTTCACAACTCTTTGTGAAAACCCCAAACCCACACGCAAGATTTTCCCTCACACTCCTTCCACCACCACTCTCCTCCTCTTGGGTGCCCAGCCTCTCCCTCAAAACCCAACCCCCAACCCTCTCTACACTCCCCCATTTCCCTCCTCCCTCCTCCTTCAGCAGACAAATACCATCACCCACCCCTCCTCCACCTCCTCACATCCATACCTCCACCCCACAAGCCCCAACACCTCTCCCTCCACCTCCAAACCTGTGGGCTCCATTTCTAATGACCTAAAGGCATGGGCCACCAAGGCATGGGAGGGCTTCAGTACCCCACTATTTTATTTTTTTAATTCTTAGTTTTATTTTATGATTTTAGTATATTATAAAGTTTTTAAGTTTTTTAATTTTAATTTTATTTTTATTTTATATATGAAATATAAATTATATATGTATATGAAATTTTATTTAAATTCATAATAAACTATATATATATATATATATATATATATATATATATATATTTAAAACTATATAATAAAATTAAAAAGTTTCCCCTCTAAGAGTTACTAGGTTTGTTAATTGCATAACTTCGCCATACGGATGCATATTTTTTCCCATGAATAGTTGAAACGAATGGGAAGAATTCAAGAATGCATCCATGGCATTCTCCTCTGCAAATTCAGCCCATAATTTCAGTGGCACGTCCCAAAGTGACATGAACTCATTATTGGCCCAATAAGCATGCGTCGGAAGGAGGCCTAATTGGGGGTCTCCGAGGACAAATTGGGCCAAATGAGGAAAACCCATTTCAGCTAAAGGTATGAAGGCTTGTAGACGTCTATCAATTCTGGTGTCCAATCCACAATTTTTCCCCAGTTTCAATTTTTTCCTTGATCAGTCTCATGACTGGCTCCTTCCTGCGTACCTTTCTGGGGCCATATCTTACTCATCCAGAGTCAGATTTATGCCAAACGAAATGCAGCGGAAAGGTAGAGGACAAAGATAAAGCATGAGAACAATAAAATTCAGTTTTGTGTCTATTTTTTATAGGGGAAAATCCTCTCAAGGTTCAGGCCCAGGGGGGTCCCCTCACCGAAACAAGCCCAAATCGGAGCCATGCTTCAGCCAACTCGTAGGGAAACTTATAGGCAGCAAAAGGGGGGTATAATTGTTGGAGTTACTTTAAAAACACCTAGGATTTATTTTTCCTAAGGTTTTTCCTTGTTTATTAGTCATTATTTAGTCTCCTATATTTTAGGAAGAATATTCCTCTAGGGAAAATATTCTCTTCAGTTTTCACTTCAGTTTGATCAGTTGAGTGGAGTCTAGATGCTACATTGGGATTATCACCATGCAGCATTGGGATCATCACTAGCTAATGCGCATTTTCCTTGGGATCATCACCATACTAGCGCATTACTCATGATTCCTTGATCTCCTCCTCACTTCACTATGTTTCAGTTAGTTAATTGAAGACTGATAGACAGTTAACTCAGACTAGGTGGCAGTTCACTCCCGTAATTGCCTGAGAGACTAGACTAGGTAGCATTTTACTCCTGTAACTGTTTTTGTGTGTCTAGATCACTCTATACCACCACTATGGTGCATTAGTTACTCATGTATCCTATATCTATTGTAAATTATTCACTCTTTGAGTGTGGAATACGGTTAATGAGAATTCTTCCATTCTTTCTCTCTTTCTTCTTCTTTCTTAATTTCTCTCTGCAAATGTGTGTAGTATTTTCTAGAAAGATCTATTATGTTTAGGTTCAACACATTTACAATAATCAGGTCTAAAAAGTGCTTGAACAACAGGCATTTCCTTACATACAATGACCAAAGCTCAAAGGCCCCTTGCCCTCCTAAGAATCTCTGTAATTTCCCCACACCTTGGGCTTCATCCTGGTGAATCTGGGAGCCATGGATGGTCAAGTACTGTAATAAATCACGTCACCTACAGCTGCAAAAAACATGGCATCAATCAAATATCCCTTGGGATGGCACAAATCCCAAGGTAAATGGTGATGTGGCATATTGATTTTGTCCTTTTATGAAAAATGACTTTTTGTAATATGTAGTCTTGCATGATTTGTTTTTTGGTATGTATACATTGTAATTAAGAGGTCAAATCAGATTTGATTTGATCTATTTTTGGATAAGATTATCTTTTGGATAAGATTCCCTTTTAGGATAAGGTTACTTTTTGGTAAAAAAGACAAAAAGACTTTAGGGTTGGTCCACTTGTCACTTTTCCAAAAGTGACAAGTGTCTTGTGACCTAACCCTAAGCCTTTACCTCTCCTTTATAAATAAGATGGTTGGTATTTTAAAAAGGGAGGATGAATATAGTAACAAAGCTCTGTAGAAATTTTACAACATTGTTTGTGTGTGTGATACTTGTTAGATTTTAGTTGTTCGATATGTCACTTGTTGGTTAAGGATTGAGGGATAGAAGTAAATACTTGTTATGTTAGCTATTTCCGGGAGGGATTGGTTAGCTAGGTGTTTTTTTTTGCTTTCTTGGGTTTAACTTGCTTACTTTCATTTTCTAATAGCTTTGTTTAACTTGTTTAATGTGTTTTAGTGCAGATTTTCTGGAGTACTCAATTGTTTTCAGTCTTAGCTAGTGGTTGGGAGTCCTAGGGCCCCTTAGGATAGCCCTCAAATAAGCTTCTTAGTTGGTTGTTCATACTTGTTTGCTTCCTTATTTCGTTCATGTACATTTCTGTTATCTTTCCTACCATTAACCTTGTTGTCCCAAATAGGAAAATTGACCATTTTGGTCAAATTCCCCCATGGGACAGCCATCTTAGTTGGTTGTTATATATCTTTTATATGCAAATTTTTGTTTTGTTTATTTCATTTTTTTCATATATAAACACTAAAATTTCGTTGTTTTCCTGCAAGGATACAATCGGGTCGCCTACTCTGCTTCTCCTAAGCAGTTGGGGGCCACCTAAAGACGTATTTGAGGCAAAGGGGCTAGCAAGACAGCGAAGAAAAAACATCAAATCAGATTGGTAAATCCACCCAATCAATCTCATATTCACCTTATATTCACTTACAGTCATTCCAAAAATTTTGGCACACATACCTATGTTGATATGCTTTGTTTGTGTAGAGATTTTGTGTAGTTTACTTATAAATATTTGTTTGAAAAATCTGATCTGTACTTTCATAGATAATCATCACTATTTCTAAATTCCAATCAGTAAACTTCCAATCCCCATACAAGGAATCAGTTGGGGCTTTCATGCACATGGTGGCCTTGTCGCTCGCAAAGAGCCTCAACCCATTCCTTTGGGTTGAATGGTTTAATTGTTTACTTGTAAAGTAGTTTATTTTGTCATCTTTTTTCATTGTATAGTTTTTCATTCACTAATCTACAAGTGGTTTCCCCTAAAGGGGCCATGCAAAAATCAACAAGCTAAATACACTCAAAAACCGCAAAACACTTGAAAATAATTCAGGGGTCCGCCCCATGCACTCAAAACAAAACCTATACTATTTAGCTACATACATATACATATTACTTAGTCGTGACATATATGTCACATACCTATTTACTTGTTTTCCGTATAAAGTTTTAGATAGATTTCAAATTCAGTGACCAGGAGGCATGCTTGTGAAACAAAGACGTGACCTCGCCATGTGGATGGCCTGGTCCTTTATTTCAAGCAATTTCAATTTTATAGGATATTAAGAGTCAAATCCAGGGAGACTCCATCAAGAGCCCCTCGGAAGTTGTCTAGTTAGTATAAATCGAGTGATCTTTCCTTAGTACCACATGGTCAAGGATTTGAATAGCTCAGCTTGGTTGGAATTTTGAAATGGGGTACTTGACACTGAGAGGGGGGGTGAATCAGTGTTAAAAAAAAAATGGACAATTTTCCACTTTTCAAAATTAATTGAACAACAAATATATATTTCATTTTATCAAACAATATATATAAAAGAATAAATACTTTATTTATTTAAATAACTTGAATAAGTACATAAGATCAATATCTGAGTATCATATTCATACAATTATGAGAGACCTAGCTCTTTGTAACAAGACCCGGCTTGTATTTCTTAGATCCAACTGAGAAATGAGGAATCCAACCCTCATAACAAGTCCCAGCTTGTTGATCTCAGATCCAACTGAGATGTGAGGAATCCAATCCTCATACAAGACCCAGCTTGTAAACAGGCACCAACCTCATAGAATGAATCTTCATTCAATCTATTATATATAAATATATATACTTCAAAAAATTCAACTACACTTCTTCTCACCATTATTTCTTGTTTATATAGTCTTCCAACTAGTGTGAGTTTGAAGCATTGTGTCTTTTGATATTTGAACCATTATACCTTTTCGTTCAAAATGATAATTTTAAACTTCAATTAATATCATTTTTCCTTTTTATTCTTTATTCATGTTTTCATGATTTAATTTTCTTTTAATCATGGATGTGTATCGATTCATCTATCCTCATGAGTTGATCACAGACATGGATCAACTCATTAGATCGTACTCGCGCTTCTACTACATTCTCGGTTCACCAACAGATCATATTCAATTATTTATCGATTCTATGTATTGTTTTGGTGTAACTCTCTGTCGAATGAAATCTGTATGAGGCGCTCCCTTCAAACCATTTTCATATGATCACAGGCGTAGAACCACGGGCTTATCAACTTAAGAGCTGCCTCATTTTACCTATATTTCTCTATTCCATACAACTAACGGTGGTGGCCATATGCCAGGACAAACGAGCACTTGAGTGCTTATCAATTTCAACGGTCATGATTCAATCTTCTGATGATATGAACGGATGACGGAAATTTTCCCTTCGAAACTTTGGGTTTTCAACTTTTCAAACCTTCGAATCAGATCGGACGGCTTATTTCACGGAAACAAATCAATGGTCAGATTTGATCCTTACACTCATCCTTTCATTGTTTAATCCGATGGCTAGGACTTAATCAAGCATCATTATGGATGGCCACCATTTACTCTCGGACTTCGCCTGTTTCAACTTACGTTATTCTTCCATTGTATTAGATCGATGGATGAGAATGCTCCTGAAGTGTTTCTTTAGATCAAATGAACCACGTCTACTTCGAGATTTCATCCTTCCGGAGTGACGTAACTTATTTGACGTCACGTGTTGACATGGTATGAGCCAATTTCCTCTTGACACATGTCATCATCTAATTATTACATGTGTACTTTCTGACATGGTCTTCTGACGTGGTCTTCCACGTGTCCTTGCTGACATGGTCTGCCACACCTCCTTGTTGATGTGGTCTGCCACACATTCTTACTAACGTGATCTTCCATATGTATTTGCTGACGTGGTCTACTAACATAGATCTCCGACACATCCTTGTTGATGTGGTATGCTGACATGGTCTGCCACATATCCTCTTGAATCAGATGGTTGAGGCTTACTTTGGATGATCCGGCAGACGAGAATTTATTTCGGGTCTCCGGGCTTTGGGAATTTCAAATCTCAAAATTTCTGGAGCATAACCTCCTCACTACTTTTAACCCGAACTTAATCATGTTCGTTGATAATGTTTTTAGATCAACGGATCAATCTGTCTGAGATGCAACTTTGCCTTGGTTTAAATCCAACGTCTCTCGGGTATTCAAGTAATCGAGATCTCATCCTTTGCTTATCTTATCCTTCCACTTTAAAGTGATCTGACGGCTGATGGGAATTTGGGTAATTGACATCTCAGATCTCAACCCTTGCTTATCGTGTCCTTCCACTTAAGGTGATCTGGAGGCTGACGGATATTCGGGTGATCGAGATCTCAGATCTCAAACCTTGCTTATCATGTCCTTCCACTTAAGGTGATCCGATGGCTGACGGATATTCGGATGATCGAGATCTTGAATCTCAGCTTATCCTGTCCTTCCACTAAAAAGTGATCCATTGGTTGGCAGGTATTCGGATAATCGAATTCTCATATTTTTTCCGCTTATCCTATCCTTTCACTTGATTTGATCTAATGGTCGATGTGGACTCTTCGAAGCAAATTAACGGTCGACGATGATTGTGCAACCTCAACTTGTGAGTGATTTAACTCAACACCCAAACTCTACAATTTGAAGTTGTGCGTTGTTGGTGAGTCAACCACAATCGTCAATCTTTCAAGATGTAAGATCTGATGGTCCTGACTAATTGTGGGATTGGAAATAGCATGATGTTTAATAATTATTAAGATCTCCGCAATCTATCCCTACCGTTGATCTGGAAATTGTGCATCTGGTGGTCACGACTTAAACCGTCTTAATATGATCGTTTGTTAGATCAACCACAATCGTTGATATTCAAGTTCATGAGATCTGATGATCTAGACCAATTACGGGATTGGAACTAGTGTGTCGTTTAATTCTCCTTTCATTCTCTGCAATTCATCCCTTCCATTGATATGGCTTGCAGATCTGACGGTCTTGAATTGATCTAGTCATCGACCAATCCTCCAATGGTCCTTAAGCCCACAGTCACTCATATGACTGATGCCCGTTATATGAGACGATCAACACCATCAATTTCTTGATCAGATGGTTGTTGAGGCTTCTCACCTTTTCCTGTGCATCAATCAACTTTTGAGTCTTTCCATTGTTCCCGATGACATTTCTACAATGCGCTCTTCCTTCTGAGATTTGAAATTTGGAATATTGTCACATTGTATGACATTCTCATCCTTTACATACTTTCAATGCACTTTCTCTTCTAAGATTTTATCTTCATTCATTTAAATCTCCTGAGTTTTAATCTCTTCGTATCGTCCAACTTTTTGACATCAGTCATTATATATTGTTGACTAGTCCTCCAACGATTCTTCTGAAATTCATTGTGCCATCTCTTCTGAGATTTGATCTTCATTCGCTAACCCTCCTGATATTTTATCTCAACTTATCATCACATCAATGATATTGACTGTTGACATCAATGAAAATACATCAATGACACTATGTTGAACAATATCCTCCTTTGTCATTGATGCAAACACACCAACTTCATACTCAATCTCCCCATGTGGCGATGCTTCTGTCCTCTAAAGTTACTCTCCCCCTTTGACATCAATGGAAAAGGGTTTTTCCTCCTATGATCTATCTGTCTATATGCTCCTAATAAATATCTGAACTTTGGTAGCTCCCCCTATAATTATGCTCTGCCTGTAATAGCTCTCCCCCTTTGTTTCTGAAAGGGTATATCTTCCTGACAAGGTCTTTTCAGGATACCAATTTTGTAGTGATCAAGTCTTTTCAAAACTTAATCTAATTACTTTCTTATTTAATTACAAAAATACTCCTCCTAATTTTTTACTTACTTTCATTTTTCAAATAGAACAAGAGTATGAATCTTACTGATCTTTTTAATTTTCTTCTCATTCGTCTTTGATATTTCACAGGAATATCAATTAAAGAATTATACCAATGGATTTAAATACCAATTTTGTTATCAATTGATCTTTGTTGAATGATACTTCTTGAACTTCTCTGCCACCTTTATTTTTCCTCTTCTTGTATTCTACAACTAAACCTACCAATAATTTTTCTTTTGACCACTAATCTATAGATAGTCAAGAATTTCCATATGTTAATTTAGAAATCTTTTTTTTTTTTGTATTTTCCTTTTTTTTTGCTAACAACCTGTGACATCATCAGAATTTGATATTGTCACATATTATTTTATAGGTACTTCTTTTTCTTGAGCTTGATTTATCTAGTATTGAGTTTCACATTCTTCATTAGGACCTTTACCCCTCATGTTCTTATTATTAGTTTCTTCATTTTCAGGTGTAATAACTTCCTTCTTTCTTTCTCCTTCAGATTTTCCTCTCCATATATTTCTATGAGATATTTTTCTTTTTGGATCTTCTCTTTCTAATCGTGTTTTTGGAGATTTGTCATCTCCTTTCATGTTCCAATTTTTATTAGGTTTTGTCACTGACTTGAATGACTTATTCAAATATTGATTTTTTGTATTCTTGCAATCTTGGGATTTGTGCCCAAACCTGTCACAGTTGTAACATCTCATTGTATGACAAAATTTTGTTGTGTGACCAAGAAAATTACATCTCCAACATATAATTGAGTTTTTGGATTTTCTTGTATATCCTTTCTCTAGTTTCCTGCAGTCCATTGCTTTATGGCCAAAACTATGACAAGAAAAGAAATAGACATTGAAGGTGTTTTCATTCTTAATTTTATTTTGGCTTGAGGATCTGTCATTTGATTTTCTTGTTCCTTTTTACTTCTATAGTTGTCTTCCTTAACAAAGTTCGTGACTTGTAATTGCTTTATACTTTAACCTTCTTCTTTTAAGAAGGATGATCCTTTATCATGTTTGTAAATGGTGCTCCATTTGTTATTGTATTCTTTCTTATTGTATCCAAGACTCGTTTTGTCATCAGCTGATCTTTGCCTCTTCCAAATCTTATTTAGGATAGCTGAGTTATTCTGGAAATTGACAATCTTGTTTTTCTTTTCATTCATCTTTTTGAGATTGACTATTTCTAACTTCAACATGTGACATAATTCTTCCTTTTTAGTCAATTGAATCTTCAGGGCTTCTTCCACTTCTTTAGCATGTTCAAGTTGAGTCTTTAGATTGATGACTATTTCTTATGTATCATCCAAGACTTCTTTGCATTTAATAGTTTTTTCATAAGTCTTCAATTCTTCCATATCTTTTGTTAGATCAAAAAATTTAGTTTTCAATATTTTGATTTATTCTTCATATTCTATTTGAATCCTTTTGAGTTTGATGGCTTCTCTTTCAAACATTTGGCATGATTCTTTCTTTTTAGTTATTTGAATCTTCTGAGCTTCTTCCTTTTTCTTAGCTTCTACAATTTGAGTCATCAGATATGCATTAGTACTTTCTTTTATATTTTTGAAATTGATGATTTCCAATTCCAACATGTGGTAAGAATATTCTTTCTTTGTTAACTGGATCTTTAGTTCTTCTTTACTTTCTTTAATTTTCTCAAGTTGAGTGTTTGACTTCTCAACCTCCTTTATAAGATTCACAACTTATTCTTCCATCTTATGACATGAATCTTCCATTTTGTTCAACTGGTTCCTCACTACCTCCTCTCTTATTTTGGTTTTTTCAAGTTGGGTTTTCATATTAACATTGTTTTCTTTTAGTTCTTTTAGATCTGCAAGGTTTCTACTAAGTTCATCATCTTCCTTATTTTCTTATTTTACTTGACTGATTTCATTCCTCAATTTCTCAATCTCCTTTTCTTTTTCTTTTAACTGAACATTTTGCTTAGATATGATTTTTTCATTGTCTTTGAGCATTTCCTTTATTTCCATGATATGCTTTTGACTCTTTTCAAGAAATTCTTTAGTGTAGTCATGAAGAAAACTATACTCTGACTCATTATGATCAAAGTGGTATACATAGAGACTCCAATCAACTTTCTGTTTGTCCTTTGATAGTTCTTCTTCTACTTCATCCATGGGATAAATGTTAACATAACATTCTTCTGATTCTTTTAGTACTTCATTTCTTTTACTGTCATGTTTCTTTAATTCTTCCATCTCTTATGTTAGATTAATAACTTTGGTTTTCAAACTTTTGATCTCCTCTTCTTTGTTTTCTAGCTGAAAATTTTGTTCACGCTCTTCATGGTTAGATTGATCTAGATTTTGTAGTAGCATCATGTCTTTCGGTTGGAGTTTATCCAACTCTTCTAGAGTGCACAGGGTTGTGTACTCAAGACTTTCAAGAGCCTCCACAGGAATTTTAATATGCATATAATTTCTTGGTTCCAAACGAATCTCACCTATAGGAACTGCAACATCAGTTTTAATATTATGTGATTTTTCTTTAGTGAATACTAAGGTATTCCTCAATTCCTTGATGAGGTCATCTTCTTCATTATTAACTGGGATTTGCAACAAATCCTGCATTTCATACTGATTAGAAATGTATTTCTCTGTATTATGTTCTTCAATCTGATTGCAATTTTCCTTTTCTTTATCTTCTTCATTATCTTGATAAGAACTCTCTTCTTTTGAGTTTTGTTCTTTATTCTGATAAGAATCCTCTGTATCTGAGTCTTGTTTCTCAATTTGATAGGATTTATCTTCTTCTTGTGTTTCATTATGATAACATTTTTCTAGTTGAATCCATAATTCTTTAGCACATTTGTAGTGCTTCATGTTTTCTTTGACTTGGTTTGTTAATCCATCCTGAATTGCTTTTAAGGCTACTGAATTATTTGTCTTTACTTCTTTTGTTGTTTTGGATTTTCTCCTTGAAGTAGTTAAGTGTCAAGGCTTACTTACTACCGAATCCCAAACTCCAGATCCTCTTGAATTTAGATATCTTTTCATATTTTCTCTCCATGATAAATAATATGTTCCATCAAATAAGGGAGCTTCATTTGTGGAGATAACAATTTTTCCACCCATTTCTTCTAAATCTACCTTCAGTGTTTAAACTGTGTTGAAGGAACTCGCTCTGATACCAATTGTTGAAATGGGTACTTGACACTGAGAGGGGGGGGTGAATCAGTGTCAAAAAAACTTTGGACAATTTTCCACTTTTCAAAATTAACTGAACAACTAATATTTATTTCATTTTCTCAAACAATATATATAAAAGAATAAATACTTTATTTATTTAAATAACTTGAATAAATACATAAGATCAATCTTTGAATATCATCTTCATACAATTATGAGAGACCCAGATCTTTGTTACAAGACCCATCTTGTAGTTCTCGAATCCAACTGAGAAATGAGGAATCCAACCCTCATAACAAGTCCCAGCTTGTTGATCTCATATCCAACTAAGATGTGAGGAATCCAATCCTCATACAAGACCCAACTTGTAAACAGG
>SNQJ01S0010236.1:18588-37772 GCA_010110895.2 Picea sitchensis | reverse complement strand
CTCAGGAGAGATAGTTTAGTGGATTCCAGGAGGAAGACACCAGTTGGCTGATTTTGGTGTTGAGAGACACACCCTAGTCACTGGGAAGATCATTAAGGTCTTCCATAATTCTTCAACAATAGTTACACAGTGTTCGTCAGCCAGGGCACATTCATCCAGAGTGAGGGTGCAACTTCTGAAAGGGGTTTTAGTCGACTTATCCCATCCAGGGAGAATTCCGAGATTTCCCTCCAACCCATTTGAGAAGAGGGAAAGGCACATCTTTTTCCTAGTTCCTCATCATATTCTGACGAAGGAATCAACTGGGATGAATTTTCCATATTTGGATGTGCGACACTTTTGGCGGGCACATTTGGGGTTCTAGACGAGCATCAGACCAGATTCAGAGAAACTCTTCCGACACATTTCCCATTAGACCAAGGCGGTCATTTTGAGACATATCTCATTTGATTCCAATAGTGGAATCACTAGGACACACTTTTCCAAAAGAAGAGGGGTGCATTCCCCTAGGGGTATCCATTCGGGGTCCAAATTTATTAGCAAAGGGGTCCGACAGATACCAGTACTCAGGACTAGAGAAGGGCACATCATTTGGGATAGTTTCTAAGCCATTCCAAGAAGTATAGCTCCCAGGGCGAACTTTCCATTTCCAATAGTTACCGTCAGAGCTGCCATAATTCTAGCGCATCCATTGATTCCGCAGGGCTCCCATATTCCGGGTATTATATTTTAGTTTCTTATTTGTATTCCGGCTAAGATCCTTTGTCTATTGATCTAGTCAAGTATTGTCAGTTTATTCAGCCGCATTCGACCATTTTTGTAATCCACAAAGATATCATAATACAAACTTTGCAGTCCTTTTTTGCATTTATTATTTGTATGATCATTTATACGCTGTAAACAATTGATCCTACACACATTATCAGCATTTCCTAGACTAGCCAAGTTAGGAACATTACAAATTGGACCATCCAGGCTCAATGTTGAAAACTAGGCCTTGATACCACTTTGGAATGTACCCAACCACCAAAGATGGTCACGTTACACAAAAATCTCTCTTTACAGCTCTAATACCATAATGTAACTTACCCAACACTTAGTTGAGCAACATTACGTGCGAAAAATCATTAAATTATTAATATCTACTGCTAATTAAATTCATGTATCTTACCAACTGCAGATCACACACAATATTGACCAATTGATTGATACCAAAGTTCTGAATGCATATAGCAACATATATTAAACAAAAATATAACTATTCAAGCAAACAATAAACACACAACATTCATATAAACCATTTACATAATGGAATTAGCATAGGAACATAACATAAACACTTACTTGTTAATGATTAACCAACTGGTTGGAAACGAAGGATGAAGCTCCCAACCAAAGGAACTGCTGATCATTTTCTCTCATCAACAAGCCACCCCCGAGCTAAGGCTATGAGTCCACAAGGATATTCGTCCCACTAGCTATCCACTCTCTACACAAAGCAACCCCAAACCTAGGTTATAGTATCACAACAGTTCCAAACCTCCAGCTCTCTCTTTTCCCCACAACCTGTACTACCCAAGGAATGTACCCCCTTCACTGTTCACAGTCCCTAGGTCTGTACCATTCATTTATCAGGACCACTAGTGCATTCGATTGGACATGAATCACTCATTTGGGAACTCTAGGAACTCTCGGCTGTTTCATATTTTCTCACAACAACCTTCACAAGGCTATGAGTCATTTTCTCCACAAGAAATTGCACCACAGGCTTACAACCTGATTTTCTGGCACACATGCCTCTACTCAACATAAAATTACAACCAAATAATGGCTACCTTCAAGTATACCATGGATGGTCCTCTTCCCAGCCCTTTGCTCCTCCTTTGCTGCCCAAAATCTCCCTATAAAAACTGTCCCAAATCTGCATGCAAATTTCCTCTTCCCCTTGCTTTCTTGGTTCACACTCTTTTCAAGGATGATTGTACTTCATCCCATGCTCTCTAATAATTATGGGATGTTACCGCTCACACCCACCCTCACACGAGTTTAATTATTGGCCTCTCATACACTCAATCAACAAATAGAAGGTTATACACAAATATAATAATTTCAGAAATGTGGGTTGGATTAATACCCATGAATAATTCCCCCTTGGACCCCTCTCTGTTGTGGAATCATAGCCCCCCATTGTTCTTCATCTATTTCGTATCGCAACCAACGATTATTCCTTTTGTTAATTAATCAATGTCCATAACATGCAATTCGGTCCCTAACCACATTAGATAAATATGGGCTCTTCACCCCAATGTATTGACTCACCAACCTAATTCACATTTATACAATTACATTATAATTCGTGGGGATTAGAACTAGGGATGTTACACAATTAACAATGATTTACATTATAAATTCATGTCCACAATCATTTATATGCCAATTCACAAATCATTATATACACAAAATTTACATTTAAACAACTGCAACATAAAATTAGACATCAATACTTATCTTAAACAAAATATCATCCTTGAAAACTAATTGTGTAGAAATGATTCACTGCCCTATCATGGGAATATTTAAATGTGTATGCAACCCTCAAGTCAAGCTATGGTTCCACTAGGGTAAAAGAGTATCTCAAATTCAACCCACTACATTGTGCATTGGACTCAACCAAATGTAAACATATACTACACATGGCAGGGGACTATGTTCCTATCTATGCTGCATTTCTCCATCCCTTTCGTGTAAACATAACCCAACACATTTCTCCATACCTCTTGTGTAAACATAACCCATTTGTTCTCCTAGGGACACTTTTTGGGAATTTTTCATTATATTTCAGATTATATTAAAATAAGAAATTATAATTACACACACACACATATATCATGCTAATCATGTGTCTATTTTCCATGATGCCCATCATATCCCGACTTTGTCCAACATGTCAATGATGTCTTAGTTTTATCTAAACCATACATTATTTGGCGTTGGGATTCACAAGAGAAAATAATCAAATATATTCTAGGGGTAAAAAATGGGGTATTACATTCCCCTCTCCCTTGAAATAACACCAACCTTGTTGCACTCTTTGTAGCATTAACCGTCTTTTCAGAATGAGACCATGTCCTCTTATTTTCTTCACTAAAGATATATAATCAATTCCATCTCATAATGTTCTAACACAATTAGGGTAGAAGGATTCCATTTTAGTTGTAGTATTGAATATTCTCATCAATACTATTTGTACATTCAATGGTGTCATCCTCATTCAGACTTGCGTTAGTTAGCTACAACCAAAGTAAGGCTCATGTGATTTGAGACTCTTCCAAGCCCTTGACATTTTAACATATACCCATGCCAATCAACAAAGGACTACATACTTATAATTTCCATTTTCTATGCAATCCTTATTCCAACAACAAATTAACGTATATTATCCATTATACCAAATACAATGTGAAATATCATGTCAATAGTTATATGTACAAATATATGATCACTTCATATGGCTACCTATGGGAGAACCAGGGGATTAGGTTGATTAGATTGCTAGTTATTATAAGAAAGATGTGGTATATAAAGACACTTTGATAACACTTAAAAACATCTGAACGTATCTCAACATACATAGAAGTGTAAGAAATCAAAATATTTCCATCGACAACAAATCACTTGTTTAATCTTAGATTGACCCTGTTACTACTCAAACTCTCGCTAAAGGAAAAGTCCTAACCTTTGTAGGAGAACCTAGAAGCAACTATTAGGCAAGCCACCCATTGTCACCTCAGTGTCCTTGCCTCTCCCTCTAAGGCTAAGAGAAGGGATTTCCTAACCTAAGGGTGGTGTCCTTACTGGTCAAATCAAGCTAGGTCATTGGGCAAGAAGATGAGTTCTCCAACTCAACTTGATTGTGGAAATTCGTAACTACTCACTTTAAGGGTCTAAGGAAAGATTAACCAAGTGAGTTGATTATCAAACTATAATCTTTAAATAGTGATTTGCATGGATAAATGTGCTTGGTCATGAAATACGACTATGCTTGGGAAAATGAATGGGACTTGTTTCAATTTCAATAGTTTCAAAAAACAAATCAACCATAAAATCGAGTGAAAACTACAAGTGTTTATTCTCATGTGAAATACACATCCTATGATACTTGAGATAAAATGGAACCACACGAGCATAAAGTGTCATTCATTCACTATATATATTAGAAAGACTTAGTTGTTGTTTGGATAACATTCATTGAAAGAATTAAACCACAACATAAATATAATTGTAAAGTGCAATATCAAGGATAATCGCCCTATGGATTTAAAAATGTCCCTTAGAAAGTTATCAAGAATTAAGGATTAAGAGACTTTGTTAGTGCATTCGATTGGACATGAATCACTCATTTGGGAACTCTAGGAACTCTTGGCTGTTTCATATTTTCTCACAACAACCTTCACAAGGCTATGAGTCATTTTCTCCACAAGAAATCGCACCACAGGCTTACAACCTGATTTTCTGGCACACATGCCTCTACTCAACATAAAATTACAACCAAATAATGGCTACCTTCAAGTATACCATGGATGGTCCTCTTCCCAGCCCTTTGCTCCTCCTTTGCTGCCCAAAATCTCCCTATAAAAACTGTCCCAAATCTGCATGCAAATTTCCTCTTCCCCTTGCTTTCTTGGTTCACACTCTTTTCAAGGATGATTGTACTTCATCCCATGCTCTCTAATAATTATGGGATGTTACCGCTCACACCCACCCTCACACGAGTTTAATTATTGGCCTCTCATACACTCAATCAACAAATAGAAGGTTATACACAATATACACTATATACAAATGCTGAGTGTATCGGTGAAGTATTAACCCTTTAAATACTTGAATGTGTGTTTTAAAATTTTTACAAATGAAAATTCAGATTAGTACCATACCTCAATGACCATGATATTAAAAATGACAAAAAAACGAAAGAGATGAAAATTTAAATAATTTGTGTGCCTTAACCACATCGTTCCACCAATACTTGCATCAATATATTAAAGGATATGGTTCAGATTAGGTGTATGCTAACCATTTGCAATAATAAGGACGATTAACACCATAAGTTAGCACCAAATATTTCCTTCAAATGATTAAGTGTTCCATTGTGTTGTGCAAGAATGTGTTTATGTAACATGTTATGAAGTCAAGAGTACTCAAATGATATGCCAAATCAACCATAAGAAAATTGATTATGAAATATCATGTCTAAACCCACAACATTTCACTTAATGAGTAATTCGTTGCATTTCATAAGATTTCAATTTAGCATGAAACCCTTGTCAATGATATCAAGTCAAGTTTTAGTCATGTATTCCCAAGCATGAATAAAGATAACTCAAGAGAAATGATTAATTTTAGACATCGTTAAGTTATTTTGTTGATGAGGGTTAGATCCAAAAAATAAGAAAGATAAAACAAGATATAAAAATCCAAACTTATGCCAACTTCAAAAGATATGTCATGAAGTAATTGGTTAGCATGAAATATATCTAAGTGATGCAAGATTTAACACTCGGAACAAACACAGATCTAGTAATCTACTTCAAATATTAAATCCTTTAAGACCCTAGATTGTCAAAAAAAGAAGAAGAGAAAGGTTAAATTTTAATTTTTTTGAGAGAAAATGAAATAAAAGACCAATGCCTAAATCCTATTTGGCTACAAAGTCAACACATACACCTTGAAGCTTGGTGCTTGCAAATAATTTTGGGATTCTAGGCAACCCTAAGGCGTACCTGAAAAAATCCCCAAAGAAGGTCTTAGTGCTCCAAGATATAGATGGTGATAGGAGTGTGTTACCAACTCCTTAAGTAGCAAGAGGTAGCCTCTACACTATCCTATTGGTAAGATTTGGAAAGAAAATGAATCTTTTCCAAAATGAATACTCTAGTCTAGATATAGAAAACTAAATACTATAAGGAAAACCTTTACCTTACGAAGTTCCTCCACTATATCACTTTGCTCCTCTTGTGTCTCCTAGATAACTTTTTCAATCCATTTTCACTTGTTACAAGTAAGTCCCTCTTGCTAGATCCCTGACAAGAATTTACCAAAGAAATACTAAGCTAAAACCATTAACACAAATAGAAATGAGTCAAATAATATCCTTTATTCTCCAAATTCTAATTATAAATGAGGGCAAAGACTTCATTATATAGGAGAGGCACCCTTCTAGAACCATGTAGAAAACCATGGGTAGATACAATACCCTGTGAAAAAACAAGGGGCACAAGAAACCATGGGAAATACTTAATTTGTTACAAATAAATCCCCAAATTAAGGGGTGCCCTCATAAAATAGTGAAAATATGAATAGGATACCACATGTGTGGTCCATATGAGTGTAGAAAGAGGTGCACCCTTGACGCAAACACCACCTTTGCCTCGACAGAGTCTCTGCGTGACCTCCCGGTCTTAAGGATCGTTCATTCACTTCATGAGCCGAAGCGACTCTTTCGATTCCTTGCTGGAATCTCCTTCCAATCGATCCACAGGTCCTTCAGAAACTCCCCTGTGCGAACGACACTAGGTGCGAGCTCCTTTCTCCCCAAGTGACCACAACGTTATGACCAAGGGCCAAACCCAAAGTCACTTGTCACAACTCGTGATCTCCCGAGTTCGTGAGTCGAAGACCCTCGACTCCTCTTTTCCAACTCCCGATACCCGAGATGGCGATACAGGTATGGCTCCTTTCCTTGTCAACACCCTCCACATGTAACCATAGGCTAGGGATTAAATACTAGCACCTCTCGCAACTCGCACCTTCGTGAGTTCATGGGTTAAACTCTCGTGCCCTCCTGTTGCGATCTCCTGAGACGTGATAAGTCAATGTCGGTTTGACTCCTCCCTTGATGCTTTTCGCTATTCGCAATCTCGCAGGTTGAAGCATCGAGCCTTCACGCTCTTATCCAACGAATCCATGAGATGAGAGAAATCAACGGAGTGTTGACTCCTTTCTCCAGGCGATGCATGTCCGCCTGTCTATCACCCGGTCCCGCCTTGTGGTTCTGCCACGTGTCTCTCGTGCCTGACTCTCGGCACTTCACGACTTCTGCAGTCGAGATGAGGTCCTCTCAACCTCTGAACCCTCGAATGCACAATAGGCAATGGGGTTCTTGATCCAACGGTCCTCCCATTCTCTGGATCCAATGGCTGTCCTCGCTCCTCGCGATTTTGCAACTTCGCGACTTGGAGCACCCAACCCGTGGGCTCTCACCTTGTGAACTTCTGAGTTCATGAGATCCGAATCTTGGACCCCTTCGGCACTTCTCTGATCATTCGATCGCTGCCATCTTTCCTCCTTAGATTGACGGTCTTGATCTCTTCGCGACTTCGCTACTCGCAAAGTCTAAGCGCTCACCTCTGTGAGTCCCGATGCCCGAATCTTTGAAACGGACGATTCCGCGACACGCGTCCTCCCACAGACGGATGGGTCAGATCCCCTTTTGCTACTTTGGGACTTCTGATGTTGAGTGCCCGGACATTCGTCCTCCCGACTCCCGAACTCCCGAACGTCGAATTCTCGATACGTCTCCTTCGGGACTTTCGCTCTGCTTACGAGGGTTTAAACCTTGAGCTCCTCTCAATAGATATGATGGCTGTCAGCTATTTTGAGCGAGATCCAACGACTTAGAATCTATTCATCTCTTGCACTCCTCCTGATGCTCCCTGGACATGAAATCTTCAACGGTCTAGATCTCTTTGGCTTAATCCGACGGCCGCTGTTGCTCCTCCTGAGCTTTGCAATTTTCTTCCTAGACTTAGAAGAATTTACAAATTCTAAAAGGCTTTGACCTTTGTCTTCTTTCCTCTGTGAACTCTTCACCTTGAGTCTTTCTTGCGCGTATAAAAACGCTGCTTCTCCCGAGCTTTAGGGAACCCCAAACCCTTCAAAGAGTTCTGTGACTTCTGCACTCCTTGCAGAGTCTTCGCACACACAGTGCTATCTCTTCTGAGCTTTTCAGATACTCAGGCCTCTAAGGGATTTTATCTATTTTCCCTTCTCCTTCAGATGGATAATTGGATGCCCTCCTGGCACTCTGTCTCCTCAAGCAACCTATTGCTGAGTATTCAGGGTGTTTAGCAACCCTGCGAAGATCCTTCAGTGGACTCTTCTTCAATCTCTGAACTCAAAGAGTTCTTTCTTCTTGTGCCTATCTACACATTGACTCAATTCCCTCCTGGCAGAGTTATACAGAACTCCTCAAAGCTTCTGTCTTCTTCTTAACTCACAACAAAGTTCTTCCTCTGTGCACTCCTTGCACTGGCTCAATGCCCACCTGGCAGAGCTTTATAGAACTCCTTGCACCTGCTCAATGCCCACCTGGCAGAGCTTTACAAAACTCACAGCAGAGGTTCTGTCTGCAATTGTGTCTCTTCTACATAGCCTTGCCTCCTGAGGTGTTCAACAACCTCAAAGGTCTTTCCCCGAGTTGATGATTTCAACTACTGTTCTCAACTGGCACGTCTTTGTCTGAATTCGCAGAGTTCAGAAGTGCTTCTGTGCACTAGTATTCAGAGTTTGTAGTACTCTGTCACGCCCTCCTGGCATGAAACCACAAACAACCTCTGAAGTCTGAAAATCAAAATAACTCCTGCAACTGCAAACCTACAACATAAATTCACAACATAAATAGAACACACACAAACATTCATTCAACACAGGAAATATGAAGGAAAAATTGCTATTTGTATTAAAAGGCAAATGCCTGTTTTTACAAGGTGTTCCTGAGCTCAGACTTTAACAGAGTCTCGACTACTTCTCTTCTACTCTCTCGACTTACCAAAATGAGATACAATCAAATATATTTTACATGAGGGGGCTCTTCGAGCTCTTCCCTCCAACCTCACCTACCCTATTCAATTACATTGAATGGGCTATCTAGTCCACAATCCAGATCTAGATCTCAACCTTCAACATTAAAGGCCTACCTACTCTACGCCTGTTCAAAGCACAACCTCTTGGCTAAACAACTTAAAACATTAAATTACATTCATTCAAATTTTAAATGAGGGTTGCGCCTCTCTTGAACACGCGATTTGAATCCGCTGACGTGGCTGGATGGCTGGCTGGCCGACATGGAGAGATGCTCCTGCATCATACTCCTCAACTGCAAAATTCATGAGCTCCTGCTCATGAGCTTCCACTCTCAGTTGTGGAAATCCTCTTGGATCCCAAACAAATTTCTGGAGCTGTTCATCTACTCCATCTCCCTGTTTCTGTTGCTTCTACTGCACTACTGCTGCTGCTACTTTTCTGCCCAGCTTCTCCTCACTGGAAGTCTCTTCTAACCTGATCATCATCTCTCTGATCATCTCGATCACTTCATCCAGCGGCTCCAGTGCATGGCTCTGCTCATGCAGTCTCCTCGGCTACAAAATTTTTCTATAGTCTGGAAGATCGCAATGATCTCTCATGCCTGCTTCATCAACTGCTTCCAACTTCGCCTGTTGGATTTGCACACTCTGCACTTTCACCCTCTCTTCCAGGGCTTCAATTTTCTCATACAGATCAACCAAACTAATGCTGTCTGCTTCTTCTGCATACTCCCATGTTGCAACCCTTTCAGTTACGTGGCTAAAAGTATTGAGCCACTCCTCAGAATGCTCATCTTCTTCTTTTTTTTCTTGGGAAGATTCCCAAATATTCTCTAATGCTTCCTTCTTGACAGTCTCAGCTGGCTGTCCTTCTTCTGCTATTGCTACATCAACATCCACAACGCAAAATTTTTCCTCCTCTTGTTCAAATGGTAGGAATATTTCAATTCCACCAATCATTAGAAGAGTCGTCAGATCCTCTTCTTTTTTCAGCTGCATCTGCTGATCCAACTCCATCTCTGAGGTCATCTGCTCTGTCAGCTCCTCGGGCTGATTCAAACTCACTTCCGAGTTTATGAGACCTTCACATAGCCTCATCTTCTTATCCCTGCCCACCTGACAATATGGGACTTGTTTTCTGCTTCCCTGACAGACTATGAGATCAACTGATCCCATCTTTATTAGCACCCCTTTCTGAGTCGAACTCACCTCCGAGTCCATGAGACTTTCAGCTAGTCCCATCTCTGTTCCCTTGCCCACCTGGCAAATTGGAATTTTCTGGCTACCCTCCTGGCAGTCCATGAGATCCCGCAGTAATCTCATCTTATTGCCCTCTTGGAAACGTGAAATTCCCTGGCTGTCCTCATGACAGTCTATGAGATCTTGCAGTGACATCAACTCTTTTCCCTCATGGCAATTGGGAATTTCCTCTCTGCCCTCATGGCAGTGCTTGAGATCTTCAGCTGATCCCATTTCATCCTTTGCATCACTGAGATTTCTCCTAGTCTCTGGTTCACATATCTGAACCACTTCCTCTGGTCCATTGAGGTTTTTAGCATGCCTCAACCATCCTCTTAACAACCTACACTGTCTTTTAGCCATCAACTCCTTGACTGGCCACTTTACTTTTGTCCTCATGGGCCATTCATATACCCATCTCGACTTTGCATTCTGCTACATCTCAAATGCAAGTTCATCCATCCTCACCCTCATCTCTGCAAGTTCTTCATCCCATTCAACTTTTCTCATCATCTCTCTGTCTTTCCTTCCAACACTTGTATAGAATTTAGTAGCCATCTTACTGTTGCTATCTTCCCTCCTGGAAAACCCGCTGCTCACTTGCAAGCAATCATTCACAGAGTCTCCAACACTCTGTCTCCTTTCTTCTCCTTCTACTTCCCTGCCTGAAATCTACAGACAATATTCAAGCTCTAATACCACTTGACACAGACACCACCTCTGCCTCGACAGAGTCTGCGTGACCTCCCAGTCTTAAGGATCGTTCATTCACTTCATGAGCCGAAGCGACTCTTTCGATTCCTTGCTGGAATATCCTTCCAATCGATCCACAGGTCCTTTGGAAACTCCCCTGTGTGAACGGCACTAGGCGTGAGCTCCTTTCTCCCCAAGAGACCAGAACACTATGACCAAGGGCCAAACCCAAAGTCACTTGTCGCAAATCACGATCTCGCGAGTTCGTGAGTCGAAGACCCTCGACTCCTCTTTTCCAACTCTTGATACCTGAGATGACGATATGGGTATGGCTCCTTTCCTTGTCAGCGCCCTCCACATGTAACCATAGGCTAGGGCTTAAATACGAGCACCTCTCGCAACTGGCACCTTCATGAGTTCATGGGTTGAACTCTTGTGACCTCCTGTTGCGAGCTCCCGAGACGCGATAAGTCAACGCTAGTTTGACTCCTCCCTTGACGCTTTTTGCTATTCGCAACCTCGCAGGTTGAAGCGTCGAGCCTTCATGCTCTTATCCTGTGAATCCACGAGATGCGAGAAATCAACGGAGTGTTGACTCCTTTCTCCAGGCGATGCGTGTCCGCCTATCTATCACCCGGGCTTGCCTTGTGGTTCTGCCACGTGTTTCTCGTGCTCGGCTCTCGACACTTCGCAACTTCTGGAATCAAGACGAGGTCCTCTCAACCTCTGAACCCTCGAATGCATGATAGGTGATGGGGTTTCTGATCCAATGGTCCTCCTATTCTCTGGATCCAATGGCTGTTCTCTCTCCTCGCGATTTCGCAACTTTGCGACTTGGAGCACCCAACCCCTGGGCTCTCACCTTGCGAACTTCCGAGTTCACGAGATCCGAATCCTGGACCCCTTCGACACTTTGTCGATCCTTCGATCACTGCCACCTGTCCTCCTCAGATGGACGATCCTGATCTCTTCGTGACTTCGCTACTCGCAAAGTCTAGGCGCTCACCTCTGTGAGTCCCGGTGCCCGAATCTCTGAAACGGACGATTCCGCGACACACGTCCTCCTGCAGATGGACGGCTCAGATCCCCTTTCGCTACTTGGAGTGGTGGGTCCAAATTATTTTCAAGCCATTAGGTGATGCACATTTAGTGATTTCTCTTAACACAACACAAAAATAAAGGTTAGTTTTAATATTTTCCTAAGTTTTTCCAAGGGGAAACAACATTAACCCTTATACATGTGACCAATCCTAAGATGATGAGTATTTCTTAAGCCCCTAGGTAAAAGGTAGGTGATGTGATGAATACTTATAGAAAGGGGAAGGGGAAAACTTCATGTTATGATCCTCAAAGTCATTTAATATGATCCATAGGTCTTGTGATTTTATTCAACTAGCTTTCAGGAGATAGGATTTTATATGGGATCCTTTAAGAGAGATATTTAGCATTGAGTTACCTTTCCGCGACACTATTTCTTACTACCCCTTTTAGCCTTTTTATTTATGTGTTCATTTTATTGAACAAGTCCCTTTTTCTTTAGATATTCATAGACACACATGGAAATAGGGGCATTGTCCTTATAGTGAGGCGACATTTCTTAAGCTTTAATATTTTTGGCTTTAGACTTTATTTCTCTTCACCTCTAGCCCTTTTTGGCTTGATTGAATTAGGATTTCTTAATTAGAATTTTCTGGTGACATTTGATAAGTCAAACATGATTAGGATAATAACTTTTTATGGAAGGAATGGAGTGTAAAGGGGAAAATGGAAAATATTAAGTAAGGTTAGGATGTGGAAAACGCTACCTCAACGGATTTCCTAGTAGTACAAATTGACCCTAGAAATGATGACACTTATAAAGGAAAAATATGCCCCCCCAAGGTACGATGAGGTAAATAATAAAACTATAAATTATATGAAGTGTTATTGGATCTCATTTCAATGTTTACCACTTTCATGACTACCTTATAAGTTGTAACACGACACCCAAATAAATCACCAATGCATGGGATATCAAATAGATTTAGTGAAAATCATAATGTACCATCCATAATGCATCTATCAACTAAAGTGTGAGGCTGGATGAAACCAATATACCATGTGTGAGGTAGCCGAGTGATGGAAGATGAATCATCATGTAATCTAGGGAGAATATGTAGAGAATCTGCATTTGAATGGCATGATCGATTGATCTCATGTGAGTTGGAACATGCCACATCGGTTGATTGTGTGGATCTGAGACTGTTATTGTAGAAGGGGAAAGAGACCCATAATGCCATATTATATAGAAAAAATATGTAACTAACTCCCTTTAAGTGAGGAATATGAGGTCCACATAAATTGGTGAGGGCACATAACAAAATCCTTGATTTATGCCTTGCTTTGCACATTGGTCAATTGCTTTGGTCTAATTTCCCAACTAGTCAAATGACCAATCAACCACTTAATTGCCGACTATCCATTGATTGTCTCTAGAAGATATATAGGTGTGATGAAATAACTTATCCTATTGTTTCAATACCCCCCCATAAACAAAACGATTTGGATATGTAGGAAGTGAAATGAATTTTGTACACCCCCCATAATCACAACTTCCTGAAGTTTCCTAAATCTAGCTTCTAATAGAGACTTTGTAAATATATCAACAACCTAATCACTTGTCTTGCAATAAACAATATTCACAACATTATCCTCTACCAATTGTCTCAAGCATGAGCATAAAGCTCCACATGTTTCATCTTACTATGTGTAACGAGGTTCTCTGTGACATGTATCACACTTTGATTGTCATAATATACCACAATCAATATTTTGAATGGAAAATCAAGTTCACCCATGAGATGTTGAATCCATAATGAATTTTCTCTGATATTCACTACACCATAATATTCTACTTCTATGGATGAAAAATATGCCACCTTCTATGTTTTATTATATAGAATATCGATTCAGAACCAAGATGAAATACATAACTAAATGTAGACTTCTTGTCATTTCCATTTTCATTGCAATCTGAGTTAGTGTAATTGACCAATTGGTTCACTTTGTCATTTCAATACTTTATACCAAAATAGTAAGTGCCATTTTGATATAATGAATAATTCTCTTTGTAACCTTACAATTACTTTCTCATTGATCCTACATAAACCAAGAAACTACACTAACAACAAAGGAAATATTGGGTCCATTGTGAGTTAAATAGATAAGGCTACATACAAGTTGTCAATAAAGTGTAGCTTCAACTTTTGAAGAATAATACACCATGGTTAGCTTCACTCCCACCCGATAAGGTGTAGCACATGGATTATAGTTGTCCATTCCAAACTTCTATAAAAAGGTTTGACACATAGTTAGGTTAATAAACAAAGATATCATCATCCATTTGTAAGAATTTGATGCCAAAAGCTAAATGTAATAGACCAAGGCCAACAATGCCAAATGTGTCTGCAAGTTGTTTCTTGAAACCCAAAATCAAATCAACATTGCTTCCAATAATGACTAGGTCATTGACATACACTGCAATGATTAATGCTTCACTATCAACATGTAATACATAGATATCATGATGTAGTTCACAACGTTTGAAATCATGATTAAGGAAAAAATGTTCAATCCTCTCATACCATGCCCTAGGTGCTCGTTGAAAACAATACAAGAACTTATTTAGTCGATAGAAAAAACTACGATTTTTTTCAAACCCAAGGGGTTACTCCATATAAATCTCTCTAGTGAGATCACCATGAAAAAAATCACTTTTGAAATCCATGTTGAGCCCAAGTTTGGACACCTTTTTGCAAGTACTAGACATTCCCCTTGCTCCAATTTTCACTACTTTACTTACATATTTTGTAACTTTACTAGTACATTATTCCCTTCTAAGGCACATATCATAAGAAACTACACAAGGTAATTGATCCTTGCTTTGAGCTTGATGTTATAAGCAAAATATATCCATTGGGACAGATCCGACCTCTTTGATAGCTTGACACGAGGTAGGGACTACCCACACCTCAGGTGGTCCTTCACCTGAGGCGGTAATGAAGGGGAAAAAGGATAGGTGAAATACTTACAAGAATTCCTTCTCAGGACCACCCACCTTGGGTGTTTCCCTCCCTCATATTCCTGGATGACCAAAATGGCCCGGGGGGTGAAAATTATGGACAATAGGATGAAAATAATCTTGCTGATTTTTAGGACAGTGAACTAAATAAAGTGAACAACAAGCTGTTCGCTCCCTTAAATCCTTGGAAAATGGCCTTGAATGGGTTCCCGAGGTAAACCGAGCTCCTGGACAATTAACCAATGGATGCCTCAAGTGAAAGAGTGAAAAACAAGGGTGAAACATGAGCTTAAAAGCTACAAGCAAGTCCTTTTAGATGGTTGTAAATTGCGAACAACAAACAATTTGAAGCTTTTAAGGTAGGGAAACAAGCCCAGGATGGCTTGGTACCCCCTGGGGTGAACCGGGAAGTGATCTCGAAAGATTGTCAAATCAAAAGGGGGATGTAAATGGAAATGGACAACCTTTTTACAAGCTGTTACAACTATGTTATAAGGGAGTATTTACAACTTCAATTTCAGTTCATGGATGAAGGGTGGACTGACAAAAGGTTTGACTTTAAATGTATTTTATTGGAGAATTTTTAGTTATTGACACATGCCTTGGACACCACACTATTTTGAAGGTTATCCCGATCATGCAAACACATCCCGGAACTGTGCCAACTAGTATAATAAGAGTAGTATTAGCAGACCACGGTGGTTGGGTTGAAGAGTGCCCCATGCAGTTCAGAGAAGCAGGGATTAACCACTTCTTGTCACTAGCGCTTTCAGGCTCTTAAATCTGCTTGGATGGAAGAAGGATTCCTGTGAAAAAGAAGAGGCCCAGGACCCCCCTAAAGGGAGTTTTAGCTGAGCTTACCCAAGAAGAGTAGTATTCCATGTTCGACATAGTGTCATTGATGTCAACAATTGATATCATTGATGTGATGATAAGTTGAGATAAAAGCTCAGGAGGATTAGAAAATTAAGATCAAATCTCAAAAGAGATGGCGCAATGAATTTCAGAAGAATCGTTTGAGGACTAGTCAACAGTATATAATGACTGATGTCAAACAGTTGGATGATATGCAAAGATTAAAGCTCAAGAGATTTAAATGAATGAAGATCAAAGCTCAGAAGAGAAAGAACATTGAAAGTATGTAGAGGATGAGAATGCCAAACAATGTGACAGTATGCCAAAGTTCAAAGCTCAGAAGGAAGAGCGCATTGTAGAAATGTCGTCGGGAATGATGGAAAGACTTACAAGTCGATCAATGCATAGGAAAAGGTGAGAAGCCTCAATAGCCGTCCGATCAAGAACTTGACGGTGTTGATCATCTCATATAACGAACTTTGGTCATATGAGTGACTGTGGGCTTAAGGACTGTTGGAGGATTGGTCGATGATTAGATCAATTCATGACCGCCGGATCTGCAAGCCAGATCAATGGAAGGGATTAATTACGAAAAATGAAAGGAGAATTAAATGACTCGCTGGTTCTAATCCCGCAATTGGTATAGATTGTCAGATCTCATGAACTCAAATATCGATGACTGTGGTTGATCTAACAAACGATCAGATTAATATGGTTTAATTTGTGATTGTCGGATGCGCAATCGCCAGATCAACGACATAGATAGAATGCAGAGATCATAATAAGTATTGAACATCATGCTATTTCCAATCCCACAATTAGTCAGGATCGTCAGATCTTACAGCTTCAAATATTGACGATTGTGGTTGACTCACCAACAACACACAACTTCAAATTGCGGAGTTTGGGTGTTGAGTTAAATCACTCACAAGTTGAGGTTCCGCAATCATCATCGATCGTTAATATGCTTTGAAGAGTCGACATCGACTGTTAGATCAAATCAAGTGGAAGGACATGATAAGATGAAAAAATATGAGAATTCGATTATGCGAATACCCGTCAACCGTTGGATCAATTTTTAGTGGAAGGACATGATAAGCTAAGATCTGAGATCTCGATCATCTGAATATTAGTAAGCCATCGGATCACCTTAAGTGGAAGGACAGGATAATCAAGGGCTGAGATCTAAGATCTCGATCACCCGAATATCCGTTAGCCGTCGGATCACCTTAAGTGGAAGGATAGGATAAGCAAGGGCTGAGATGTGAGATCTTGATTACCCGAATTCCTGTTATCTGTCGGATCACTTTAAAGTGGAAGGATAGGATAAGCAAAGGATGAGATATTGATTACCCGAATACCTGAGAGCTATTGGATTTAAACCAAGGAAAAGATGCATCACAGACAGATCGAGCTGTTGATCTAAAAACATGATCAATGAACAACATTAAGTTCGGGTTAAAAGTAGTGAGGAGGTTACACTCCAGAAATTTTGAGATTTGAAATTCCTGAAGCCCGGAGACCCGAAATAAATTATCGACCGCTGGATCATCCCGAAGTAAGCCTCAACCTTCTGATTCAAGAGGACATGTGGCAGACCATGTCAACAGACCACATAAGAAAGGATGTGTGGGAGATCTACGTCAGCAAACCACGTCAAAAAAGACATATGGCATATCATGTTAGCAGACCACGTCAGCAAGAACATGTGGCAGAGAACATTAAAAAGGAGGTGTGGAAGACCATGTCAGTAAGGACATGTGGCAGACCACATCAGAAAGTACATATGGCATAATTAGATGATGACATGTGTCAAGAGGAAATTGTCTCGTGCCATGTCAACACGTGAGGTCAAATAAGTTACGTCACTCTTGAAGGATGGAATCCCAAAGTAGACATGGTTCATCCGATCTAAAGAAACACTTTAGGAGCATTGTCATCTGTCGATCTACTATAGTGGAAGGATAGCGTAAGTTGAAATAGGTGAAGTCCCAGAGTAAATGGTGGCCATCCATAATGATGCTTGATTAAGTCCTAGTCGTTGGATTAAATAATGAAAGAATGAGTGAAAGGATCAAATCTGACCATTGATTTGTTTCCATGAAATAAACCGTCCGATCTGATTTGAAGGTTTGAAAATTTGAAAACCCAAATTTCTAAAGGGTGAGGTTCTGTTAGCCATTCATCTCATCATAAGATTGAATTGTGACCGTTGAAATTGATAAGCGCTCAAGCACTTGTTTGTCCTAGCATCTGGTCATCTTCGTTAGTCGTATGGAATAGATAAATAAGGGTAAAATGAGGAAACTATTAAGTTTATAATCCCATGGTTCTACGCCCGTGATCATATGAAAATGGCTTGAAGGCAGTGCCTCATACAGATTTCATTCGACAGAGAGTTACACCAGAAAAATAAAGAGAATCGATAAATAATTGAATATGATCTGTTGGTGAACCGAGAATGCAGTAGAAGCGTGAGTATGATCTAATGAGTTGATCCATGTCTGTGATCAACGCATGAGGACAAATGAACCGATACACAACCATGATTAAAAGAAAATTAAATCAGGAAAACATTAATAAAGAATAAAAAGGAAAAATGATATTAATTAAAGTTTAAAATTATCATTTTAAATGAAAAGGTATAATGGTTCAAATATCAAAAGACACAATGCTTCAAACTCACACTAGTTGGAAGACTATATAAACAAGAAATAATGGCGAGAAGAAGTGTAGTTGAATTTGTTGAAGTATATATATTTATATATAATGGATTGAATGAAGATTCATTCTATCAGGTTGGTTTCTGTTTACAAGTTGGGTCTTGTATGAGGATTGGATTCCTCACATCTCAGTTGGATATGAGATCAACAACCTGGGACTTGTTATGAGGGTTGGATTCCTCATTTCTTAGTTGGATTCGAGAACTACAAGCTGGGTCTTGTAACAAAGAGCTGGGCCTCTCATAATTGTATGAATATGATATTCTAAGATTGATCTTATGTATTTATTCAAGTTATTTAAATAAATAAAGTATTTATTCTTTTATATATATTGTTTGAGAAAATGAAATAAATATTTGTTGTTAAATTAATTTTGAAAAGTGGAAAATTGTCCAAAGTTTTTTTGACATTGATTCACCCCCCCCTCTCAGTGTCAAGTACCCATTTCAACAATTGGTATTAGAGCGAGTTCCTTCAGCACAGTTTAAAGACTGAAGGTAGATTCAGAAGAAATGGGTGGACAAATTGTTATCTCCACAAATGAAGCTCCCTTATTTGATGGAACATATTATTTATCATGGAGAGAAAATATGAAAAGATATCTGAAGTCAAGAGGATCTGGAGTTTGGGATTCAGTAGTAAGTAAGCCTTGGCACTTAACTACTTCAAAGAGAAAATCCAAAACTGCAAAAGAAGAAAAGAGAAATAATTCAGTAGCCTTAAAAGCAATTGTGAATGGACTGTCAGACTAAG
>SNQJ01S0010235.1:24011-84044 GCA_010110895.2 Picea sitchensis | reverse complement strand
GTCCAAAGTGAAGTGTTTTCACTGTCACGAACATGGGCATCTCGCTACTAACTATCCACAGAAGAAGAAGAACAAGACGGCTGCTAGAGATGCAACTAGTGAGGCTCTTGTCTCACAATTTGAACTTGACTTCACTTTGATCGCATGCATGGCTTCAAGTGCATTGATATTGGTGTGGTATTTGGATAGTGGCACTTCCTTCCACATGACGGGAGATAAAAAGTCTTTCATTGACTTGGAGGAGAAAGATCTCAGAATGAATATAGATATGGGTGATGATGGACGATACAGTGCAACTGGTATTGGTACCATTACCTTTCAGAGGGATTCAGGTAAACTATTTCAATGGTAAAATGTTATGCATGTTCCAGTTCTGAAGAAAAACTTGGTCTCAGTCGCAATGTTGGAGGACAGAGGCTATGATGTTGTTTTTAGTAGTGGAAAAGCCTACCTGTGACATAAAGCAACGGGTCAAGTCTAGAAGATAGGGATTTGAGTTAAGAATCTCTACATGTTGGAGGTAGATGGCTGCAATGCCATGATAGGCAAGGAAGAAAAAATGGTGAGCCGGGATGAGGGTGCATTATGGAAAAGGAGATTGGGCCATCTTCATCATGGAGCCTTGAAAATCATGCAACAAATATCTACTGTACTTCCAATGGGAACACTTGCTCAGTTAGATCAGTGCAAGGGGTGCACCCTGGGGAAGTATATAAAGTCCACCTTTCATGAAAAGGAGAACCGTGCTTCGTTGATCCTAGAGAGAATTCACACGGATGTGTGTGGACCATTCTCGGTTGCTTCAACAACAAAACATAGGTATTATGTTAGTTTTGTTGATGACTTTTCTTGTAAATGTTGGATATTATTCATGCAGAAGAAGGATTAAACATTCTCAAAGTTCTGTGAGTTTAAAGCATTGGTGGAGAAAGAGTCGGGGAAGTAAGTGAAGGCTCTAAGGAGCGATAATGGTGGAGAATACATCTCTAACGAATTCAAAGACTTCTGTAGCAGAGAAGGAATTCGAAGAGAACTCATAGCGCCTCATAACCCATAGCAAAATGGGGTCACAGAGAGAAAAAACAGAATGATCGTGGTTGCAGCACGAGTGATGTTGCATGATCAGGGCCTACTAATGCATTTGTGGGTAGAAGCATGAAATACTGCGTTTTATGTGCAGAACCGTTGTCCTCATAGAGTACTTGGCATGAGTACACCTGAAGAAGCTCTTACTGGTAAGAAACCTGATGTTTCCCATTTTAAAATTTTTGGCTCATCTGTTTATGTGCATGTGACCAAGGATGCCAAGAAGAAGCTAGAACCAACTGCTGAAGTTGGGATATTTGTGGGGTACACAGAAACACCCCATAATTATCGTGTGTATTTTCCAAACAATAAGATGATTGTTATGCAATGAGATATAAAATTCGATGAGGGGAAAGCCATGCGGTTGTCGCTTGAGAGGGAGCTAGACTTGCATGTAGAAGAGGAGTTGTTGGTTCCCAAGGATGAGTCTCAATATGTGGATCAGCCGCATGAAGAGGTTCATGGAGTGGAGGAAACCACTCAAGCAGATCCATCCATCAAAAATGGTAGAAAGCGCACCACGGAAGCTGACAGATTGAGACTAGATGTTGCACAGAATGTAGGAGCCCCTACTTCACAGCGCAGACAGAGACAATTTCCTAATTGATTTGTTGGATACATGGCTCTCATGAGAAAATGTATTGTGACTGAACCATCTTCCTTTCAGGAAGCAGTGCAAGACCCCACTTGGGTTGATGCTATGGTAGAGGAGTATGACTGCATTTTAAAAAATAGTGTATGGGAAATTTTCCCAAGACCGATTGATAAATTAGTGGTAGGTTCGAGATGGATCTACAAGGTAAATTAAGCTGCTGATGGGAGTGTGGAGAAATACAAGGCCAGGTTTGTGGCTCAAGGCTTCTCACAGATAGAGGGGATAGATTATGATGATACCTTTGCACTTGTCGCAAGGTACTATTCCATAAGATCCATCCTTGCACTCTCAGCGCAGATGGGTTGGTGCATTCATTAGATGAATGTAAAAACTGCGTTCCTCAACGAGATCATTGAGGAAGAAGTGTACATTGAACAACCAGAAGGTTTTGAGACTTTTTACAGAGAGTCGCATGTATGCAGACTCAAGAGAGCATTGTATGGGCTAAAGCAAGCACCCTGTGCTTGGTACACTCAGATCGACAGTTATTTCACTGGATTGGGCTTCACCAAAAGTGAAGCGGATGAAAACCTATACCAAATTGTGGTGGAGGGTAAGATTTTAATCATTGTGTTGTATGTTGATGATTTAATACTGATTGGTGATGAGCAGCTGATTTAGGCCTTCTTCATTATTTCCTTGGATTGGAAATATGACAGCGAGATGGTGAACTTTTTGTGTCTCAAGGACAGTATGCAAGAGAGATACTGGGTAAGTTTCACATGGAGGGATGCAAACCCATGGATACTCCTCTTATAGGATATTGGAGGAAAGAGGATGCTACTTCTGGAGAAGTAGTGGATGCTACTGTCTATCGACAGTTAGTGGGTTCGCTAATGTATTTAGTGAACATGAGACCGAACATTTGCTATGCGGTTAATCAGCTAAGTCAAGCGATGGTTAAGCCTACCAAACTCTTTTGGAAGGCAGGTAAGCATGTCCTGAGATATATGAAGGGCACATCTGAGTATGGATTATGGTACAGACAGATGGATGAGGTGAAGTTGCATGGCTTCACGAATGCAGATTGAGCGGGCATCCCAATGGACAAAAAGAGAACATCAGGGGGGATCTTTAGTATCGGATCTACCACTGTTTCTTGGTATAGTAGGAAACAGAGATCCGTGGCACTTAGTTCAGCGGAAGCAGAATACATGGTAGTGAGTCAAGCTGCATGTGAGGCTATCTGGATGAGAAAGATATTGGCTGGTTTGTTTGGTTCTCATTTAGATCTGACAATGATTTATTGTGATAATCAGAGTTGCATTAAAATCTTGATTAATCCTGTGTTTCATGATAGATCTAAGCATATAGATATCTGGTATCATCATCTCAGAGATTGTGTGTAGCAGAAGATCATGTTGCTTCAATACATTCCTACGAAATATCAAGATGTAGACATTCTGACGAAGGCGCTCACCAATAGAAAATTCGAATTTCATAGAGACAAGATTGGGGTGAAGGATAATCCCTTTCTTGTTGAGAGGGAGTGTTGAAAAGTCAACAAGAAACGTGTGTCTAATTTACTTTTCCCTTAAATAAATTGGACAATAAATATTAATCTATTATTTCATTCATAACTGAGTGAGTTGGATTTGTAACAGAATTATAAGTGTAGTTAAGTGAGTTAAGATTAGTTTTACTAGTTGTAACTAAACATGCACTAGTGAGAGTTCAGTAAATCATTGAACTCACATGCAACTGAAGATTCGCCATGGTTAACTACATGCATGCCAGATCCAGTGGAGACGTAGTTGAGATAATAGGTGAAAGGGACAGTTTGGCTATAAGTTGTGATTTGATCACACATGCAGTGGATATGCTTATGAGCATGTGAAAACTAGGCAATTCAATGATCATTGTGAGAATTCAAATTGCAGAGTTTGTGCAGAGGAGGCAAGTTGTCCATAATCTACTTCAAAGGGAGTCATGTGAGTGGTGGTGTGGTAAGAAGTGTTTTAACACCATTCAATGAGGAGTAACCAATGAACCCACATATCTGTCTATCAGATACAAAAAACCTCAAATAGGTTTCCAAACACTTGTTGATTGCTTCAGTTTGGCCATCAGTCTGAGGATGATATGTTGTGCTGAGGTGTAAATGGGTTCCCTTGAGTGGGAAAAATTCTTGCTAGAAAGTGCTGGTGAAAGTGGGATCACAGTTAGACACAATAGAAAGAGGCAGGCCATGGAGTTTGAAGATATTATGCATAAACATTTGAGCTACAATGGAGGAATTGAACGGGTGTTGAAGAGCACAAAAATGATCATAGTTGGAAACATGATCAACTACTACCAGGATGACTGACTTATTGATTGATTTAGGTAAGCCAACAATGAAGCCCATAGAAATATATGTCCAAATAGTAGGTGGGATTGGAAGCCATTGGAGTGTGCTTAGGGCTTTGACTATCTCGCCCTTATTGCGTTGATATGTATCACATTCAGCCACAAAGGTGCAAATGTCTTGTTTCATACCGTCCTAGAAAAAAAAATGTTTGACCTATTCATATGTTTTGGTAAAACCAGAATTTCCAACTATAGGTGAAGAATGAAACTTAGATATCATGCGAACCTTGAAGGTGGATTTAAGGTTCAACTGTTTTCTTAAATACATGCGAACTTTATAACGAATCTCATCCCGGTGTCACAAGTACCTTGTAGTAGCTTGTAGATTCTGTTGCAGTGTGTGGATTATTCTTGAAAGTTTGGGGTCTTGCATCCATTCCTGGTGAACCACCTGAAGCCAATCTTCATCATATTTTCTAGAAAGGGCATCCGCCACCATATTTTATTTTCCTTTTTTTTAGAGGATATCATAATCATATCCAAATAGTTTGGTTTCCCATTTTTGTTTCTCCGGGGAAGAAATTATTTCTTCCAGAAAATACTTGAGACTTTGATGATAAATTTTTATTTGGAAGTGTTTCCCCAAGAGATAAGGATGCCAAAGATCCATGGCATGAAGAATAACCAACATTTCCTTTTCATAGGTGTACTGGCCCAAATGGAACTTAGACAATTGTTTCCTTGTGAAAGCCAAAGGTCTACTCTTTTGCATGAGAACAGTTCCAATGCCTTTCCCAGAGGCATCATATTCCAGTACAAAGGTCTTATTGAAGTTAAGGAGATCCAGAACCAAAGTAGTGCACATAGTTGCTTTCAAATCTTGGAAGGCATAGTCGGCTACTGGAGTCCAACTGAAAGCATTCTTTTTAAGGAGCACTATGAGAGGAGCTGCAATTTTCCCATAATTCTTAACAAACTTGCAATAATAGTTCGTCAAAACCAAAAAGTCACCCAAGCTTTTAAGAGTTTTCAGGCACGACCAATCCTGCATAGCTTCAATTTTCTTTGGATCGACCTTGACACCATCCTTACCGACAAGATGTCCCAGGTACTCAAATTCAGAGGCTGCAAAGGCACGTTTAGACTGCTTAAGAAAACGTTTGTGCTGAGACAATAGATGGAATACTTGATCCACATGGGTGAGATGTGCTTCCCAAGTTTTACTATAGATGAAAATGTCATCAAAGAAAACCAAGACAAAATGATGGGGGAAAGGATGAAAGACATGATTCGTGACACTTTGAAAAGTGGAGGGAGAATTATAGAGACCGAATGGTATAACCAAGAACTCATAGTGAACCTCATGAATTTTGAATGTAGTATTAAGAATGCCTTCTTTCATATGAATATGGTGGTATCTAAATTGGAGATCAAGTTTGGTAAAATACTAAGCACTACTTAATTCATCCAAAAGGTCATCAATGACAGGAATGGGAAATTTGTCATTGATGATGAGTTTGTTGAGAGCTAAAAAATCATGAAAAATGCACCAAATACCTTATTTCTTGAGTACCATGACTACTAGAGAACAATATGGGTTGGTACTGGGACCAATAACACTAGATTCTAGCAATTATTGAACAATATTTTCAATTTCATTCTTCTAGACGAAGGGATGACGATAAGGGAGAAAATTTGGAGGAAGATTGCTCAAAACAAGAGGAAAGGAATGATCATGGACACCATGAGAAGGTGGAAGTCCCTAGGGGGTTTGAAACAAAACTTGGTGTTGGGAAAGAATAGATTGAAGGTCAGGATGTATAGAGGGTGTCTCAACTTCCCCAATGGCATGAAGTTGGGAAATAATGCTCGAATGACCTTTTCTGAGGAGATTTTCCATTTGGTGGGAACTGATGATCTATGGTGACCCTGCTGTGATGCCTTGGAACTGGTGTTGTTGGCCCTCTTGTTGGAATTTCATGGATAATTTCTGGAAATCCAAGACGATAGGGATGAGAGTGCGTAACCATTATGCACCAAGTACAATGTCACAATCACCCATGTCAATAGAAAACATATGATATTTTAGGTGATATTGACCCATTTGGAGGTGCACATTTTCACAACACCCTCCACATTTCATGGAACCCCCATTGGAAATCATGATTTGGAAATTATTAACTGGGAATATATAGCAATTGACTTCTTGCGAAATGTGGCGATGAATAAAATTATGTGTGTTGTCGTTGTCAAGTGAAATGATGCATTCCGGTTCTTAATGTATCCAATTAATTTGAGGGTTTGTGGAGCAGAGAAACCTGTGAGTGCATTGAGAGAAATCAGTGGTTCAACTGTTGGTGGATCAGAGGGTGGAGGAAGATCCTTTGGTGGGGATAGCCTGGGTAGAAGAGGCACATCTACCTCTTCTTCAGAAATATCCTCAGAAATAGCCATAAAAAGATTTTGTTCCTTACACTTGTGCCCTGGAAAATATTTTTCGTCACAGTTATAACAAATACCCTTAAGTTGGCATTCAACTATTTCAGCTTGAGTCGATTTCTGGATCTTGAGGGGAGTGGAAGGAGTGGAGAGAAATAGGGTTTTAGGGTGAGGAATAATGGGTGTTTTTGGGTTTGGGAGGAGAAAACTTGTGCTTCCTTGGCCTATTTTGTAGCTTCCAACCAAGTTTGGAGGCGATCTATGAGGACATGGGAATGTATTTCATCCTTAAGGCCATTGATAAAACATTCCCTAAAACAATCTTATGTCATTCCCTCTATTTGGAAAGCTAATTGCTCAAAGGAAGCTATAAACTCTTCCACTAGGACAATTTGTTTCAACTTGGTCAAACAACCTAAATGATGGGTTTTGGTGTCAACGCGGTCATATATCTCTACAACAAACTGTTTTCAAGCCACATACCCTTGGCATTCCTTTTTACGCCATTGCAGCCATTTCCATTTTTCATGATCCAAATGGAGAACACCATAATGAAGTTTGTTCAACTCATTGGTAATGTCATGCAAAGAAAAGTAAAGTTCCATTTGGGTGACTCAGCCCGTGGGATCGGAGCCATCAAATTTTTTCATATACACTCTAGGAAGGCATAGATCATGTTGAAAGTGATGGGACTTAAAATTATGGGAATTGGAGGAAGTCTCACCATTGGGTTGCAAGGGTTGGTTAGAGGAGGTAAGGTCTCTAGGAATATTTAGCCTGAAGTAGAGTTGGCCAGTGAAGGATTCAAGCTGGGAAGAGAGGTCATGTTTTAGGGTTTCCATTTAGGTGTCTATGGTGGAATTCATTTTGGTGTTGATGGCGGTAATATTGCCACTGATTTTCTTCACTTCCTACTGTGTCTCAAAGAAAGAAAATGACAAGGTATTGAGGCATGATTCAAGGTCTTGTCTATAGGTGTGGGCCATGGTGAAAGGGGGAACATGAAAGAGGTGGATGGGACCACACACAAATGGGGTTATGGGTGAAGGGTATCAAAATGATCAGGGAGAAGAGGGGAATCCAATGGAGTAGGTCCCAAATAAGAGGAATGGAAGGGGGTCAGTACCACAGATACAAATTTGAAAAATGATAGGTATGACTGCGATCATAACGAAAAGAGGAAGCCCAATGGGATAGGTCTGAAATAAGAGTGTGGGAAGTCCCCATACTATTTTTTCTTTACTCCTACGGAGTTACACTCTAATTTGAATAATACTGTAGTGGCAAAATTTCCAATTTTTTAATAGGAAGAAATGTGTAGTAATTTCGTAATTCGAATGCAGGGGGCAAGGTTGCACAAAAATATATCTTGTCTGCTCCTTTTCTATTCTGTTTCCATCCCAAGGGTTAGGGTGTTGAGGGTTTCTATAGACAAGGGTTTTCCCCGTGCTATAGATCTCTGATATACATCCAGGTTCGAATAGTAGTACTTGACCCAATATCTCAAGGAACCAACTAAGGAGGCTAGATTGTACCCTTAGCCATACTACTCGATTACCCAGGTACTATAGAGTATCCTCCTGAGTGTGTTTCTCAGTGGAACTATAGTAGTCAGGAAACCAATTGGTTTATCTTTGGAGGGATTCAGGAGATCTAGGCTAATCTGTATACGAGTGTTGTCTGATGCACTACCACTCAAACTAGGGGTACCAAAAAGGGTTACCAGGGTGGCCAACAATGTGCACTTAAGAACCACTTGTAGTTCCTACGTGTATGCTTCCCCAACCACATATTTATGTGCTGAATGAAACATATTTGTAGTTTTAAGACACAAGAACACGTCTCTACCCTGAAAAAAAATAACCCACAATTCTTGCGAAGGAAAGTACTCTGATACCACTTGTAAGGTACCCGATCTATTATAATAGTAGAGAACAAAAATACTACAGAGAATAACAGTAGAACAACACAATATATGAAAGCAAAACACCAAAATAATACCTTGTTGATGGGAAACAATGGTCACTTGCCTCTTTGAGGGGGAAACCTCTAGTAGAGCAACACTCTATTATAATAATTCTCAAGACAAAAACATCTCATTCCCTCGACTCCTATTTAAACTAAATCCACCTACCAAAAGAACAATCCAGAGAAAGATGTTCTTAGAGGCGGAAGATTCTATTATGTCTTCTTACATTTGACTTATTCTTCCTTATTACTTGGCCTTATTAATATCAACCTTTATTACATGAATTGTATTATTCTACCTACGTGAGGGGTTAGGGAGGTTAGGTCCCTAATAGACTGTGGTTGACCATGGTTGACAATTATTGTCCATGACACTAACCACAACCATGGTTACCTTTGGTAGACCTTGGTTGACTTTGGTTTACTATGGTTGGCTATAGTTGACCATGACCTTCACTATGGTTGACGTTCATTGACCATAATCATGGTTAACTCTGGTTGACCGTGGACGAAAATGGTTCACCATGGTTGAAAATTGTTATCCATAGATGACCATGCCTAGCCATGGGCATGGTTAACAATGACTATGGATGACATTCACCATGTTTGACCTTAACTGTGACTATGGTTGACCATTATCTTAACTATGGTTGACTATTGTTGACCATGAACAATAGTATGGTTTACTATGGTTGATTAAGGTTTTCCGTGGTTGAATATGGTTAACCATGGTTGAACTTGACCAGGGAAAAAGTTGAGTATGGGTGATTGTGGTTGACCTTTACCATGGTTTATTGTGGTTGACCATGACCATGGTGGATTGGGGTTGGCTATGGTTGACCCTGCCCATGACTGACCTTCATAGACCATGTGGAGCTAATTATGGTGGGACATGTTGATTATGTTTAACCATGGTTTACTATAGCACTATCACATTACAATGTTGATTAGGTTTTTTTTGTCACTCGACATCATCAGGTTATGGTCATCACATTACAACGTAAGGTTTTTTTTTGTCACATTATAGCATTGGAATAGGTTTGTCAATTCTCGCAGTGAGTTATGTCCATCATATTTTGACATTGAGAAACATTCCTCTCATTTCAATGTTGGCCTATGCTTGTCATATTGCGACATTGGGTTACATACATCACATTGTGATAATGGGTACTATTTGTCACATTGTGACGTTTGGGAATTTTTGTCACATTGTGACATTAGGATAAGTGTGTCACAATGGCACGTGAGGATATGTTTGTCACATTGCGACAACATGGTTATGTTCATCACATTGTGATGAAAAGTGTATGTTTGAGACATTGCGACGAAAGGGATATGTTCGCCACAATGTGACGTTATTATGTTAGTCACAGTTCGAAGTTACTATATTGGTCATATTGCAATGTTACTATGTTTGTCACATTGCAACATTACCATGTTTGTCACGTTGCAACATTCAATTTTGTTCGTTAGATTGCATCATCAAGTTATGTTCTTCACAGGACAAGGTTGGTTTGTGTTCTCGACACACTATGAAAAATAAGTTTTGGCCAAGTTTAAAAGAAAATTTCTAACGAATTGTTTTCTTTGTCACAAAGATACAAACTTTGAATTGATGTTTTGTATTACATAGAAGGAAGCTTAGAATCATACTTGTTCTAATGACATTGATAACAAAATGTCTTAAACTTTAAAGACCATGATTTTAACTTGTTCTAAAGACATTGATAGCAAATCATCTTGAACTTTGTAGATGTTGAGTTGTACTTGCTCTAAGGACATTGATAGTAAATCTACTTGATTTATACTTGTTCTAAGGACATTGATAGAAAATCATTTAATAATTTATACTTGTTATTAGAACATTGATAGCAAATCAGCTTGAACTTTGCAAATGATAATTTATACTTGTTCTAAGGACATTGATAACAAATATACTTGACTTATATGTTAAATATGATGATTTATATTTGTTTAAAGAACATTTATAGGAATTCAATTTGTTTAATACTTCATAGATGACGAATTAAACACATTCTAAGGACATTGATAGAAAATCAAATCAAAATTTGTAGATGATGATTTATTATTGTTACAAGGACATTTAAGTACAACACACATGGATCATAGAGTGTATACATTGCACCATGATACAAACTATGACCATTATATATCCATATCTAATTTTCATTCATTGTTTTTGTCAAGTCTCTCACCCATAGAAAACTTTCATTAAAATCCATATACTTAAAAATAATAGATTCCACATAAATGTTAAACCATATTCTCAAAACATTAAAATACATAGAAGTCTTATGCTCGTTTATAATTAACTAATAATATTTTTCGTTATATAATATATAGTTACAAAATATTTTTTATATAAATATTTTTAAACCTATAGAAAATATTAATTTATAAAAAAACTAAAAATATTGTTTAATATTATTATTATTTCATAGTATAGAAAATATAAAAACTAAAAATATGGTTTATAATTACTGTTATTTCATTAATAACATTAATAAATATTTTTAAAAATATAAATATAACATTATGAATATGCAACATTATAAAATCTAAATATAGTATTATAAAATCTAAATTTGCAACATAACATGTGTGTGTGTGTGTGAATATTAATTTGGAATCACTATCTTATTAATTTGAATATTAATTTAGTGAAACATTTCAGTGTTGGTATGTTTGTTTAGATTGTATCTATTCTAAACACATGACAACTATTTGAGTTAAGCTCACATAGATTCTCTCAACTACCTAGCTAATCTTAGGTATTTGTTGGGCCTCCTCAATCCTATAAATTGAGGAGCTCTCCGTGTAATTAATCATCAGATATAAAACATATTGTCTTTATGTAGTTGTTTGTGTATGGAGTTTAAGATCGTGTATCATCTTGGTTTGTCTAGATTCACAATATGGTATCAGAGTAGGACACATAGCTTTCTCCATCACTTCATTTGTGTTTTCATTGGTGGTGAGGAGATGCATATTGTCTTGGCCATCACTGCCACCATTACTTGCGTGGTCGGATTGTTGCTACCATCAACAACGCCTTCATCCTTGTCGATCACGTGGGTCTGGAAATTATGGTCGGTTTGAATTCTTTGTGAAAGACAACACATACCACAAACTCCCTCACAATAGTTGTGCCCTCTCTTGAAGATCGAGCCCCTCAATTTGTGATGTTTGGAGTAGTGTTTTCTTGACACCGTATAATGTTATTTTAAAACCAAAGCTTCATTTTTTACTGATTCAGTTCCATCAAGGTCACAGGTCAGGTCCTTTGACTATTGTGGATTCTTTTTGGCAATTGAAAGTGGATAAAGTTTTGTCACCATCGTAGAGATAAAGCAGTCTATTGGTGCAACTTTTGCACAATTCTAAAGAACCTGTTCTTTAGGGAACTTAAAAACGTTTTGGTGATTTTGGTAAAAGGATTCTAGTCATTCATTCAGTTTTGGATCCCTGAGATCGTGAGTAGAATATACCATTTCAAGAAAAAATATTTATGGAATTGCTCATGAATTTACTAGGTCTTTTAGTAGTGTTGGCATAGGGGCAAACCCAGGGTTCAATGCTACAACAGAGGACCAAAAAAACCCTAACTACCGGCCCTTTTGGCAACACCTGCGTAGCAGATGAAGTCTCACCCGAGGTAGAGGCAGGGGTGGTTGCAGGAATCCGATGTCTGCAACCTTAGTTGGGACACAAATATGTGATTTTAACACCTTAACAGAGCACTTAACAATTATGATTCATCAATATTCAGTCTTAGTTTACAGCGGAGCTAAACCCTAACAATAGATCAACGCAACATTCAAACATATCCAATAGATTCAAGCACTAAGCATACCAATAGAGATCAGATCTAGCATTTATTCACATTATTCAACACTAAGCTATCATATCAGATTCATCTATCATCTAACATCGCACTAAACATTGAACCACATTAACAAAAGAACATTCAAAAAGCACAAAGCATTCGCAACACAGGATATACGTGGTTCATCCCCACCCCGGGGCTACGTCCACCAACTCTTAGCCTTCTTTATTATATTTGATCAATCTTCTTACATGCACATAGCCTCAAAATCAACTCCGCATAGGATAAGAGATCTGTGCACCTCACTAGATCCTCCTTCCTTGAGTTATAGAACAAATCCTTCCACAGTCTCTTACAGTCGCTTGCACATAGCTTTGAAAGCCTCACACAGTATGCACAAAGCAATTACCACTTAGCACTTAACACTTAGCACACTTGCAACTGACTAGTCACTACTAGTCACTATTCACTACTTCTTACATCACCTAGACTTCTATTTATACATTAAAAAATAGGCCTAAGCATGGGTAAACCCATGGGATGACATCTCCATACCCATTACATAAGCCTAAAACCCAAAAAGGCCCTAAAAAGGGGCCGAGATCCCATGATCTCCACTTCGTCCTGTGCTCCACCTTCGACGGCCTATTGAAGTCCCAAAAATAGGTCAAACATGACCAAGGATCCTCAAAACTTGGTCAAGGGCCAACATTCCCCCAACACTCACCTGTGACTCCTCCCAAATCACTTTGATCTGGGTAATTCTGCCTCAAAAGCCTTGAGCTTGGCTTGAGCTGCTTCAACTTATTGTTGTGCTATCGCCTCCTTCTCAACAAAATCTTGGATAACAACTTCGTTGAAAGGTCCCTCTAAGAGTTGTTTAGTTGCAGTGACAAATTTCTCTAGTTCTTCTCCTCGACCTTCGATCTCTGAGAACAATTGGAAAGCCTCATATTGTATAGGTTGGAGCCTTTGAGTCACTTCCATGACTCTGCTCTAAATGGCGTGGAACTGTTGTTGAGCAGTGTGCTTCTCTTGGGATCACTTCAATCTTTCAACAGCTGATAGGGGCTTCAACTGCGCTTGTATTGTTTCTCCTTGTTGCTTCGCCTCCTGGAGTTGTGACTCCAGTGCCTTCAGTTCTGGATTGTCAGTGAGTCACTCATAAGTATGGGCACTGTGATCACTTAGTTGTTTACATTTCATGGCAAGGGCCTTTATTCTCTCAACTGTGCTTCGAGCAATTGCATCTCTTTGATCCCTCACATCTTGCGGGGTGTCGGGCACTGTGCAGAGCTCTAAGTCTAGTATTCTTTGTTGTAGCTACTAGATAGATTCTACAAGCTTCTCTACATGATTCTCGACTCGATCTTATGCCTTTCTCTCTAAGCCTGTCACAGAGCAAAGTGCTCTGATGACTGCTTCTTTCACTTCGAGTTGTTTTGCGAGCAACTGTTCTTTTTCTTGCTGAATATATGCTTTCTCCTCTTCAAAATTTGTCTGGAGAGTGACCTTCTCCTACTCCGTAGCTCGGCGTTGTTCTACGACTACTTCTTGTACTTGCTTCAAGGCCAGGCTAGCGTGTTCTATTTCTTCCTGTGTGCGACAAAGGTGAGCTTTGGTCGCATCAACTAGTCAATAGAGTTGGGCTGGATCATCTCCTAACTCTGGTTCTTCCGAAGGCAGGGGCGCAGTGGACATTGCGTGACTGGACTAAAGGGCTGGTTGTACCCCTTGGAGCTCAACCTCGATTATGTCGTACATGTTTATGCAAGATTTCCGGTGAGGCATCATTTACAACTACGATGATGAAGTCAAAGTCATCGACAGTGAGCACAGTTTGCGTCTTGGTCAAGGTTGTTCTGGATTTATTTCGGGAAGAGGGTTTCAGGGGGGAAACCTTCCTCTTCTTCCAGGGATCAACCTCATCTCTAGGCGGTGTTACCTCACCTTTCTTCTACTCATCTTCTTTGCCATTTATCTCTTCTACTTTGTCATCAACCCCTCGACCAGGTGATACTGAAGAAGTTTTTTCTGATGCGCTGCTTAAGTCTTGGACTTTTGTGGTCTTCTTCCTTATGCTGGTTCCAGGTGTTTCATGTTCTTTGTGAGTGGCCTCCGAGCTGTCAAGTTTAGGGTCAAAATTCTCTGCAGGATTAGCGGGGATAAGGAGGTCTGTTGACCATTCCTTAGTTATCTCCTCGAGGTCCTCTTCTGTGAGCTTGTAGTATGACTGAAGCTTCTCCTTATGCTCATCTTCTCACACAGTGATATAGATGAGGTGCCAATTTGCACAAAACTTCATGAGGGGTCAGAACCGTTGTAGGATTTTTGGCATCATGCAAGGTTCAACTTCAATAGCCCTCTTCAGTTGGAGATAAAATGTGTGAAAGACCACGTTCGACTGCCACTATTTTCCCATATAGCTCGAGTACCAGAGTGTGGTGAACTTTGCAGCAAGCGGTTCAAGTAGCTCAATGTCCGGGAAGGTCACACCTTTCGCCATCTCCCAAGCAATAAACATGATGAGGATCAGGAGCCAGCTAAAGTGGAACTCATAACCCTAATACCGTGCTTCGTGACAGTCTAATTCCAGCTGATTAACTAGGTACTTCGCCCAGTTCATCGGTAGGCCTTCCATGCATTTCCTTGCAAGGTCAACAACAAACCCTGTGAACTACGTGGGTTTGTTCTTCCTTACTAGATTTCCTGCAATTAATTGACATGCTAGGCACACTACGCCATTCTGGATGGAATCTACCTTGTATCCTCGCATCCCCTTCTCAACATCGCCAAAGTATCCTTGATATTCTATGCTAATGCGTGATCTGTGGCTTCCTTGGATAGAAGTCCTATGGGTCGGGTCCTTGCATACTTAATCTAGTGATCCTATGGATCAGTGTCGGATCGACTATGATACGTCGGTATAGCCATAAGTAGCCACCATGGTAACATGAGAGAAGGAGCTTAACAGAGGCATTAACCTCTTGGTGCCTTCCAAAGTGTGGGATTTTCATTACATTCAACAAGGTGGACTGCGTGAGGTTCATCGTCCATGGCTGGGGGATTATTTTTGAGTTCTTCCCCTTCGTCCTGGTCAATTATTTATATGGGGTGAGCATACTATGATTCTTGCGGTCTCCTAGGTTGAAGTCATTAAACTTCAACATTGGAATCTTGTCCTGCTGCACTCTAACAGTGCGTATCCCCTTCAGGAGGTATGTAGTAACCATGGTGTAATCAAAATATCTTGGCACACTATCACGAATCACTGCGTCGGCCAGAGTTTGGATGTAGTCGGGTAATATGGTCAGGATTAGCTTCACATTTTCTAGGTCATCTTTGTTCTTGGTTCTCTTTTTTGTGATGATTTAAGATGGTCCAGATTTGCGAGCAGTTGATGAAGAGGCTTGCACTCCTCTCATCGATGATTCTTGTACACCCACAGACATTAACCTTTTAGACATTACCCTTTTAGTCAATCAATGAGTACCTCCTTCATAGACTCTTCGAATGCGTTAAGTTCTTCAGACATACATGCTCGTATTTGAATATCTTGGGTTTGAAGAGTAACTACTCAATGCAACGGGATGGATGGTGATAGATCGATGATCACTGTGCAAAATAAACTGATCTACAGGCTCAGATGGAATAAGTAGATAACTAGGCAATGGATCTCTCCAACGAGTGAGAAGCCTTCATTAACTCGGTTCTTTCCATTACGGCGCAGTCCCAACAGTCTGATGGCATGATTTCTGACCATAGATGTCATTCTACCCATTCGGGGCATCAGTCTAACGGTTATACTGTTTCCAACGACTATATTTCTTCACCATGGCGGAGTGCCATGTGGCACTGTTCTGCTATCCCGACAAAGTTCCAGTTTTGCAAATTTTCCTTCTGCGAAGTTCCCTCTGGAACCTTCTATAGCTTTTCGATATTAGATCTCTTCTTACTTAGTTTTCTATCCTTATTTCTAGTGAGCTTTGTCTCGGTATTCCTCTTTCCATTCTTATTCTTATCTCCTCTTGGCATAGAAACTTCGTGCTGTTGAGATTCTTTCCTAGGATTCAAGGGAAATACTTCTTCTCTATCTCGGGTAGGTGCTCTAGTCTTCTGTGAGTCTTCTCGTGTTATTTCAACTTTGACATCCAAGTTTTTGGTTCTAAATAGCTTCGATCTGTTCTCTTGTTCTTCAATCAAGTGTGCGATCCTCCTAGTCATGAAATCTTTTAATTCTTGCTTCTTCTTCTCTAAGACTTCTTCTTCTTTTCTTCTGGCCTAATCCCTTTCAATCCAAGGTTTTCCTAGTAATATGACAAATGGGGCATTGTTCTCAATAAATTTAACAACCTCAAACTCTTCCTCTGTCGAAGTTCCATGAGCACTCATAGATATTTGGGTAAGTCTTACACATAGGGTTATCAACTTTCCTCTAAATAATCTTATTCCTCCTAATGAAGGAATCATAGCAAGATTTCCTAAATCTTCCCAAGTTCTTTCGGTCATAATATTCACCTGTGTTTCTTCATCTAGAACATAGTCAATGTCAAAGTCTCCTATTATTTCTTCTATGCACTCTTTTTCTTTGAAGATCTCTGATAAGTTGATATTTCGATGGTCATTCAGGGTTTCTTTCATTTGTAACAATACATCCTCTGATTCTTTCTGGGGTTCTACCATGGTCTTAGTGTCTTGACCTTTCTCATGGTTTTCTTGTCTCATATTCATTCTTTCAAGTTTAGAAGTCATTCTAGGGCAATCTAGAACTTCATGATCCATAGCTTTACAACAAAGAGAACTAGGTCTTCTACCAGCGCATTCCTTAGCAAGATGTCCCAATCTTCTGCAACTGTAACAAAGAGTTAATCTTCTCTTTCTCTTAAATGATCCCCATCCTTTTATGTACTGCGCACTAGGATCATGGTAGCTAACCTGCAAAAATTCTTTCTAGGATCTTGCATCCATTTGTTAGTCCAAAAATTCTTTCTGTGCATAGGAATAACATATCGTTCACTATTCTTATTAGATCTACTCATATCAAATAGTGTTTCTTCTAGTTGTGCCCTAGTTTTCAGGCTAGGATAAAATTTATCAAACATACCTAGATCCATACTTTCAAAACAAAAATTTCAAGTAATCTTACTTTCAACAGAGCACAAAGCTTCCAGATCTAAAAAAATTCACTATTCTTACCTCTATCAGAGCACAAAGCATTCATATCTTACCTCTTTTCTTCAGATATACCTCCTTCCTTAGCAGAGAGCTTCACAAGTCAAGCAACAGATCTACGCACAGAGCTTTCTTTTATTTTCGTCAGTTCCCAACAATCACAATTTCAAGTTAGATCTTCGCACATAGCTTCTTCTTCCTCAGTTCCCAGCAATCACAATTTCTGGTCCCGACAACGGAACCATTTTTTGGCATAGGGGCAGACCTAGGGTTCAATGCTACAACAACGCACCAACAAAACCCTAACTACCAGCCCTTTCGAAAACACCTGCGAATAAAATGAAGTCTCACCCGAGGTAGAGACAGCGGTCGTTGCAGGACTCAGATGTCTGCAACCTTAGCTGGGACATAGATCTGTGATCAGATGTTCTTTGGATTCATATCACCTTTAGATTGGATGTGCGCTTTTGCCTACATTTTTGAATGGTGCATGTGTGCATGCTCCTTGTGTAGTATTAGCGCATGCTGATTTTATTGCTGATTGTATAGTTTTGGGCCTTTTGGAAATGCATTTTTGGTCATTTTTGGTCCATGGGTGAACTAATAGCTGTTTGACTATGATGGATTCTTATAACCATTTGCGGATGAAATTTCAGTGATAACATATTCCCCCTGATGTATGAGGTTAGGAGCATACGTATAGTAAAAAAACATCAATGTTTCTTCTACTGAGAGTACCATTGTAAGAAAGAGCAATGCGGAGAGTGTCAAGAGCGATCCATTGGAGGGAGAGGGGAACCTGTAGGACCTAAAACTTTCACAAGGCGTAAAAAATAATAATAATAAATAAATAAAAATAAAACCGTGTACAAACGAGGCGGGCATGCCCCATGCTCGTGTCATCTAACTCAAAAAGGTGTAATACAGTAACTGAAGTTGTGTGTTGGTGGAGATGATTGCAGCGCTCTCGTGGGTGGGTTGATAATAACATAGGACAATTATGATGGTGAAAAAACTCTAAAAATAGGTGATGACACCTATAAGTGTCGATGATTCGCAAGCATTGATGGCCTAACAATGTTCAGAGGTCTTCGGAAAATATAAAAACAACCGCGATAGTCTCAAAGTAAGACCCACTGCAACATCAGAAAGTGTTGAAGTCAAATGTCGTGGGGGTCAATGACAACAGAAAGCAATGATGTTTCTCTCTGTGTCGTCCAAGACTCCTCATTGTGAAGGTAATGAGAGTCAAGATATTGTCGTCTATCTGGAAATTGTGCTGATGTTGACAGAAAGGGAGACGTGACTCCAAGAAGCAGAGGGCTTCATGAAATCATCTGGATGAGATAAAGAATTGGTGAGTAACATGGACGAAGTCAGAGAGTGGTGATACTCAAGACTGCCCTTGGTTGGGGATAAAAAGGGGGTGTGGTAGTAACTATAAAACTGGACCTAGTATCAGGGGGGTGACTAGGTGTGGGTTAGATGGTGCCAGAGGCATGACAAAGTGGATAAACTCATATATCATGGGTACAAATATGGTGATATACTCGTGGTTTATGGATGATATCAACGGGAGTAGAAGATAATGGATGCCCCAACCAAGGGTGACATAGGTTTCTTTTCCAAAAAGGAAGAAGGTCGCCGAACGTGACGACAAAAAGCTATGTAAAATGCTAGAAACAAAGGCTTTATACAATTACCAAAAGAATAAAAAATAATTTGGGATAACTACACAGATATAGAAATGGGTGCCCCAGTGTAAGATGGATTTACCTATGATGGTGCAAGTTGCTTGGCAAACAGGTGGAGGGTGGGGGCCCCATAGGTGTGTTTTTGTATTAGGGAAGTGAAACGGAGGACAATCTATAGATGGGAAAATTGAGTGTGGAGGAAATGGATGCTGAATGCTATTGTGGAAGTGCAGTCAAGAGAGAACCATGATGGGATATCCTGGGAGTCCACTGGGTAGGTTAGCAAAATGGAGAAAAGGAGTATGCGGATGAATCTAAAAAAATGCAAAAGACTAATGGGACTCCCAGCCCTAGAGGGTGAAAATAGCATGAGTGTCAAAGTGCCAAGGGGGACTATGAATGGGACAACTCATGTGGGAAAGAGTGCTACTGGGTGACAACACCAAAATGAAGTGGAGGTGACAACACTGTAGAGCCGGAGATATGGACCCTAAAGGTAAATGTCAGAGGGTGTTACTGGAGATGCAAATGATATTCAGAGGGAATGACTGCATGCTAGTATCGATGATATAATTGAAGGGGTAGCATGGATGGAGGATGACCAAGTACCTGCACACATGAAAACCAAATACTCGACGTGAACAATATCTGAAGATAAAGAACATATAATAGTTATTCAATAAGAAGTGAATGTGAGCACGCGTACTTGAGTGTGGGTATAATAAAAAATGATCCCCGGGGGTGGAGGATGGAATGTGTCCCGGGGAATATGATTGTGTAGGTGACTGGATTCGGGTCCCGTGGTTGAAGAAGGATCGAAAAACGGATGTTCAGAGCTCCCAGAATTGAGTCTGGAATGTTGGAAAAAAGATTATATATAGTTGTAGGGCCCACAATGCCACCTCATTTGTACTTGTTGTCTTAGTGAGTGGACGAGCTATTGGAGAGGATATTTGGAGATTATAGGTGATCGAGGCAGTCATTCCAGGATCCATGAGTTTCAGGTTAGTTTTCCTATCCTCCTGCATAGGACTTAGGGTTTTGTTTTTTGGGCAGGGTTATATGGGGGTCGTACAGGGGGTTTTAGTGAGTGTGGGCCCCCTAGTGCGCAGGCAATCAAAGGATGTTCGTGCATGAGTGCATTACTGTATCTTGGACAACCGCGCACAGGGGCACTCAAGGGAGGAAAATAGGCGTGCATGGGGTGCGCGCCTGTGCAGATCACAGCTACGCAAGCATGCACAGTTGTGTTCCTAGCAGTCGCGCATGTGTGCGCAACTGTGTGACCAACAGTCGTGCCCAAAGGCATGTCTGTTTATGTGATAGGGGCGCATGTGTGTGCCCCTATATCACCGACAGGTGCGCCTGAGTGGGTGACTGTGGGATAAACAGGTACACATATGTGCACACCTGTGGGGAAAAGCAATCACGCCTTTGAGGCAAATCTGAAAAGTGTAAATATTTGACTTTTTGGATATTTTCAGATGTTTTTATGGGTTATGATTGCTGATCGAGAACTGTATATGTGGATGCAGGTGACCAGGTTTGATGATGTTGATTCATTGGAGGGAGAGGGATTGGTCACGCCTGAGGGAGGCAGTGACCAATGAGGAGCTGATAGTTCTTGATACTTTGGCAGCTTGCGGGCTGTTGAAGTTCTTTGAATGCCCCCTGATACAGGGCCATGAGTTTTTACTGCAGTTCTTGATTGGGATGTGGGATCCAGATTGACATTGCTTCATTGTGTGGGGTGAGGAGCTGGCCTTCACGATGGTGGAGGATATATACTTTCTGACTGGGCTCCCGTTTCAAGGAAACATGTTACCAACGGATCCCGTGCTACCTGGGGATGGGCAGTTGGTTACCCTATCTTGGAGGTATTGTCTAGGGGAGAACTTCATGTTGGGTTATGTGATTAGCATTGGGGCGATGGATTCCCTTGTACATCGTTGCATGGAAGCAATGGTGGTGAGAGTATACGAGTCTCTCACAACTCAAAGGATTAGTGGGGGTCATCTGAGGGTGATGCAGAGGGCACTAGTGGGTGATCATTTCACCTAGGGCATGATGTTGCACACCAAGATGGTAGGGTAGCTTTACAGGTGTCGTGCTGCAGACTTAGGGGAGTTCACCTTTGGGTCTATCTTGGTGGTGTGGCTTTTAGAGAGGGTCTCAATTCTACTCCCTAGAGTAATTTTGGGCATGCCGGGGGTGCGAGAGCGGCGACTGAGGCGGTGGGGGGTGATCTTGGTTCGCCACGATTGTGGGGAGGGGGGGCACTATTTTACGCCCGAGATTGCATGAGTGTGGCGTCAGATGCCATATATTATTTTCCAGTACCTGTATAGTGGGGTAGACTTCTGGGAGGACCCAGAGATGGTGCTTCACCCTAGCGAGGTGTTTGACTGAAGAGGTATGTGGATGTATTTTCTTCGATGATTTGATAGTTATATAGTATAGCATATATAGTTTGATGTATGGATGGATGTTGATGCTATCATTTGTTTGCTTTGTGTGCAGATGTGGGACCACGCGGTCGAGAGGTTGAGCTGGTCAGGGCACCAGAGAGACCGCCATAGAGAGAGCCACGAGCTAGGGAGAGACGGCGACGGGATGAGGGTAGTGCGAGGCCGGCTGAGGGAGAGAGAGAAAGCTAGAGGCGCCAATTTGATGACCTTGGGGTAGGGCCTTCACATGCTCCTCCGACGGAGGCTAAGGGAGAGTTCAGGGATATTCATTGTCGCTTGGAGGCGGTGCTGCAGGGAGTGCCCGAGGGCACGTGGTCAGGGATCTAGGACGAGGGAGTCCTGGAGAAGTGCGTGGGTGTTCCGTTGGTGTGGAGGACCGTGGTCCGGAGAGAAAAAGTAGCAGGTGAGGAGATGACTGGGCAGTTTCCCTTTTGTATTTTTTAGTATTTATATAGGCCTACAAGCCTACTTGGTGTGGTGACGCCAGTTTTGTAAACATTTTGATGGCACATTTGACTGATATATATATATTTTGATGGCACATTTGATCGGATATATATATATATATATATATATATATATATATATATATATATATACATTTTGGGATCTTTGTGGATGTTCACATGTGTTTTATGTTTTTGTTGATGTTGATGTCTAATTTATATGCTGTGGCAGATTATTGATGTTTGATGTATGCATACTGGTAGATTGATGTGATAAATGCCAATCTAACACTTGGTTAGCCATGTTATCTGCTATTTGATTGAGTTGTCTTGGAATATGTGTAAATGTAATGGAATCAAAATGTTGAGATAAAAGTCTAACTTGCAGGTATTTGCAAAAGAGGCGAGGATCATGGACATGATACACATTGTTGAGCTGAAGGATGACAAGTTGGGAATCTAGTAAGATGCTAAGGTGACGAATATGATGGTGGCTAGCCTCGGCGAGCAGACCAATGATGGCGGTGTATTCTTCTTGGTTGTTGGTTGCTGAGCCCAAACATATGCCGTTGGAGTGCAGCAGTTCATGTGAGGGGGAATAGACAGCCCAAGGGGCTGAAGTGAGATTCTGAGTCCAACGGATAGCTCTGTCGGCATAACCGATGTGGTAGGCCGATGGAGGAGGCATCTGTCAATAACACAAATGGTAAATTAGACGCAAGGTGTGTGGAAAGAAGATTAAAAACTCTAAAAAAAGCGTACGAAAAAGAAAAGCCTAATGTAGAATGGCTACACTTAGGCGTAATTTTTTTTTAAGTAAAACCCGTTTATAGGTTCTTTGAGAGGGTGGCCTTTGGGAGAGGCAATAATGTATGCACCTTTAGTGAGGAAATGTTGGATGATGTAAGGTCCATGCCAAAGTGACTCGAATTTTCCATGGTCGAGGGTGTCATGAGTGATATCCTAAGCAAGGACGAGGTTTTTCTCGTTAAATGAGCGAAGGTTGACATGGCGATCAAAGGTGGCCTTTGACCATTTTTTGGCTGCCTCATTGTTCTGTAATGAAGATCGACAATCCTCATCTAGGGACTCTAAGTTTGGCAAATGCTGCTCCATTGGAGCAGTGCTGGGTAGTAGCTCAATAGCGGTTCGTAAGGTGGGAATTTCACACTCGATGGAAAGAGTGGCCTCGACCCCATGGACTAGATGAAATGGTGTGAAACTAGTGGCAGTTTTAACTATCGTGCGATAAGCCCATAGTGCAGAAAATAACATATGATGCCAATTGGTCTTATGTTTGTTAACCGTGAGCTACAACACGGTTTTGAGGACCTTGTTGACTGAGGGTAGTATGGGGAGGCGAACTCATGGGAGAATCCTAACTGAGAAGAGAGTTCAACAAAGATCTCATTCTCGAAGTGTTTCCCGTGATCGGAGACTAGCTGTAGTGGGACTTCAAAGAGGGAGATGAGGTGGTTGAAGAAGAAGCGTTTTGCAGTGTCAGCGGTGTTGTTAAATGTAGGCATAACTTCAGCCCACTTAGTGAAGTAATCGACTGCGACGATGATGTATTTGTGTCCATTTCTTGATGAGGGTTGCAAGAAATGAAGTCTATGCCCCATTTGCAAAAGGGTCCAGTAGTAATGACCGAGTGTAGAAGAGCAGGTGGTGCTCTTGCTTTGTTGGATGAAATCATGAAACAATGTAGGCCAAAAATAACTGGTGCGAATGATTTTTTGAGCGGTGGACATCCTGGAGAGGTGACCCCCCGTAAGCGCTGCTATGGAAGTCATTCAAGACTCGATCAGCCTTGTCGATGTGAAACATCGACGGAGTACAATGTCGACCCCTCACCGATATAAGATATCACCGATAAGTAGGTAGCGGGGAGCCTGGTGATGAATACATCGACGATTGTCTCAAATGAGTTGGTTTCCGAATTTCTGTGTTCGGAGGTAGACGAGAAGATTGTTGTACCAAGGGTCATCTGAGGAGATGTAAAAAAGATGTTCGTCGGGGAAGTCGAAATTGACGGGGGTATGGGTGGTATCGAAGGGAAATGTCGTGATGAATTCAGCGAGGGAGAGGGATTTCTTTCTCTTGGGTGTTGAAAATTCAAGGTCGTACTCCTGAAGGATGACGATCCATTGGGAAAATTTACCATTAATTTGCCGGCGACTGAGCATGTATTGCATGGGGTTGGAATCTGCTATGACTTTGGTAGTTCAAAGCAAGATGTAATGGTGCAATTTTTGGATTGTGAGGACAACTACAAGGGCCAATTTCTCTTCATGTTTGTATTTCAAGGGTGTCCCTGAAATATTTTTACTAATGTAGTAAATTACATGCTCATGATCATCGTCCCCTAGTTGGACAATAACTCCTTCTACTGAGATGGTTGAGACCGAGATATAGAGGATGTAGTCATGGTTATAGTCGGGTGGGATAATTAAAGGAGCGTTGGAGAGGTCCATTTTGAGATCATCAAAATGGTTTTGGGCATGTTCATCCCATTGGAATGGGATATCATGACGTAAGAGGTGAAATAAACCATGTGCCCGAGTGGCGTAATCGGGGACAAAGCGGTGTAAAAAGTTAGCTTTGCCTTGTAGGCTCTGCAATTGGCTTAAATTTCATGGTGGGGGAATTTACGTGATGGCTTGGACCTTGAGGGGGTCGACTGTGATGTCGTGTTGGGAGACGATGAATCCAAGGAGGCGTCCAACAGTGACGCAAAAAATGCACTTGAGGGGATTCAATCGGATATTGTACTGATGACACCTGTGGAATACAATGCGTAAGTCATTCATGTATTGAGTGCATTTTTTGGAGCAAGTGGTGAGATCGTCCAAGTAGGTGAGAATGATTTGAGCTAGATCATGAAAAATGTATGTCATGGCATGATGGAAAGTGGCTCCTGTGTTCTTGAGACCGAAAGGCTTGACACGATATGCAAAAGTGTCCTGAGGGGTAGTGAATGTAGTTTTGTACTGATTGGCTGGGTGAATTTGAATTTGGTTGTAGTTAGAGAAACCGTCCATGAAGGACAGAGCCTCATGACTAGTGCAATCATCGATAATTTGGTCGATAAAGGGTGTTGGAAAGTTGTCTTTGGGATGGGCATGATTGAGATCGCAGAAGTCTGTATAGACATGGATAGTGCCCTACTTTTTGTTGACAGGGACGGGGTTAGAGACCCATGACGTATATGCAATGGGGTAGATGAACCCTACAACACATAATTTGTCAATTTTGGCCTTGATGGTCACTGCTTTGGATGGGTGTAACGGACCTTTTTTTTACAGATAGGTGTGATATCAGGCCAGGTGTCTATACGATGTTCAACAATAGAGGGGCCAAGGCTAGGCATCTCTATGTATGACCAGGCAAAAATGTCCCGGTATTCCTGGAAGAGAGATTTATAGGTGGTGGTTTCTTCAAGAGAGAATGTGGTGCCAATAGTGATTTCCTCTACGACCCCGGATTTGATGGAAATGTCGATTTTGATGGTGGGGGAAATATTGGCCATATTGCCTTCTTCAAAAGCATCAGGGGAAGGGATAGGGTTATTGAACCAATATATATACCCTGTTGGGAGAAAATATTTGGTTTCGACTGTGTATATGGGGTTTGGGTTGGGAGACATGAAGTCTTCCTGTGAAGGAAAAAGTGCTCTGTGGTGGAGCACGTCCCATAGGCAATCGGGTTTAGTTAACTCTTCAAGGATGTCTTCGTCACAGTGAAACTGTCGAAAACATAGGGGATCGAGAGGAGTAACTTTGGTGACGGTCAACATGGGGTTGTTTTCTGGTGGTGATGATGTAGAGGGGGTATCACAAGGAGGTTGCGATGGTTCAATCGACATAAGCCAAATATCGAGATATGGTGGGTTGAAAATGGTAGTCGGACGTAGAATTTCTGTGGGGAAATGAATTGGAGAATTGGGGGGATTTGGGGGAAAATCCTCATATAAATCATTCAGAAACCATGGGGGAGTAGGGAGCGCCTCATGTTCTAGTGAGAATATATGAACCACATCAAGTGATGGGGTAGGGGTACTCATTGGTCTTGCTGGAGGGGGGGTGTAGGATATTGAATTAGGGCCAGTTGGTGACGCTTGTATTCAATGATCATAGGACATTGATATGTGAAATGATCAAGTGATTTGCATAGAGAGCAGGGACATCCCATATATTCATTGACTGAGGTCGTGACATAATGGATGTCGGTGACATGTGTTGGGTTGGGTTCTTGCTGAAATTTCTGGCGTACGACTGTTAGCGTTTGTCGGAATTGAGGTAACACTAGAAAATGGTGTGTGTAATGGCCATATTATGAACAGATGGAACATGCAAATTTGGTTCCCAATCCTTTGCTATTTATGTTAGGGGAGATAGCGACATTACTGGATGAAGCGACAAGTGGTGGCGGTGCTCGAGGGAGTTGAATTAGATTGCGTAGCTCGGGTAGAGATGGGCATTTATTGGTGGGGTGTCCATCTTTCTCGAATAGCATGCAAGGAGGTTGGACATGTGGGTGAAGTGGAGCAATGGGATCTTTCTTTTTCCATCTGCCCCTAGCTGTAGCATGGGCACTGGTGAGTGGGAGTGTGGGTGGGATGGTGGGGGTAAGTATGGGAATGTACATCGAGATTCCTTTTGTTTGGGGAGGGAGGGATGGTTGAGGGACCATCTCAGGCAGATGTAGATACCATACTGGGATTGCCAACACCATGTTAGGGAGGGTGAACGTTGTGGCTACCTAGAAAGCTTGTACACCTGGTGGGAGGTAGAAGAAAGGGATTTGGGTAATGGCTTGGGGGACTGTTTCCCAAACTGAGATATGGCCCTGGGGTAGGGGAAGATCAGGGATGGGTAGAGCTAAATAAGTTCCAGGAGATTCCCGAGGGAGGTATTTCACGACTAGTGGGACGTCAGGGGTGAAAGAGGCCTCGATGGGAGGGAGATTAACTTCATTTGTCATTCCGTTATTGGAAACAACACATACGTGTGCTGAGGGTTGGATGAGCAGTGGTGCTCCATTGTATGTCCCTAGCAAGGATGGGTCCTTAAAAATTATGGGGCCCATCTCGATGAGTGGATAGGCATCTGGATTAGTGTGGAAAAAAGGGAGGATGTTGTCGATTTTGGATGAAGGGTTAGGCTCATAATGTGATAGCTGATCGATGGTAATGATCTTTCCGTTAAGGGGAAACATCATGGTTTAGAACACGGAAGAGGCGACTGCCTTCATAGCATACATGTAGTTGCGACCAAACAAAATGTTATAGTCGAGTGGGGCATCAATATCCTCAATTTCTATAAGGATGGTTTTTCCCCCAAGTTCGACGGGGACGTTTTGGAAGAGCCCCTCGGGAGACGAGGGTCGTTCATCGTAAGCCCTCAGATAAATGGCGGAGGGTATCAGCTCTGGAGAGCCAAGTTTCTTCCATATGGTTTTGGACATGATGCAAGTGGATGCTCCTTCATCGATAATGCAGTGGTGGACTATGATATTCTAGATTTTAAACGATATTTGAAAAGTGACAAGAGAGGGGAGATGGGGTTCTCCATTGTCGAGATCAAATGTGATGAGTCGAGTATCGGTAGGGTCGACTGCCCCCAGGGTGGAAAGTAATGATTTTCGTTGAGTAGGATAGGTTTTAAGAACTTCTAAGACTGACATGGCAGCGGAGGATTGTGCCAAGTCATCGACTAGACTATAATTGTGGGTTTCCCTAGCTTGAGGGTTGTGGACATTCCTGCGTAACAGGATGCGAGGGATGCGAAGAGGTGTTTCAGTATTAGGGCATGGAATCATCAAAGGTGGGCTAGTCGTGACTGTGGTGGCCTCTGAAGTAGTGGGAGTAGGGTCATAAGGTGTGCTGTATTAACGACCGCACGTTTGTAGAAGGATTTATTTCTCACTAGTGAGGAGGATAGTTCGATCTATAGAAGTTCCCGGGTTGTGATATGGTCCTCCCTGGGATAGGACAGGTTGCATCTCTTGTTGGGTGTTCATCACCCCTTGATGTGATATATGGTTTTGCAACATGACTAGGGGTGGATGTTGCACATATTGTTGTGGGGCCTGCTGGGGGGCAGGCGATACTAGGGGATGTGGTCTATTTCCAGAGTCTTTCATCCATTTAAAGTTAGCTATTTGGGGGAAATAGTGAGTATAATGGCCATATTCACCACAAAGGGAACAAGGGAAGTTTGTTAGAATATTGTTGTTGTTCTTCCCTTGATGTTTGTTGTTATTTCTCCCTTGGGGGTTATGGTTCCCCTGGTGTTGGTTACCTTTGGCAGGTTGGTTCCGATTTTCTCCTGGTTCGGGATTATTATTGTTTCGATTCTTTCCTTTCTTCCAGGAATTGTTTGACTGATGGGATGGATTAGCCGTATTCAACTGTTCAAAATTTTGATACTGCTGAACGAGAGAGGGTTGAACAAAATTAACCCCAGCATGTGGTTTTTCGTGTGGGGAAGGAATGGGCTGGGGGGGCAGGGAAAGGAAAGTATTGATTATTATGTGGTAATGATCTGTAGGATGTGTAGGAAGGCATGATGCTTTCACTAGTGTTTAGGGTGTAAGCAGAGGTAGAGGGGGTACCGGAACTAGTTTGGACTGCGAGGTGTATTATGGGTGCTGGCGGTGGTCCGCTGGTGGGTGGGGGAAAGGTTAAGGGGTATGGTTGTGGATAAGGGGAAGGATTATAATAAGGGGGTCCACCATATGCTATTGGATATTGAGGTGTGCCATACATTGGTGGTTGTTGGGGATGTGAATTGTGGTGTGTAGTGGTACTAATCAATCCATCCACTGAGTGAGACATCCCAGGTTTGTCCTGGCTGAATGGCACAAGTCTCGAGGCGTCAGGTAGGACTGTATACAAGTACCCTGACTATGAGTAAATCAGTTCAAACTATTGGGCCTTGCTAATGGCTTCTTCTTCAGACTGGGGGAAGGTGGCGGCTACGTCTTTGGCTAGGAGGGGAAAAAGTTATTTGAGGAACCAATTGAGACATTGTTGTGGAGTAGCTTCATCTTTTTCAAGACTACGTTGCCAGCGCCATTCGTGAATGTGGTAAACGATGTGCATGGAAAAGGTTTGTTTAAATTCTAAGAGTAGTTCGAGGCCATTGTCATGATGAATTGGTAGTTGAAAAAAGGTCAAGAAAGCTTTGGCCAGGGACTCAAAGGTCACATGGGATCCAGATTTTTCTTCTACATACCACTTAACTGATGGGCTAGTGAGTGTACGTTGAAATAAACTTAATTGGTCGGAATCATCCATGATGCTGTTTGAAGAGAACCATAAGTGAAAGGTCATGATATGGTTGGCGGGATCGTCTCCCGGTTTTCCTTCAAACTTGGGGATGTCTGAAGGCAGTTTGGTAGGTATTGCAGGCCATGTGGGGTTGTGCAATATAGGATCATTGGTGAGTTTAGTTAGATCTGATATTTTGAGGGAATCCAAGTATGGCATCTGAGGTGGTGGCGGAGGATTAGTTCTAGCCATGGTGTGAGTGTTTTGTGTACCTAAACCTTGAGAGGGAGGAGGTGGGTTTGTACTCCTCCCTTGAGAAGAAGTTGGCCCCCTTCTTTCGTGTAAAGGAGAGTGTGGGGATGTTGGACCTTGGGAAGTGGACCCAAGCAAAGTGGAACCAAGAAAAGATGATACTAAGACAATAGCACTTACAGGGGTGTGGGAAAGTATGACCTATGAGTTTGAAAGACTAGGAACTCCCCTGAGGATGGGAGCGAGATTTAGCAAGCGTCTGGAATGACTGGGATTATGTGGGTCCCCTATGATGTCCAACTAGCAAAGTGGATGTGTGCAAATGGAGATGAGAGAAAATTTGATGAGCAAGAGACTTTGTATAACTTGGACCTCCACAATATATCTCACAATCGTATGTAATTAGAAGAACAACATACATAAAATAAAGAAGCATACATGTGGTTAGGTGGATTTTGTCCGCGTGGGAGAACAAAGAAAACAAATGCTCGTGTCCTAAAAGACGTAACATCCTTCCTCTCAAACAACATTGGACCTTCCAATAACACTCAATAGTGGGATCTGAAGCCACCAGAAGAGGAACTAGTGAAGAATGAAGTAATTAGTTATAATGAGGGGTAGAGGGTGCATATCCCGAAAGAGCTGGCGATATTTCCCAATAGCCACACAAAATCTGATCAAGGTGCAATTGCAGCTCACAATTGCCACCTGGGTAGATGACCTATAAATTTGGTCACTAGGTACCTCGGTCAAATTGTGACATTTAGATTTACGGCCTAAGAAATGGGTCACGGGCTGGATCCCTTCCAAGAGGTGGGTGCCTCAAGGGGGGATGCAAAAAACAACCAGACCTCGGCCTTCAACCCTTCACGGGTATCTCCCTTCCTTATGGTGTAGGAACACCTGAATTGGAGGATTTAAAGTTCCCTATTTGACAACTTCTATTGTTTGAAGACGTGAGAACCAGACAACGGGGAGTTATTTGGATGCCTATCCCCAAAATCCTACCTAGACTAAATTTTTTATTTTGGCACCTCCTTTGGAGGAAAACTTAGTGAGTTTTTAGAAAACTTTTAGATGTTGTTGTTTGAGAGATTGGGGGTCTAAGTCAATATCGTTGAAATTAAGGGGGAGTGGATAGTTTCGTCAAGAAAAGGGTGGGGTGTTTCATAATCCCTTTGGATGAAACTTTCTTCAACCTCCATGTTTCGAGATGAAAAACTATGTGACTGAGTAGTGACTTTTGTGGGTGAACAAGTGAAAGTGTGCCAATATTTTTAATAAATTTGGTGTCACCTTGCTGCATGTGGACTTCCCTTGGTCCTTACAAGTCTTGATTAACTAATTAACTAAATGTCGTTGGTACAACCTTGCAGAATTTTAAAGTCCCTAGGAAACTAGCACGTGGACATGTGGGTCCTTACTATTCCTTTAACTCAATAATGTGATTTAATCTAAGAAAGATTTTAAACTATCCTAGATTGTGCATATGTGGGCATATATGGGCTCGTTACAAAACCTTTAAACTTCCCTAGTGATTTAATATAAGAAAGTAAACTTCAATCACTATCCTATCTTTGTAGCATGTGGGCATATATGGGCCCGTTACAATCTTAAGATGTGTTTGAAAAAATAAACTAAGAGGAGTCCCAAGGGGGTTGTTGTCCTCTCCTAAAGATTTTGTCTTTTTAAGGGAGATGAAATTTTCCCTCAATCTCTTTTTGATTCTCAAGATCACTTTAGGGCACGAGAGAAGAGCATACTCAAGGATTGATATCCAATTTCTGGTCCCAATGCAAGTTTTATATGTGATCTAAAGATGATTCCAACTTACACTTTTAGTCAAAGCATTCCATCCATGTGGCAAAATGAAAGCAAAAGAGGAAATAATGATTTTAACCCCCTAAGTGCCTACGTTTTGACTAATCCCTTTATATGGATATGGAATATAAGTGTGGTGCATATTACAATATGCATGGAATCAATTTTAAGAAGGCTATGGGCCTTCCCCAAATCATGAAAAGATTACAATGTGTTTTTTTCTTCACAGGTGCGTGGGTCTTAAAATAGACAGAGGCATTGTGAGTGCCAATGCGCGAACTGAAAGTGACTTATGGGCACATGTGCACAGAAGACGTTGAGAAATACAGTGGTTTTGGTGCATGTGCACTTAAGACGGGCCTATGGGTTGAAAAACCTGTGCACGTCTGACACACGGCCGTGAAGAAAATTCCAAACGAAATTCTCTCAACTCAGCTTTGAATTTGACTTTTTACAGGTTAGCTTGTGCTAGTTATGGTACCTGTAGATTAAATAAATAGAAAGAAGAGATAAAATAACCCAGATGGGGTAGGAAATTGATACCTTTCCCCAACGAAGTTGCCAATCTGTTGCACCTCTTTTGTCACCTAAATGAGAAAAATAAGGGTGCTTACAAGCCCAGTTGGGTCAGCTAGGAAAGACAATAGTAGAGGAAAGAGTTAGAAGTGTAAAGCATAAACGATAAGCAAAGAATTAAACTGAGAAGGATAAAAACAATTAAACTATAGTGCATAAGGACATTAGAACAAGAAACAAACAAGACTTATGCCATCAATGGAAAGGATTATATTAGTGGAAAGAAAACACCAAAGAGAAAGGGATACTTTGGGTCCCCTCTTCCTCCAAGGGAGGGCTCTTGGACCCCCAAATATTGAGCTCTTCTTACAAGTGAAGAACTAAAATGAAATGGTGAAGAGAATCCAAAGCACATCCAATCTAGAGGTGATATGAATGGTTAACTGAAATGGTGCTAGCATGCTCTTGATGAGGAAAGAGGATCCTCCAAGAGAATATTAGCAGCATAACAATACAAAGGAATTCCTTGAAAATGTAGTGCACTCATGGCCTCTTTTTATAGCATAACTTTGAGGCATTATTCAACCAGCTTTTAGTGTGAACACGGGGCCATTTAGGGCACCCTTAGGTCTTTGACCAACCACCCAGTCAGATTCAGCTAAGATTTGGATGTCAAATCGACTTGGAGGCTGAACCAGAAGTGGGTGGGAGGCCGACCAATATCATAAATGCATCGTTTTGAGGGATGAACGGTTTTTGCGTCCATAGTAGCGCATCGTGCGCATGTGCATTTTTTCCTGCATTTCTGAATGGCGATTGTGTGCGCACTCCTTGTGTAGTCTTAGGGCATGCTAATTTTATTGTTGATTGTATAGTTTTGGGCCTTTTGGAAATACATTTTTGGTCTTTTTTGGTCCATGGGTGAACTAATAGCCGTTTGAAGATGTTGAATTCCTGTAACCATTTGCGGACGAAATTTTAGTGATAACAATGACTGCAACCTATTTTGAGTTCTCTGTTGGATAATTATTGTCTACATTACATTTGAGGCTTCCCTTTGTGTTGTCCAGAGATTTCAGTTCATATTCTAATTCGTAAAACAAATTAAAAGGTATTCCTTGTGATTTTTCCGGCTTTCAATTGTTGGACGAATGACAGGTTTGACATATTCTTTGGCCAGACTGCATAACCTTTGGGTGGGATGAAAGCCGAGTTTTCTGAGCAACTTTTCTATTTCTGGAGATTTACCCATCAAATCATTCTTTAATATTATTCTATCTTAAGTTACAAGAAACACGTTGGGTGAACCTGGGTTTGTGTTTTTATGGTTCCATTTTTGTCAAGTGGATATGGACTAGCGATTGATTCATGTATTTGTGGTCAAAGGAGGAGCTTGGGTTCAAATCCAATTGTGATTGTGTGTTTGGCCAATCAAAAAAATTCTCATTTTTATGAGAATGAGATTGTGTTTTTTATTTGTAGGTTCATGGCATAATTGTATGACACTTTATTGTATGTTGGTGGTTATAGGTAGTATTTTTTCCATAAATATTCAAAGAAACCTTCATTTTCTGTCTTGTTTGAGGCATTGAGAAGAGAATTCCACTCTCTTCTCAACAATTGGTTGCATGCCACATTTAATTCCTTTTTGAGATTCTTTTTTTTTTTCTCATGGTTTAGGTAATTAAGAGAATTGATTCCTCCCTTGTACATGGGTACCTAACATGGCCTTGGTTGTCGGGACCCATATCAAGGATTTTTGTCCATGATGGATATTTATGGTACCTCTCGTTCTACACCTTTGAGTAGTTGATTCTATGCCACTTGTGCAGATAGCTTTAGGAGTGTAACCAAGAATTTGTCTCCATGTACATCCTTGTTTTGTTGTCTCTTAGAGCTCACCACTTTGGAGTGTTTCTTGCTTAGGTTTTTTTGCATCTTTGTTGCCTTTATCTCATACTCCATACTTTAGTCATCAATTGTGACATCCATTACCATTATCGTTTCCACTCAGGTCAACATTATGAGGGGGTAGTATGCAATTATTCCACGAGTGATTTTTTATGCTTCATTGTTTTTGTTCGACATCAACTATTTTTAAGAGTGAGCCTTGTATCAAACACCATTTGTGTTTTGACTTAGTGGTTACAATGACTAGAGACCCATGCAATCTGACAAGATGGGTTGGCATCCATAAGGACACTCATTTTATGATTTTTTTTTTCCGACTGTACATGAGTACGTCATCAGGATTTCCGAGTCAAGACTCATTTCATAGGATCAGTCTCTTTGTTTGAGAAGTTTGAAATTTGGATTTCTACATGGATCTTTGATGGAATTGACATCATGGGGTAGTTGGCCCTCCTTATAGTTTTGACCATACTTCATGTTAGGATTTTTCAATATCCACAGGCCTCATTGCTCCTTTAATGGTTGATGGTGTTTTCTTTTGTTTGAAGCCTTGTTTTGGTTCTTCACCAACACCTATTTTTGAATAATTTATGTGATGGCTGTTAGTTTTTTCCATTATCATGCCTCTGCAACCAATCCTCTTCCGCTTCAAAATTCAACCATGTCATTTGAGGTTACTTGGCTCTCTTCTTAAGAGTTTGGTCATACTTCATGAATGGATATTTCAACCTCGACATGCCTCATGCTCTTGCTTTTCAATGCATCTTTGTGGGATCTTCTTCAGTTTCTGCTCCAACGTCATTTTCAAAACTAGGATTTTTCTCTCTTTTGGAGAGGATATTTTTCCTACGGGTATTTATCCTTTTCTTCAGTTATAAGAGTTTGAACATGGGTACCTTATTAGGCCTTGTTGTTGGGACCCATCTTTGTTCTTCTTTGCTCCTCCCTATGTTTCAATTATGGGGAGGGTGTTGGTGTGTTTTCTTAGATTGTATATATTCTAAACACATGACAACTATGTGAATTGACCTCACATAGATTCTCTCAATTTCTAAGCTAATCTTAGGTGTTTTTTGGGCCTCCTCAATCCTATAAATTAAGGCGATCTCCTTGTAATTAATCATCAGATATAGAACACATTTTCTTTCTTAGTTGGTTGTGTGTGGAGTTTAAGCTCGTGTATGATCCTGGTTAGTCTAGATTCACAATATTTAGTGTTTTTCCATTAAAGAAAGGTATTTTTGATAATTGAATAGATATTTATTTTTTAAATACTGAATTATTAGTTTTTGTGATTTTAATTAATAATCACAATTATTTTTATTTATACAAAAGATTTCAAAATGTATTTCAAATATAAAAAATATTTAATATATAAATCAATTATTTATTATTTATAAATGTGTTTTCATGACATCAAAATTTTTAAAATTAAATTATGATTTGAAAAAAATGGTAAGAAAAATAAATTTAATATCCACGTATTTTTCGCCAGCTCATTTCCTGCCCAAAGAAAATATATTTTCTAAAGGTTTCATGTACCTAGGCTTCAACTTAAAACCAGACAATTACATGAAAGAATATTGGATCTCGCTAATCAGAAAAGTTGAAGCTCGAATAGCCATCTCGGTCAACATACTCCTTTCTAGAGGTAGAAGACTAGTGCTAATTAAAGTAGTCCTAGAAAGCATTCCCATATACTGGAAATCTATATTCGTGACCCCTAAAGGAATTCTAGATCATATTCGTCATATACGATTTTTCTTTCTGTGGGCAGGACATAACTCTCCTGGAGGTACTCATCTTACTAGTTGGAATTTAATCGTGCTACCTAAATAATTGAGAGGATGGGGTTTAAAGAATATTCATCTTTTTTCCTGAGCCCTAGCATAAAGGAACCTCTGGATAATAACCCTAGGAAACTCTCTTTGGGTAATATTCATGAACTCCTAATACTTTCCCACCTTATGCATTTCAGAATGGTTTCGAGATCCTTTAAAATCTTCCAAAGGCTCAATTGTTTGGAAATCACTTGTTGAAGCCTTCCTCCTTGTTGGTCACTGGACAGTTTGGCGTATTGGAAATGAGGAAAAGGTGAGACTGGTGGAAGACATGTGGTTGGGAGCTGAAAACAACTACAAACTACCCCGCCCCCCTACTCCTTTTTCTCAAAAATAAAAATATCATATTCTTGAGCGGTTTAAACACCGGTTATCGTCAGATCCGAGGGAGATTGGGGTGGAAGAGCACATATTCTATAGATCTCCCTAAATCTCTGTGAGATGAATGAAAATCCTATATATCCCTCTTATGATAACATTTCATTTCCCTTGATAGAGATTCAGAAGACTCCCTTTGTTGGTCCAAAAACCCTCAGAACAACTCATACTCATTCAAATTGGGATACAAAACCTAGTTGGAAGACAACAATGTGCTTCACTCGAAATGGTGGTGGAAACCCTTTGGAAACTCAAAGCTCCTCCTAGATGAAAATTAACACTTTGTCTAGCACTAAAAAAAAAACTGTTAACTTGGGAAAAATGTCTTAGACGAGGATGGTGTGGTCCTAATAGATTTCCTCTTTGCAAAGGAAATCAAGAATGAATTACTCATCTCTTTATATCTTGTTCTTATGCAGAGAAGATTGTGAATATTTTAAAAGAACAACTAAAGGCCAAGGCCAAATGGAACCAGGGCTCTATGAGGATTGTTTCATATCTTAGATACAAGACATATCCATCTCTTTGTATGTAGGGCTCTCGAGCATCATGATCTCCAACATCTGGTGGGCTAGGAATAGTGTTGTTTTTAAAGACAAGTTAGTGCCACCTGAGGTCACGACGAAAATCTCTCTCAGTCAGTCTGAATAATTCAAGGAAAAAATAAGGGCAAGTAAAACTTGAACAATGATCCTACCTTCCATTGATTACACCATCCCTTGGGGCTTCTTCGAGAGATCTAGTCAAGTACACCCCCCAACCTGTGGAGCGGGGGTGGTTCTTTACATTAGTCACAATCATTATATTCACATAATTTATGTGGTACGAGGTGGAACAAACAATAGGGAGGAATGGTGGAACTTATAGCACTGTGGATCCTCCTAGAAATTGCAAAAGAAAAAAACTTTCCAAATCTATAGGTTTTCAGCAACTCCAAGTTGGTGATAGATTGGGCAAGAGGCATTAATAATATTCAGAATCCCATATTAGCCTTTTTTCTAAGATATATAAAACTCACGTGTAGATAATTTGAATGGCTCACATTTCAACACATTCTAAGGGAACTTAATTGAAAAGAAAATGAACTCTCAAAGGAAGCACTACAGCTGCAAAAATGAGCCTTTGGTTTTTATGATTTTTTTGAAGGAACATAAACCAAAGCTATGGAGTTTCATCTCTAAAGAAATTTTACTTTTTTGTAAGGCTGTAAATGTTATTTTGGACAGTTTGAATAGACTGTAGTAGCTTGTTAAAAATGCCCTGATAGGCCTATTTTGATATAGTCAGATGTATAGACAGTATAGTCCTTGGAGAAAGCCAACAAAGGCTTGACATGAAAGACTGTAACATGTATATTATCCTATGAATATAAAAAAAAAAAATCTTATGGAAAAAAAATATCCATGTATTTGACCTTTTCTTAAATTCTCACCAACTATGAGGATTCAAATCCACATCAAAATTTAGGACTAATGAAAGGTAATATCATTCCAAATACTGCACCATAGGAAGGAAAAATGTTGGGTTTTAAAAGTGTGTGTGTGTGTGTGTGTGTGTGTGTGTGTTAATGGAAAAACACTAAAATTTTTCATTATCTTATTAATTTGGAATCACTATCTTATTGGTCCATTGATGCTCAAAACCCTAATATTTCTCTATCCATAACCCTAATTTTTCCCTAACCCAAACCCTAATATGCAATGACAAAAAACCCTAATAAGTAGTCGCAATGAAGATTTAATACATGTGTGTACTGCTAAATGGGGCTATAATGAGTTTTCATATAAAATAAATTAATACATTTAATACATTATAAAATCGATATAATGTATTTAATACAATATAAAATCGATATAATGTATTTAATACATTATAAAATCATATATTTTGGCTCCTTCCCTTTCAAATACTTTGCTCGTGACCTCGAAGCCTACCTCCAATACACCAATCATCTTTCTAGAAACTTTGATTAAAGAAAATAAATAGGCTAACAACCCTAATATTTCTCTAACCCTAACCCTAATTTTTATCTAATACAAAACTTGATAAGCAGCGACAAAAAACAATAATAAGTAGCTGCAACAAAGATTTAATACAACACCAGCTATGAGCATTCAAATTCACATCAAAATATAGGATAATTAAAGCTAATAGCATTCCAGATACTACACCATAGAAAGGAAAAATATATGGTTATATATGTGTGTGTGTGTGTGTGTGTGTGTGTGTGTGTGTGTGTGTGTGTTAGGAACCTAACCTACCTAGCCCCTCAAGTGTATAGAATAATATATTTCCATGTAATAAAGGTCAATATTAATAAGGCCTAGCAATAAGGCAGAATATGTCGAATGTAAGAAGACCTAATAGAAGCTTCCGCTTATAGAAGGATCTTCCTCTAGATTGTTCTTTTAGATAGATATATTTAAAAATAAATAAGAATAGAGGGTATGATAATCTTTGTCTTGGATATTATTGTAATAGAGCTCTGCTCTACTAGAGGTTTCCCCCTCGAAGAGGCAAGTGAACATTGCTCTCAGTAATCAAAGTGCTCTTTCTGGTGTTATTCTGGTATTATTGTGGTATTGTTCTCATTATATAATTATTTCTCTGCCATTTCTCGATAATTATTTATGTTATGAATACTATTTTATATCTGGAATACTACAAGTGGTATCAGAGCACCTTCCTCGACAGAAAATTGTGGGTTAATTTTTTTCAGGGTAGAGGCATATTCCAACATCTTAAAGCTACAGAGATCTGTCGTTACGTGCATAAACCCACAGTTGGGGATTCATACATGTAGGAAATACAAGTGGTGCTTAAGCGCACATATGTTGGCCACCCTTGTAACCCCTGTTGGTACCCCTTCGAGTGGTAGCGCATCAGATAACACCTATATACATATCAGACTAGATATCCTGAAGCTCTCCATAGATAAATTGATTGGCCACCTGACTACTATAGTGCCACCGAGAAAAACACTCAGGAATATACTCTCTAGTACCTAGGTAGTCAGGTAGTACGACTAAGGGCATGTTCTAGCCTCCTTACTTGGTTCCCTGAGATATTTGGTCGAGTACTATTATTGGACCCCGCACGTATATCAGAGAGATATAGCACAAGGAAAACCCTTGTCTGTAGAACTCTTGAATACCCTAACCCTTGGGACAGAAATGAAAATAGAATAGACGAGATATATTTTCTCACAACTGTGTCTTTTTCATTCGGGTTGGAAAATTAATACACCTTTCTCCCTGATCACAGACATACCCTTCATTTTTAATCCTTTTTTGTTCAGTGGACCCGACCTCTTCTCAGTTTCCCTATTTTTCATCTATTCCAATATATTTCCCTTCTCGCTCTGATCATCGTGGTACCTATCATTTATAATTCCTTTTTTGTGGTCCCACCCACCCATTTTTCCTTACCCGCACCTCCCTTTTCCAAATGGACACCACTCGCACCCAAGAACTCCAAGGGTCCATCAATCAATCCCATGCCTCCATCGAACATATGACATCTGAGATTGGCTCTAACAATTCTTGCATTGAAAGAGTAGAGCACAAATTTGACACCATGGAAGTCAAATTCACAACCCAATTTACCGCCATCGATTTTGTTATCAATCAATTGTTGAACTACCCTGTTGATCCTTCCTCATCTGACCCACCCGATTTTGTTGATTCCTCTCAGTCTCTACATTTTCAACCCAAATCCTTTCATCATGAAGCTCGTCTTCGCCATGTAGAGGTCAATAAATTTGATGGCTTCGATTCGATGGGTTGGGTCAGTCAAATGGAGCATTATTTTTCTCTACATGGTATTACTGACGACTTGGCCAAAATTCGCTATGTTGTCCTCTATCTCGATTATGAATGCTAGAAATGGTGGCAATGGTGTAAAAATTCACGTCATGGGTATATTTCTTGAACCCAGTTTGTTGCAGAGCTCTATGCCCTCTTTGATACTGATACCCACTATCTCGGTCGTTTGACCAAGATGAAACAATCAAGCACAGTGGAATACTTTATCACTACTTTTGAGCATTTGTCCTTTCGAACAAAGGCCATGTCTGATGCGTTCTTTCATGAATGCTTTATTAGATGCCTCAAGGATGAAATCTGATCCCATGTTCTCATGGCCCACCCTCAGACTTGGTTGGAAGCTAATACGCGTACAAAAGAGGCCCAACAAGTTGTTTTCTCTCAGAACAAAAAACCCTCTTTTGTTACTCATTCTTGACCCACTAATCCTAACCCCCTTGTCACTCCCCTCAAGGTCCACAAACTAACTAGGGATGAAATGGCTGAACGCCAACTGAAGGGTCTTTGCTATAATTGTGATGAAAAATATTTTCCGGGGCACAAGTGTAGGGAACAAAAATTTTTATGTCCATTTCTGAAGATGTTCCTGAAGATGATGTGATAGTTCCCCTTGTTGACGAGCCCTCCCTTCCCGATGCTACCTAGGAGCCTGCTGACCCACCTAAAGTTGCCCCACTTATTTCCTTGCATGCCCTCACTAGCTTCTTTGCCCCACAAAACCTCAAGCTCATTGGCTATATTAAGAATAGGAAGGTCATCATCCTTCTTGATAGTGGTAGCACCCACAATTTTATTCATCGTCTCATTGCACATGAAACCAATTACTATATTCGTTCTGTCAATGATTTTCAAATTATGATAGCCAATGGCAGGTCCATGAAATGTGGTGGGCATTGTGAAAATGATCGTCTTCAAATCGACCATTACCACATGAAATCTCATATGTTTTCGATTGACATGGGAGGTTGTGACATTGTCCTAGGTGTTGAATGGTTACACACTTTGGGTCCCATTCTTATGGATTTTAAGGAATTAACCATGAAATTCCAATAGGAGGGACAAAGGTATCAATTCCAAGGTATCACAATTGGTTCTCTTGAGATCATTAGTTCCAATCTCATGGAAAATCTCCTCAAGAAAGGCCACTCCAGTATTATTTCTCAACTCCATTCTATTCAATCCATTGAGACACCCTCAATGCATCCTGACCTCCAAGCTATCCTTTCCACACATCAAGCTATTTTTTCCACCCCTCAAGTACTTCCTCCTTATCATGGTGTTCATGATCATTCCTTTCCCCTTGTTCCTAGAAGCCTTCCCCCCAATGGTCTCCATTATCGTCATTCCTTTGAACCAAAGAATGAAATTGAGAAAATAGTGCAGGAATTGTTCCAAGCGGGTGTTAACCTCCCCAGTACTAGCCATTATTATTCCCCTGTGGTCATGGTACTTAAGAAAGAAGGTACTTGGCGCATGTGTCCTGACTTTCGTGCCCTCAATAAACTCATCATCAAGGACAAGTTTCCCATTCATGTCATTGATGATTTCTTGGATGAGTTGAGTGGTGCTTAGTACTTCACTAAACTTGATTTGCGTTCTGGCTACCAGCAGATACGTATGCAAGAAGCTGACATACCCAAGACTTCCTTTCGCACTCATGAGGGTCACTATGATTTTTTGGTCATTCCCTTTGGCTTGTGTAATGCCCCCTCCACCTTCCAAAGCCTCATGAATCATGTATTTCATCCTTTTCTTTGTCATTTTGTCTTAGTTTTCTTTGATGATATTTTCATCGATAGAAAATCTTGGCAATCCCATATTTCCCATGTGGATCAAGTTCTCCATCTACTCTCTCAGCACCAAAATTTCCTCAAACGCTCTAAATGTGCATTTGGTTCCCCATAAGTAGAGTACTTAGGTCATATTTTTGGCAAGGTTGGTGTTTGGGTGGATCCTAAAAAGATTGAAGCAATGCAGGATTGGTCTCACCCCAAGACTATAGAAGGATTGCGTGGTTTTTTGGGTTTAACGGGTTATTATCACAAGTTTGTTCGGATTTATGGAAATATTGCGGCCCCTCTCACTACCCTCCTTAAAAATAATTCTTTCACTTGGACTCTAGCAGCGGATCAGGCTTTTCAAGATTTGAAGGCAACTATGTGTACTACTCCAGTCTTGGCCCTTCCTGATTTCAAAAAGACCTTTTTCCTGGAATGTGATGCCTCATGCAGAGGAATTGGAGCCATCCTTATGCAAGAAGGTAGACCCTTGGCATTTACCAGCAAACAATTGTCAAAATGCCTTTTCAGCCAATCAATCTATGAAAAGGAAATATTGGCTATTCTGCATGCAATAGATATTTGGAGCCCTTATCTCCCGGGGAAACACTTCAAATTAAGACAGATCATCAAAGCTTCAAGTATTTTCTGAAGAAACAAACTTCCTCCCCAGAGAAACAAAAATAGGTAACTAAGCTCTTTGGTTATGATTATGAGATCATTTACAAGAAAGGAAAATAAAATGTGGTTGCTGACGGTCTTTCTCAGAAATACGAAGAAGAGGGGTCCATTTTATCCCTCTCCTTAATTGTACTAGATTGGCTCTAAGTTGTGCACCAAGAATGGCTACATGATCCTAAAATATCGCATCTGATCCAACAATTGCAAGCCAACTCTCCAGTTTCCCCAAGGTACTCTTGGCACAATGATGAGCTTCGCTACAAAGGCCATTGTATTTAAGTAAACAGTCACAACTTAAATCCACGATGCTTTCTGAGCTTCATGCTACTCCCATAGTTGGGCATTCAAGGTTTACCAAAACCTATGAGCGGGTCAAACGTTCTTTTTTTTGGGATGGTATGAAAAAGGGAGTTCACACTTTTTTAGCCGAATGTGATGTTTGTCAACGCAACAAAGACGAAACCATCAAACCTCGTAGTACACTCCAACCACTTTCGATTCCACCTGCTATTTGGAGGGACATCTCTATGGATTTTATTGTGGGATTAACTAAATTAGGAAATAATTCAGTCATCATGGTAGTCGTGGATCGTCTTTCCAAGTATGCTCATTTCTATTCTCTTCAACACCCATTTACTGCCTCCACTGTGGCTCAAATTTTCATGGATCATATCTTCAAGCTTCATGGCATACATCATTCTATTATTTCTGATTGAGATCCCACTTTCACTAACAATTTTTGGAAAGAACTGTTCAGACTACAGGGCACCCGGTTGCATCTCAACACTGCCTATCATCCCCAGAATAATAGTCAAATTGAAGTAGTCAACAAGTGTTTGGAGACTTATTTGAGGTGTTTTTCCTATGAAAGGAAAAATTAATGGGCTCAATGGTTACCATTAGCTGAATGGTGGTACAACACTTCTTACTATACAACTTCTCGCATGACTCCTTTTGAAGAAGTCTGTGGCCAAAAGCCACCTTCTGTTCTCTCCTACATGCTAGTTGTATCGAAGGTCCAGGCGATTGACCAAACACTTACAGTTCATGAGGCTATTCTTTGTACCCTCAAAGATAATTTGGCCATGGCTTGGAATTGCATGAAGAAACAAGCCGATCAAGGTCGTTTAGAACATCAATTTGCTGAAGGAGACAGGTATTTCTTTGATTGCAACCTTATAAGCAAACTTCACTCAAGGCCAAACATTGTCAGAAACTGATGCCCAAATTTTATGGTCTATAGAGTTCTCAAGCGCATTGGACTGGTGGCCTATTAGTTATATTTTCCCAGTCATTCTAAGCTCCATCCTATTTTTCATGTCTCCTGCTTAAAAAAGGTGATTGGAACTAAGTGCCAAAGTCAAACCAACCTTCCTGAGTTGGATGAAGAAGGATCCATCTAGTTGCAACCATAAGCAATTTTGGACCAGCGAGAATGTTTTCTTCGTCAGTGTACCATCAAGGAAGTGTTAGTCCAGTGGAAATATACAACTCTCGCAGATGCCACTTGGGAGCCCATTGACATTCTGCAACAATTTCCTCATCTCAAGCCTTGAGGACAAGGCTGATTTTAAGGAGGAGGGCATGTTAGGAACCTAACCTACCTAACCCCTAAAGTGGGTAGAATAATATGTTTCCATGTAATAAAGGTCAATATTAATAAGGCCTAGCAATAAGGAGGAATAAGTCAAATGTAAGAAGACCTAATAGAAGATTCCTCTTCTAGAAGGATCTTCCTCTAGATTGTTCTTTTAGATAGATAGATTTAGTATACATAAGAATAGAGGGTATGATAATTTTTGTCTTGGATTTTATTGTAATAGATCTCTTCTCTACTAGAGGTTTCCCCCTCGAAGAGGCAAGTGAACATTGCTCTCAGTAATCAAAGTGGTCTTTCTGGTGTTATTTTGGTATTATTGTGGTATTGTTTTGTTTATATCATTGTTTATATGACATTTCTCACTAATTATTTATGTTCTGAATACTATTTTATATCTGGAATACTACAATATATATGTTAATGGAAAAACACTAAAATGTTTCACTATATTATTAATTTGAATCTTAATTTGTAGTCACTATCTTATTAACTTGAATATTAATTTGGAGTCACTATCTTATTAGTCCATTGATGCTCAAAACCTTAATCTTTCCCTAACCCAAACCATTATAAGTAGCGAAAAAAAAACCCTAATAAGTAGATGCAACGAAGATTCAATACATGTGTGTACTACTAAATGGGGTTATAATTAGTTTTCATATCAAATACATTAATACATTATAAAATTGTCATAATGTACTTAATACATTATAAAATCATATATTTTGGCTACTTCATTGTTGACGACTTGCTCATCACCTCGAAGCCTACCTCCGATACACCAATCATATTTCCAATGACTTTGATTAAATTAAATAAATAAGTTGACACACCTTTTACCATCCACATTCTCGGTTAGTTCCAAAAACTCTTAAACGAATCCTCGATATATATAGATTCAATCAAATTGTACCCATATGCAGATACTGCAAACCACGCAAAGGGAAAGAAACATGAACTTGATACATGATCATAACCAAAAGCATATAATCAATAATGAAAAATATGCCAAAAAATCAATGTGGAATGATAATAAAAAAAGAGGATTTACAAAGTTTATCCAATTGTTAGAAAAACATTTGATAAAAAATAACTTTGGAAATAACGATAAACCACAGAGCATGAAAAGAACAAGAATTAAACCATAGCAAAGTATGTGTATGGAAGACAAACTCCACAGGTAGAAGTTGTTATAATTGCAAATGCGGAGAAACACAATCAACAATCACACACAGATTATAGAGATAAAGATTTTACATGGTGCACCCAACTATTGGGCTACATCCACCAAGTAGAGGTATCAATTGTCTTATTATTCAAGTCATGGAGATTGCAACAACTCACTCACCCTCATCATCTGCCTCTACAGGCTTACATAAATAATGAACATAATTAGATTAGTTACATAACTATTTTCTGAACTTGTGCGTTCATACCAAATTGGTAGATTTGGTTGAACAAACTACTACAAAATAGGCTCCACTAAATCTGCTCATATCTACCGAATCTGGGAAATTCGTTGGCATATTCAACAATCTCCACCTTGACAACAATTAACCTGATACCTTGCTCCTTCTTTTGTTCATCACCTTTTCTGCAATCCAAGAGAAGCCAAGCACCATCGTAGCTTCTCTAACAGTATTGGTTTTGTGAACATGTCTGCGCATTTCTCTTTTGTATTCACTTTCTCAAGAGAGACTCCACCTTCATCGATGACCTGTCTTACAAAATGGTACTTGATAGGTATATGTTTTGTTTTACTGTGATAGGCTGGATTCTTAGCCAATTGAATAACACTTTGACTATCACAAAGTAAATTTACTTTGTCCTGCATCCTTCCAAACTCACCAAACAAACCTTTCAACCAAACTGCCTCTTTGCATGCATGTGAAGCAGCTACGTATTCTTCTTTTGTAGTGGATAAAGAAACAATGTTCTGTAGCTTTGAAATCCAACTAATAGTTGCACCCGCAAGAGTAGACATACCCTGAAGTTAACCTTCTCTTGTCCAAATCACCTACAAAATCAAAATCAACATATCCACAGACTAACTCATGACCACTGTTATAGGTGATACAATAATCACTTGTACCCCTCAGATACCGAAGTACCCATTTCACTGCTGCCCAGTGCTCTTTACCTAGATTTTCCATATACCTGCTAACAACCCCAACAACATGTGAAATGTCTGGCCTTGTACTAACCATCGCATACATTAGACTTCCTACTTCATTAGCATATGGTATTCGAGACATATATTCCTTTTCTTCTTTGTTACTAGGACATAAACTTGAAGAAAGCTTAAAATGGGAAGCCAAAGAGACTGAAACTGGTTTCACATCGCTCATACCAAACCTCAAAAGTATCTTCTCCACATACTTCTATTATGACAACCAAAGCTTACCATTCCTCCTATCTCTGAATATCTCCATGCCTAAAATCTGCCTTGCTTCTCCTAGATATTTCATATCAAACATCCTATCCATTTGAGCCTTTAACCTGTTGATTGCTAAAAACATATCATCAACACACAATACTAAGATAATGAATATTCCATTATTCAATTTCTTAAAGTAGACAGAATGATCATACTCACTCATATAATTCTGGCTCACTGTGAAAGAGTCAAATTTCTTGTACCATTGTCTGGGTGACTGCCTCAGACCATACAATGATTTCTTGAGCGCAAACAAATTTCTTACTACGATTCTGAATGAACCCTTCAGTTTGTTCCATGCAAATTTCCTCATCCAAATCTCCATGTAAGAAAGAAATCTTAACATCTAGCTGCTCAACCTCCAAATCAAGTAATGCAACTAATGCTAACACAATTTGAATTGAAACAAAGTTAACAAGTGGTGAAAAATTCTCATGAAAGTCAATACCTTCTTTCTAAGAATAACCTTTCACAACCAGCCTTGCTTTGTACCTATCCACCTTATCATCAACACCCTTCTTCAAATTGTAGACCCACTTTCAACCTACAATTTTTTTTGTCTCTTGGAAGTTCTACCAGGTCCTATGTGACATTCCTCTCTAATGCCTTCATTTCATCCTTCATTGCTTATTTCCATTTATCACTGTTAGAAACCTTCTCAACTTCCTGATAGCATGAAGGTTCATCATCATTAGTACTAGAAGAAACTGACGAAACAAAATCATCATACCTTCTTGGAGGATTTCTGACCCGTGTAGACCTCCTTAGGGAAGTTTGTGGTTCATCCACATTCTGTTGATTGTTATCATCAACAATGTCTTCCTCTACAGAAAACTCTTCATGAACATCTTTAGAAACTTGTTCATGTTCACTTTCACCTTTATTTGAACTGGTTTCAAACTGAATCTATTGATACTTAGGTACTTCTTCCTGTTTCATTTGAACATCTACATCTGATTTGATGAGAAATGATTCATCAAATATTACATCTCTATTAATGGTGATCTTGTGGGCAGTAGGATCCCACAACCTGTACCCCTTAATACCATCACCATATCCAACAAAGATAAAAAAAAATTATTTTGAATCTAATTTAGAACGATGATGTTTCAGAATTAAAGCATAGGCTTCACAACCAAAAACTTTAAGATTAGAATAATTACAAGGGTGACCTTTCCATACATCTTCAAGAATCTTGTATTCTATTGTTGTTGATGGTGATCGATTCACCAGATAAAAATTTGTAGTTACTGCTTCTGCCCACAGTTCCTGATGCAAGTTGGCGTTACTTAGCATACTCCTTGCTCTTTCTAGAAGAGTTTTGTTCATGTGTTCAACAACTCCATTCTACCGAGGAGTATAGGAAATGGTTTTATGCCTATCAATCCCAAACTCCTTGCAATAGTTCTCAAATTACATTGAAGTAAATTCACCACCATTATCAGTTCTTAAACATTTAATGGATCTACCAGTGCTCTTTTCCACTAAAGCTCTAAACTGCTTGAAAACAGTAAATACATCAGCCTTTCCTTTCAACATATAGACCAAAACCTTCCTAGAGAAATCATCTATAAAAGTTACAAAATATGATGATCCTCCATATGAATTAGTAGGGGATGGTCCCCAAACATCAGAATGGATATAATGAAGGATTCCTTTACTGGTGTGTCTTCCGGTTTTAAATCTCTGCCTATTCTGTTTCCCATAAATACAATGCTTGCAGAAATCTAACTTTAAAGACTTTAGACTAGGAAGTAACTTGCGATCAGATAATACATTTAATCCTTCTTCGCTCATATGGCCCAACCGCTGATTCCACAGTTGAACACAGTCACTATCATTCTTAGATATCATTGTCACATGATCTGACTCAGTTCTTACTTCTAACAGAAACAGGTTACCAACCTTCTTAGCTTTCATAACCAGTAGGATTCCTTTGTAGACTTTCATAACTCCACCTTGAACAATACTATTATATCCTCCAGTATCTAAGACTCCCAAAAACTCCACCTGAATAATACTATTATATCCTCCAAAGATCTAAGACTCCCAAATAAATTAGGTTCTTTCTAAGATCAGATACATGTCTCACATCAGTTAGTATTTTAACAGTTCCATCAAACATCTTAATTCGAATGCTTCCAATTCCCACAATTTTACACGAGATATCATTTCCCATGTAAACTATTCCATCATCTATAGACTGGTAAGTAACAAACCAATGTCTATGAAGACACATGTGATTTGAAGCACCAGAATCTAATAACCACTGTTGATCATGACATGAACCAATACTAATTGATAAAACTTCATTAGTCATACCTGAACCTGTTGCAGAACCTGTTTCAGTTGCGTTTTCTTCCTTTGTCTCTTTTGGAGAGTCTTCTTTGGAGGCTTGTTGTCGCTTCCAACAATCCTTCTTCAGGTGTCCAGATTTGCCACAAAACCAACACTTAAGATTTCTCTTTCTGTCCTTTGACTTTGACCAAGATAAGTTCCTCTGAACCTGTCCTCTTTCTTTAGGTCTGCCTCTAACCATCATCGCCTCAGATGTAGAGATTTCTGAATTGGTTTTCTTCCTTGTTTCCTCATACAGTAGTGCTCCAACAATGACATCAAACTCAATACTTTATGTTGTGCTGAAACTAATAGAGGTAACAAAGTGATCCCATGACGTGGGAAAAGAACACAATAATGTAATTGACTTATCTTCAGATTTGAATTTCACTCCCATGCTATCCAACTAGACTAAAAGAGTATTAAAAGTATTTAAATGATCGGCTATTTTCGTACCTTCATTCATGTGAGAACTATACAATTTCCTTTTTCAGGAAGATCATGTTTGCCAAGGATTTCATCATATAAAAGCTTTCCAACTTCGTCCACAAACCGACTATTGTCTTCTCTGAGACAATGTTGAACAAAACATCATCGAACAAACACAGGCTTATGGCACTTAGTGCTCTAGCATCGATCTCATCCCAGTCTTCATCTGTTATGGTCATGGGTTGTTTTTCTTTTCCCAAAAGCGCCTTCACCACACCTTGTTGCATGAGCAGATCGTGCATCTTAACCTTCCAAATCTATAAATTGTTCTTGCCATTGAACTTCTTGATTTCAAATTTAGCACTCTGAGTTTTCGCCATAGCAGAAGAAAAATTCCCAAAAAACAACTTCTTATAATAGCCAAATCCTTTAAAAAATAATGTGGAGGAATAATGGTTTAAAACTCCATAGGGTTTAATAAAAAAATTTAGAAAAAAAAAAACTTTTTATAAAAAATCCACCTTTACTTTAATTCCTCCACCTTTACTTTTTTCACTTTATACCTTTATTTAAAAAAAAAAAAAAATTACTTCATCCACCCACGTGACTTCATGTTATATGCATAAAATATTAGAAAATATTTACCATACCCAGCGCACCCCTTATGAGAAGAGCCAAGTGTTGATTCCAGATCGTGGGAAAATCCCAGTGCTATTTTTGATCGACTCTCCCTTTGAAATGGTAGCCAAGCACTGATTTTAATTTTCTAAAATCCATAAGGGAAGAGAGAGATCAACGCTCCCTTCACTAGGGGTGTCCATCGCTGAGTTGGGAACAACGCTCCTCTTATCAAGCTACCCATGTGGATCCTCCATGCTTGGAAACAACGCTCCTCATATCAAGCTATCCATGCGGATTCTCCACGCTCCTCCTCTGGCCTCATGGATCTCCAAACACAGCTCTGATACCACTTACTATAATTACAAATGTGGACAAACACAATCAACAATCACACATAGATTATAGACAACGATATTTTACGTGGTTCACCCAACTATTAGGCTACGTCCACCAAGCAGAGGTATCGGTTGTCTTATTATTCAAATCATGGAGATTACAATAGCTCACTCACCCTCATCATCTGCCTCTATGTGCTTACATAAATAATGAATAGAATTAGATTAGTTACATAACTATTTTCTAAACTTGTGCGTTCATACCAAATTAGTAGATTTGGTTGAACATACTACTACAAAATAGGCTCCACTAAATCTACTCATATCTACCAAATCTGGGAAATTTGTTGACATATTCAACATAAGTAACTATAACACATTTGGTCGGATATTGTTGTTCGTTGAATCCCATGCACATAAGGGAAAAAATTACTCACACACAATCCGAGGAGGCCAACAATCCACCTCTTTTGTTGAATTTGTGAATCAATAAAGTTATTTGGAGCGCACCCTACAAATGTGTTTCACATTAAATAGATTTCCATCCTCTGCATTATATAACAAAGCCTATAAGTACATCCTCCACAACACAACCATAAATCATGCCAACCTGTAATGGACAAGTTTTATTTTAGCATTCAATATCTTGGTATCTAGTCACTTGATATTATTAATAATCAACACTGGAAGTTGGAATTTCCACAGGGTGTTGTCCTCGTATGTGCAATTTGCAAAATCTCATGCATTTTCAACAATTTCGATGAAATTCCCAATTCTAATTCTTTCCTGATTGTTAATACATGAAATAGAAATGGGCATACAAAAATGTGTATTCAAATCGTTTCAGATTCATGGCATGCTTTGCATGAGGTCAACTAATAGTTGAAGGCAACTGGGCATACAAAAATGTGAATTTAGATCATTTCAGATTCATGGCATGCATTGCATGAGGCCTCCTAATGATTGAAGGAAATTTTTACTTGCATGTGACACGTAGTGGAATGTAATCAATTTCCCGGTACTTGATTATTTGTCACACGTACTTGTTGACATTTGGAATGTAGTCAATTTCCTGGTACTTAATTATTTGTCAAACATACTTGATGACATTTGGAATGTAATTAATTTCCCTGTACTTAATTATTTGTGTCCACTCATAGGTATGGGAGGGGTAAAAAATAACCACACTACACAAGAATTTCTTGAAACTTGTAAATTGGTAAAAGTAAAAAGTAAATGTTAAATGGTTGTGTTGTTTTTTTCCACTCCTCCCCATCCACTCTCACTTGACAAAACCACACAGGGTAGAACTGTGAAATGTGAAAAATTAATAATGAAGAGGTAAATGTTAAAACATAAGTAAATCTTGTTTGGATTTCCAAAATTATGCTTCATGGAAATTGATGAGTCACCACAATAAATTCTTAATCTTATTATGTAAAAGTGAAATAGAAAACAAGTAAAGTAATGATAATTAAAGGTCGATTAATCTATCGATTCCAATAGGGTGGACACCTGTTGGTGTAGATATACTATCAAACTCTTTAATTAAACTATAAACCTTATCACCAACGATATGATGAGCTTACCTTCAAGATCAAGTGCATCTTCACTCAACAAAACTGGATGCATGAGGGGAAGCCTAAACTTAATGTCAATTCCTTGACACAAAATATGTGCATTGAAATTCTATATGCTCAGGAAATGCTTCAAGTTCTCCTTACTTCGTGGGAAATTCAAATAAATATTTTCCGTGGAGATAAATGTGTGGGAACTGTCGAACAATACCGAATGTTGGCCACTTCCATGGGCTCTAATAAGTAGCAAGTATTATCTTGTATATTTTTCTTTCGATGAATAAAGTTCAGAACCCTGGTATTCGTTTCAACATATTTATGGAGCAATAGATAATTTAGTCGATCTCACATTTCTATGTTGAAATTGGAGCTCTGAGTGAGTGTATATGATTGCACCTACATATATTTTGGTTTCTCTTATATTTAATCAGATAAGCTAATATATGTAGAATTTTTTATTTTCAAACATTATGAAATCATTTCATTTGTGTGCTTGTAGTTTCGTTGAAATCATTTCTAGTTGCTCTCACATTTGTATGTGAAATTGGAGCTCCAAATGCACTTGCATGTGGCTGCACATATATAAATTTTGGTTTTCCTATGTTCAACTGGATAAGTTAACATATGAAAAAGTTAGTTTAGTTATGTTGGGATTTCAACTTCATCCAAACTTCAATAACGACAGGTATTGTCACTTTCCAGACTTGTTAGTACACCCATATTAAAAAAATCCTCAGATATTGCAACAGTATTTGAATTTATCAAATTCTTTTACCTTGGAGTGGTTTCTATTTCTGTGAAATAATTTATCTGAGCTTTGTTATCTCACATAGCAATTTCTGTGTTTTATTAAAACTCACATATAGATTGATTGTATGAGACTTCTATACAATAGTGAACTCAACTTTTATACAAGAGTTTTGATTTATTGAAATACGGATTTGTATTTAAGAATTTAGAAGGATCAAATTTCTTAAGGCGTAATTTTATTATTATTTAAAATGGATGTAGACTAAGATGAAAAGAATAGTAACAATACTTCTATTTAAATATCATATGAACATTATTTTTATTTTTGTGTAAATTTGGGTCTCGTTTTGATCCAAAAAGGATCCAGAGAAGGCTAAGAATAACTCAAAACTAACAGAGGCAACTTAGAATGCTTAGAATGGCTCTAGCAAAGAGAGAAAGGGAAAAAATTAAAGTTCCCAAAACTCAGTGAAAAAGGCACGATCGCGAAGAGCGCGTCACAATATTTCTAACGGTGCAAACGTCTCGTCAAACGAAGTTACGGTTTAAAATATATTTGTGGTCAAAGTTGCGGTCAAACATGGCCAGTTAGCAGGGGAGCACATCATCATTTGTATTGTTGACATGGCAGGGTGACATCATCATACGAGATGATGACGTCAACATGCCATGTGGAAGAACTAGAGGCTTCCATGTGTCACCCACCAATGGGTTTTTCAGAGGTCCATGTGGACTAGTAAAAAGGTGCCACGTGGCACCCCCAGGCAACGCCACGTGGCACCACCCAAGAATCGCCATGTGTCAGTATGGAATGACGGGGCATCAACGTCAGCATACATGTGGACCTATCAGTGGGTGCCACATGGCCCAACCATCGGGCGATATGTGGCATCCCAAAAATTCCTAATATTAACCCATGAACGAATTTCGGTTTAAAAATATGGCACCCAAATCTGGCGGACCACACCAATTTTAATGGTCGTTGGAAGAACCTATAGCGAAGTACGCTAAAATTAAAGGGGAAACCGATACATTGCAATATATCTATATATCTATATCTATATCTATATATATCTATATATATATATATATATATATATATAACCAATGTTCAAAATGGAGTCCGGTGGGATTCGACCCCGGAACCTCTGCAATGCCCAACGCCTTTACAACTCTGCCCATAACCAATGCACCATGGATGCCACTGGGTATATCCGCCCACACTTATTACTTAAAAGTTACAATCCACCCAGAGCTAGGGGGAGGCGTGAACCGTATGGACTTGCAGGCATGGATTTCGAGACATAACTGTCATAATTGCAAGTTGCAGAGGGCACGTAAACCAAGAAAAAATTCTTCTTGGGCCTGGGAGTGCCAAAGTCGGATTGGAGCATGGAGACAGTCATTTTTGGGTAATTCAAATCCATGAATCCAGTGGTGATGTTTGTTTTATGATCTGAGCATTATTTATGTAGCTTGATTTCAGAATGAGGTATATTCATGTATTTTCCAAATTCTTTTGTTGAGTTAATGAAAGATCCTACCGATTTGAGAGCAGGACCTAGAGACGTAGTCCACCAGGGACGAACTCCGTTATCAAGTTTTTTTCTTCATATCTGATGCTTATGTCTCTTAATTTTTAAGCTTTCCCTTCTTTAATGGTGCACTTTAAATTATGCTCATTTAATACAATTCTTTATAAGTCACGATGAAAAGATCCCGGATCATGTTGGTATTAGAGCAATCATCTTTGACTTGAATTGTTGAGTGTGAATGATTACTAGGGCCAAGCATAAGCATGGTGAAGTAACTCTTAATACTTTCAATCCCGAAGTTGGTTGTGTATCTAGAAGGAAGAAAATGGTAGAAGAGGACAAGGTTGATGAACAAGAGAAAAACTTTCACATGGTCTTTTGTCGCATGTCAGAAATGGTCGAGCGAATGTATGGAGATTACGAGAAGAGAATGAAGAATAAAGGGAAGAAAAATGAAGCACATGCAGATGATGATGCTTTGGTAAACCAATGGGTTGGAGGAGATCCTCCTGAGCCTCTGTCTTCACCTTCGAGTTCTAGTTCTTCTTCCTCTAAGAATTCTCATCATTCTAATCATTCTAGCCATAAATCCTCTTTTAAGAAACCATTATTAAAGCTTGATGTAAAATTTTCTTTACCTATGTTTAATGAAGATGCTAATCTTGAAAAGATAGATAATTGGATCCAACATGTTGAAGTGTATTGTCGTGTCCAGCATATTGATGAAGAGGAAGTTAAAGTGCAATTGGATTCTCTTCGATTGGAAGGCACTGCTCTCGTATGGTGGGAGAGTAAGCTTCAGGACAGAAGTAAGTGTGGTAAGATTCTTTCCTCATGGTCGTAATTTAAATCAGCGATAAGGAAGCAATTTTATCCATTAGGGTATTTACATAAAGCAATGATGGAATGGAAAACTTTAAGGAAAAGTAAAGGTCAAACAGTCCAAAGTTTCACAGAGGAATTTAGAAAGAAAGCACTTGCACTAAACATTCCTTTAGATTCCTATGAAACGTTAATGAAGTATATTTGCGCACTTCACAGTTATATTCGTCATACTTTACTATTGTTTAACCCCACCAGTCTTGACGAAGTTTGTGTGCAAGCCACTCATATTGAAAGTAGGGGTAAGAATGGACAGGAGGAAAATCCATTCAAGCACTCTAAAAACTATTTCAACGGGAAAGGAAATGGGAAGGACAAGAGGACATCTACAACAAAGAAAGAAGAAGGAAAACCCTCCTGCAACCATTGTGAGAAAACTGGTCATGATAACAAACATTGTTGGAAACTACATCCAAAGTTAAGGCCAAAGCAGTTTGAAGGCAAGGGGAAGCCAAAGACCATTGCTATAGTGCAACATGATCTTGGTTCTGATTTAGGTGACGAAGAAAGGATCGCAACAGTTGGGATGGAAGGTAAATATTCCTTTTATGCATGTTCAAATTCTTTAAATGAATCACATGATGATGATAAAAGGAGAAGTTCACTATTCCACATAAGAGTTGTATCGAAACATACGAAGATAGACACATTATTTGATATGGGTTCCCAAGTTAATTTAATATTAGAGACACTTGTTAAGAAATTGGAGTTAACCACAAGACCTCACCATAAATCTTACCCTCTTGGTTTGGTATCTGATAAAGCAAAGTTAAATGTCACTGAGAAGTGTAGGTTGAGGTTTGCTATTGCTTCTAAGGTGATAGATGAAGTGGATCTAGATATGGTTCCTTTGGATGTCCATGGTATTGTATTAGGGAGTCTCTATCTGTATGATAGAAAGGCTATCTTCTTTCGAAAAGAAAACAAATACCATCTTAAAAAAGATGGAGTGGAATACATCATTAAAGCTCACAGCATAAAGGACAAATCAACACTTGTTAGTTCAAGCCAAGTAAAAAGAGTTATAAACACTAACAAGAATCTTGTACTCACGATTGTAAAGGGGGAATTCCATGATAAGTATGATGTTGCTAATTCTCTTGATCCTTTACATAAGAATGAATTTCTTGAGATGAGACAGGTCTTTTAGTGGGAAGGTAGCCAATAGAAGACATTCGACATGTTAAAGATCGACATTGTGCCAATGCTTGCCTTACCTGACCTTCCGCAACCATGCAAGTTTGAGACCAGTGCCAGTAACAATGTCATAAGGACAAACATGCTTTTTAGATCCCTTACTGTTACATCTATTATTTTGAAGAATGTTTCCTTAGCTCATATCAATAATCATGGATGGTATACTAATGATGAAATCTTCAAATATGTATGTGGGATCTTCCAGGGTTTGTAGGTGAAGAAGTTTTGTTTGCAGGACAACTTACTCCACCATTTCATTAAACCTCACTTTCCTTCCTACAGGGAAGTGCATGTAACTGACGAAGCTTTTGTTTCAGTTGTACTTAGACATTTTGGAATTGTAATGTATTTATAGAGATGGAATTTTCCTTGAAAGGAGATATTTGTAACCACTATTATAAAGGAATGTGTGTTGTACTTTTATAAGCCCACTATTGAAAGGCTAGGGCTGTACACACCACTTTCTATTTTCTCTTTTCCTTGGGAATTGTTTTCAGTGGATTTTGTAAGGGGATTTCCCATGTATAGTATGAGTCATGTCTACTTAGGTGTAGCCGTGGATAGGTTGTGTGACAAGAAGGTTGCTCTTTTGTTATCCCAGTATGTAAGGGTCCATTTCGGGTTGTCCATGTTCATTATCTTCGATCGAGAGTCTCAAATAATAGGATAATATTGGACAAATTTGTGGCATCTTATGGACACCGTGATGGGGAGGAGCATTGTTTTCCATCCATAGGCCGAAAGCCAAACAAAGGTGGTAAACAATACGGTGGTCCAATTGCTTCAAGGATATTGCAGCCAACATCCTAGGTCATGGGATGATCAGTTATTGTATGTCCAACTGATGTATAATCATGTATTTTTTCACTCATGATTCACTAGTTGAGACTTGTCTTGGGTATTTACCTAACATTCCCTTGGACTTGCTCTATGGGAAAGATGTCAGGGAGAGAAATGTAGCCCACAAGTTCATTTAGAGGATTCAGCAGGTCAGCCAAGCAGTCAAGGCAGATGGAGGAATATGCCATCCTACATCGAAGACTGAGGAATTCATGTAGGAATGACATTACTTATCTTTGAGTATGCCTAAAGGGTACATAGTCCAACAAGGCATGGTGGATCGAGAAGGAAAGAGTGAGGGAGAAATCCCCTCACTTACCTGTTGATTTATGATATCTTTTGGTGGTCCAAAAATCTCTCAGTGGGAAGGCATGATCCAAAAAGGATCCAAATAAGGCTAAGAATAACTCAGAACTCACAGAGGCAACTCAGAATGCTTAGAATGGCTCTAGCGGACAGAGAAAGGGAAAACAATCAAAATTCCCAAAACTCTGTGAAAATGGCATGATCGTGAAGAGCGCATCGTAAGATTTCTGACGATGCAAATGGCTCATCAAACATAGTTATAGTTTGAAAGATATTCGCGGTCAAAGTTGCGGTCAAACAAGGCTAGTTAGCAGGGGGCCACATCATCATTTGTACTGTTGACATCAAGAACTGACATGGCATCGTAGGGGCTGCTAATGTCATCATGCCACATGGCAGCACTAGAGGCTTCCACATGTCACCCACCAATGGGATTTTCAGGGGCCCATGTGGACCAGTAGAAAAGTGCCATGTGGCACCCCCAGGTGACACCATGTGGCACCACCTAGGAAGCACCACGTGTCAGTACGGAATGATGAGGCATCAACGTCAGCATATGGGTGGACCTACTAGTGGGATCCACATGGCCCAATCATCGGGCGACATGTGGCATCCCAAAAATGCCCAATATTAACCCGTGAATTATTTTCGTTTTAAAAATATGGTGGGTCCGCCAAATCTGGCGAACCACGCCAATTTTAATGGTCATTGGAAGAACCTTTAGCAAAGTACGCTAAACTTAGCAGGGAAATGAATATATTGCAATATATATATACACATAAGCAATGTTCAAAATGGAGTCCAGTGGGATTCGACCCCAGAACCTCTGCAATACCCAACACCTTTACAACTCCGCCCATAACCAATGCGCCACGAATGCCACTTGGTATATCCTCCCACACTTATTACTTAAAAGGTACAATCTACCCAGAGAAAGGTGGAGGCACGGACCGCACACACTTGTGGGCACTGATTTCCAGACAAAACTGTCATAATTGCAGGTTGCAGAGGGCACAAAAATCGAGACATAATTCTTCTTGGGCTTGGGAGTGTCAGAGTCAGATCAGAGTGTGGAGAAAATAATTTTTGGGTAATTCAACGCCATGAATCTAGTGGTGATTTTTTTTTTTTTCTGATCTGAGCATTATTTCTACAGCTTGATTTCAGAATGAGGTATATTCATGTATTTGCCAAATTCTTTTGTTGAGTTAATGAAATAGCCTACCCATTTGAGAGAAGGACCTAGAGACGTAGTCCTCTAAGGTTGAACTCCGTTATCAATTTTTTGTGTTTAGATCTCATGCTTATGTCTCTTCAGTGTTAAGTTTTCCCTTCTTTAATGGTGCACTTTAAATTATGATCATTTAATACAATTCTTTATAAGTAACGATGAAAAGATACTGGATCACTATTTTTACCTCTATATAATAGTTTTTATAGTACATGTACATATCAAATCTCTATCTTTTATATATTTCTATTTTACTGACATATAATATTATTATTATTTGTTAAACATGTAATCCTTACCCACTTACCCACTTATGTATAGGTTGTAAAGAACCTTGCTACTCTTGGTGCAACAATTTTTGTGTTAATCTAGGACCTGAGTTATACATTAGACTAAAATAGTATGTCAGATAACTACTTTTAAACTAGTATGTGGGATAGCTACTTTGTTTTTGCACTCATTAAATGAAGTATAGCCTTGAAACATAAATTTCAAACACCCAAATTGTCATTACAACTTGACTAGTCCACACCAAGTCATTATAAAAAGCATGGAAAAAAACCTCATTGTTCAAGGCTATAAAAGATCCATGGTTCTCATCCTCCACTCTTTATAATAACCCAAATATTAGATGGAGTATGGGCTTGAAACATTAATATTGATACACTCATTTTCATTCTAGCTTGAGAGGACCACACCAAGACGTTATAAATGGCATGGATAAATACCTTGTTGATGTAAGGCTGCAAAAAATCCATGGTCACGATTTGTTATTGCTTTTGATAATAACCTAAATATGACATAAAGTACAAACCTTGAAATATAAGTGTTAACACTTACATTCTCATTATGAATTGAAAAATATATTATAAATTGTTACAAAGAGCATGAAAAAATATCTCAATCATCCAAGGTTGCAATTAAAAACTCACATCATTCATTGTGGCCCGAAAAATCCATACCAAATCATTATAAAGAGCATGGACAAATACCTTGATAATCTAAGGTTAGAGAAAACCATGGTTTTAGTTGTCTACCCTTCGATAATAACCCAAATATTAGATGAAGTATCAAAACATAAATATTAGCACTAACATTGTCATTGTGGTTTGAAAACTAAAAACATAGCATTGTCTAGTGTTAAACACCTCATTTCGGTCAACATTTGACAAATTAATTTTTTTTCTTTTTTTTTATAATATATTATGGAAATTACATTTTAAATGTTTGTTTCAACTAAAAAACCTCATAAATCGAAATTTAGAATTAGTGAAATTGTGTTTTTAGATGTGATGAAATAATAATCTCTCTATATATAAAAAAAAATTATAATGAAGAACTACCAAACTACACCATTGAAATATCGTGTATATAGTATGTCTAATGAGTTCATCACTAAAGTGAAGATATGCATTGTAGTAAGAATTGACCTTTGATGAAAGTGGTTCTATGAGTACAACCCTTATGCACTAATATGTCTCTAATGCCTTTGTTTTTCTCCCTTTTAGTGAAGTTTAACGTGTCCATCAAAAAGTTGTCAAAAGACAACCTATCGATGAAGAGATAACCTACTTGGGATGCCCATCCACTTAAGCTTGTGAATCATCATTACAACCT
>SNQJ01S0010235.1:0-23225 GCA_010110895.2 Picea sitchensis | reverse complement strand
CCAAAACCAGAATGAGTAATAGGTGCACCCTAGCCTCTTACTTATACTTTTCCTTCTAATTCTCTGTTGAGTTAGGTTAACTCCCAGGTTTAATCTTCTATTCTTCTGTTGAGTTATCTTTTACTCCTTTCTTTTTCCTTTCTAAAGTCAACTTAAAAATATAACTTTTAACTTCTTGACTTTTCCCCCCTTCAGTGTGAGACTATGACCTAGTGGGGGTGCCCAGGCCACTGAGTCTCCTCATTACCTCTCTAAGAGGTAGGGGACATTACAGAGCTCCTGGAAGGAACCTTGTAGCTGCCACAGAACCCAGAGACTTCCGGTCCAGTCTGTTCCTGTAACCCAAGGTAAGGGAGACTGGTAGCCGAAGGACTATCCAGGTGACAGAGAAGGTGCACTCTCCTGGGGTGGAACAGGCATGTGGGGAATGAGGGTTTGTGAGCAGTGAGCATGGGAGATTCCTGGGAGAGCATTCTTCCTGGTGGTTGTGTGTGACTGAATTCCCTGTAATCTTAGCCTGAGTCTAGATTCCTTTCCCTGGGGTGGAGCTCAGCCCCAGCTCGGGGGTGACCCACTGTTGAGTTGAGGAGCAGTGCGGTCTATAGCTGTGAGGTTCGTGGAAGGCCTGCATTTGGTTGGTGGATTTCTCCACTGCCACAAGATAAGTGTTTAATTATATTTTTTTACCACATTTTATCATGACTGTACTGGATCTGTTATCATGTTTTCCACTGTGTAAATGAATTACTGTTGAAAGCTATGGATTGTCTAATTATAACAGTAACTATATGTTTATTCTGAGAATTAAAATGTATCTCTTTGTTGTTACGCATGTGATTATACAATTCTATATGTTTTATGAAAAAGTCCATGTACAGATTGGTTAGCGAGAGGTTTGAAAGCCTCGGTAGTGAAAAGGGTACACTATAGAGGATTTCGAGCTTCTTTTTGGAAGAAGAACTAGTCTCTGTTTCGTTGCTAGTAGTGTCTTTTAAACTAAGTATGTCCTTTTCAATCTGGTTGGCCTCCTCGGAGGTCTCTAACAACGTGGCTTTCTTAGATCGTTTAACCCAAATGGCTATGCTTTGATGCAAGGCTTTAGTAATATGATAAGATTCTCGGCGGGCATGGAATCCGTAGGGATTCGGTTCTTAAGTGTTAAGAATCTTTGATTAAAATCTTTAATTTTTTCTTTTGGGTTCATTTTTAAGCTAGAAAGCTCCATAACCAGGACTTTCGGGGACTTATTGTCTCCGAACTTTTCCAAAAAGCATGACTCGAACTTTTCCCAAGACATGATGGTATGGGGTTGTTGGGCAAAGTACTAGGTAGAGGCATTGCCCTCGAAAGTATAGGAGAACAACCTACAGACTACGTCTTCATGATCGACATTGCGGAGTCTAATGGTTAACATAAACTTTTTAATGTGATCTTCTACGATCTGTTTAGAGTCAGGGTCAAACTTGGGAAGCCACTTCTCTGGATGTTTGGGCAAGGGATGTTGAGCTCCAGATACAGCTACTGCATCCTGGTCGAGCCAAGGTCTGGTAGGATTGTTCTGGTTGGCCATTGGTGTAGGCGGTGTGGAAGGCTGAGAAGGGAAACTGCCTTCGTCAGAAGAATCTTCTCCAGAAGAAGAAGGAGGTGATGGAGGTGGTGAGGGAGGTATTCTAGATCCCCCTGCAGTAAGAGTGAGGATTGGATCCGTAGGGTTTAAAGTGAGGTTAGTGCCTCCAAGCTGTTCTCTGATATCAGAGAAGTCTAAAGGTTGGTCCAAAGGTTGATTTGGTTGCCTCAAACGGGCGAAGGCACTATGTGTTCTTAAAAGAGATTGGTGGACAATCTCTTGTACGTCACCACCTGTAGGATTCTGGGTTGTTGGTTCGACTGTGATCCGTAGATCGTCGTTTGATGTGGTTGATGTTTGAGGGGGAATGTTGTCATTCAAATGACTTCATGTCACTATAGGTGAGTGGTTAGGTGGTGGAGGATTCTTACGACCGCCTCGTGCCATTAATAAATTTTAGGCCCTCCTTCTAGCGCCATTTGTTGACGGGTGAATATGAACACTCACCAACTGGAAGAGTGAATCCGGTCCGGGGTTGTCTAAATAACCCAAGCCGTTTGAGATGACCCACCCTGACGGGTTTAGCGGCTCCGTTGGCCGATCTAAGTCCTAGGAAAACAAAAAAGAAAAACTACACTAAGGAACTAATCTAAATGAAAAACAATAATTAAAACAAACTATCAACGAATCTGAAATGAATATATACAATTTACTATCTAAGACTATAATAATTCTATGAAATTCAACTATCAACAGAATAAGATCTTAATCACAAATGTACAATATTTACATATTACAAATTTTACGTGAAAACCTGAAGAAAAAAAACATTTATAAGTTGTCCTAGAACAGCAGAACTATTGTTTTTAAATTTTATAATTTTTTATGAGAAAGAAATTAAACAAAAGCTATCTAAGCTAAGCAACTAAATTAACAATTCTAACTATAAATCTAAACTATACTATCTATCTAAACTACTTAAATGACACTAACAAATTAACTATCAAATAACAAATAGCAAACTGACCAGAAGTAACGCTTCAGGTTTGTCCTGTATGCAATAGTTGATTTAGCTATTCGGTGGGAGGAAACCCGCACCAGATTCTCCACAAACTTCTCGTAAACAGAAAGCAATTGTGCTCTTCAAATATTAATGACAGGACAAACAAGACATAAAAAATTACAGCAATCTTATAATTTACAAATTGTCGCAATTAGATAAATCCCTGTGCACAAATTTGTATAGAACATTTCAATTCATGAAGAAGATAAATCTTTATTCATTAAACTGAAACAAAGTAATTGCTGTACTTTAAAAAAAAAAATAAGAGAAATCAGACATTGACAACATATAAACTAAATCACATCAACCTGCAAAAAATTACGATAGCTAATGTAGTCAATAATTAATTGCAAACTGATATGAACAAAGCTTGAAACAAAAGTTTGATATATTGAAAGCTAAAGTTGTTACAAGACATCAACTTTTGTCTCAGTTTGAATCATAAATCCATAGTCTGGGTCTCCCAACAGTGATGATGTCGATTACAAAAAATAACTAGTATTTAAAGACCACAGGGTAAAACATCCCTGTGGTAATTGTCAAAGCAGTTTACAAAAATCTGGGAATGATCTCCCAAATCCCTATTTTTTGCCTATGACTAACAACTAAAAACTATATATAAACTGTTGTAGCATGTCCAATTGGTCAATGAAATTTGTGGGTACCTGTAAGTAGACAAAAATACAGAAATTTAGATAGTGTTTATTGACAAAATTGGCAGAAATCTAATTTTTAAGACTAGCTACAGAATCTGGCAATTCTGTAGCTAGTCTATTTTGAAAACAAAATCGATTTTAATCAATCCAAATCTAATAGAAATATATTGAACCTATTAAACTAAATCCTTAATTACTAATTCGAAACAAATCGAATCATTCATATCACAGCAAATCAAACTTGTATGCTCATTGAAACAATTGTAATTGAATTAATCAAATGGTAACAGGATATGTGAGATTTGCCAAACAACTTTTATTACCAATTCGGCACATACAAAATAGATTTATAGTTGGGGAACCAACGAAATTATCTCTTGACTAATTTCAAGACAGACTATGGTCGATTTTAGCCAATTCTTTCATACGAATTCAAATAGAAACAAAACATATCAATCTGATCTTAAGAGAATCGTTTTACGAAAATAGATTACATTGTTTTGGTCAAACCAAATTTTAATATTGATGGATTGCATACATGAAAGACCATGCTAATCCAAGCATACAGAATCGTCTCAAAATCAAGACATGAGAAGCGAATTGAACTAAATCAGAGCCGACATAATCCAACAACAACAAAATCATATGAATCCAAACATAACTGTGTTCTGAGTTTAGCAATCGAATCTTCTGAACTTGATTCATAACGAGATAATTTTGATAAAAGTAATAGAAACAAACAGAGCTGACCGAAAGGAAATCCAAATGACCACCCTAACTCAAACAAACCAAACAGAATCGAAAACAAATCAATCGTTTTATACTAATGTGAGAATAATCAAATTGCATTGACCAAATCCTAGCTATAATTGATTTTAGGAAAATGAATCGATGCAAACAAAGATAGTTATGCTAATTCCAAACGAAATATCTCATGCTAATTCAAATAGAAAAAACGAAATCACTTCTGGTAACTGGGAGTAAAGAGAATTGTTTTTTAATCTACTCAGACAGACAGAACTAATTGATTATGCTAGCTGAAAACAAATCATCTAAAATAATCCAATTGATTATGCTAGTCGAAAACAAATCATACAAAATCAATGTGGAAAACCATACCTGGGCAGTAAAACACATGATCAAGATAACTTTGAATTGACGAAGGACAGTTGATGCTTCGACATTTCAGAAGACAATTGGACCGATGGTTTTTTGTTTCTTTTCGTTTCCCTGTAGTTTGTCGTTCTCCTTCGCCAACACTGTCACCCGTTCCTCTAACGATTTGATCTTTGATTGCAACAGGGGAACGTCGGTGTAATAACGTTCTAGCCAAACATTATATTGGGTGCATGATGATTGATCGGGCTTTGACATCACAGGCGAGGGTTTATTCAATTGACCAGGGGTTTGCTTGTGCAGCTTGATTTCCGGGTAGTTAGGGTCATTTTTTAGGCACGGAGGTAAGTTGGAGACATAGTTGTAGGGTTCCTTAGAGCAGAGGCCCTGAGAATAGGGATATTCCTCAGCTAGGAAACGTTCAATTTCGGAGTTCGAGTCCTTGCTCAGGACGATGGGCTTTTGGTCGACATTCTGTTTAGGCTTGTTCCGGGCCAATCTCGATATCAATCGAGTGTTTTTCTTCCCTTTACTGTTGACACCAATATCAGCTCTGCCTTTCTTCCTCACAGGTATTTTGACAGCCTTAACATCATCCTTAGCACACGAGTTGGTGATTGCATCGGGTAGGTCCATGTTAGGGCAATCTGAGGGTTTTACAGGGGGTAGGAGGATGTGAAGTGGCATGGCTGGTCCAACCAATGTTTCAGTCACCACAACCTTATCCACTTGGACAGACTCGAGAGAAGCAAAGCCATTCCTAGATAGGAATGCTTGCCAGCAATCTCCACTGAGGCTCAAATGGTGGACTATAATAACCTTGATTAAGACGTGATGGAAAAGGCTGTTATCAGCCTTATCACGCTTGAATATTTTGGACATCTTGTAAAGACTACGCAAGAGATAATGTGGCATGTTCAGGGGATAGCCTATAAAATTCATCAACAACCGAAGGTGATACAAAAACACCAAGCCATACCGACCTTCGCAGGTCACAAACTGTTTAACGATTTCCAAAAGATCGTGCCACCTAGGTTTGAGGGAAGCTAGAGGCATACCTTTATCACAAGAAACAATCTTTCTTGATGTGAATAATAGCGACCACAGCACCTCGTCTACTTTGTAATTTTTAAACTACCTTTCCCCTGTAACTGGTAGTCCTGTTGTTGAGCTTATGAATTTCTCATTTAGCTCGAGCTGTATATCATCGACTTTAGCTCTGCATCCGTCAAAGGTAAGAGTGAATTGTTGAGCTACAGAGAGGTTAAAACCCTCAAATATTTGAATAAACACAAGCCAACCACCATTTTCCAAATCCTTACAGGCATTGTCGAATAGCAGGAGTGTTTAGCTACCATTTGGCTCTATGCACACCACCGGTGCCATAGACGGGAGCATACGGTGAGCCGGGTGAACGGGAAAGGGTTTGAAAGGGGGTATTCGTAGGATCGAAATTCACAGACTTCCCCAAGAATCAACAGAGGTGACCCAAGATAGGGGGAAGGCATTAATGCCCGAAAGCACGAGGGTGGTCGAACTAGATCAACCATGCAAAACAGTCATTTCCCCATGTACAACTGATGGTGCATATAGCGAGTCAAATCACTATCACATATGTTAAAAAACAATGTTGTCCAAACAATTTATAAAATTTATGGTAAATCGACCCAAAAACTTGCATGGGTATAGCGTTTGCATAGTTTTAAAATCAAAACCATAATTCGAAATTAAGACCATGGGTTCGATCATAACCAATAAGTGTTGTATGAAATGATTAGACCAAGGGTTTAACCATAACGTTAATGTGTTTTCATGAAACCAATGTGTCAAGTAAATCGATGGACGACTAAGAACATCAAACCACCAATGTGTTAAGGACTCAATGATAGTCATTATAGTGTTATCACAATCTTATAGAAATGAAATCACATATGCAATTAAGGAATGCCAAATGAGTAAAGATCTTGGGGTCTTGCCAACTGTGCGACTATAATTAAATTGGAAATGTAATGAACATGTAGCCAAGAGTGACCACAATAATGCATTGACGATTAAAATGTGTCTTCGAGATTAAAGTTTTCATGCTTGCAGTCATGAAAACAAGAATAAAGGCAGGTTTGCAAATGCACGAAATAATTTTATTCAAAGATTGCGACGAAAATCAAGAGTTGCAAACAATGGTGTAGGTAGCTTATAAGGATAGGATAAAAAAGCGAATTGGCTGCCAACAATGGCGACACACTGGTAGAAGCAGTTATCTCTGCCAAAAGAACAAATTCAGATTAGGATGACAAGAATAATTCCACAGAAATAGCCTAGAAAATTGTTTAAACATCATTCGTAATCAAATATTCCAACAATGTTTAAAGGATGAAAACTGATAACAGTCTTAAGACAAGAGAGCCACGATATTAAAGATAAAATATCCAATACTATTGACAGAGCCACTGCTGCCAGTAGGCGTTCATAGCCTAGACAATGTTTCCATTTAACCCACTCTGACATCTGTATCCTGCCAAAAAGTTTTGGGTCAGAATAAAGGACATTTAAAGGTCAAGAGGTTTCATACTTATGAATTTTCATATACCCGGCATTGCTTCGCTGCCAGTAGGCCTGTTCAGTACCCCGACTAAGTTGACTTGTCATCATGCATGCATTTACCCGCTGCCAGCAGACCTGTTTAGCATCCCGGCGGGTTTACAAGCACTTCCCACTGCTCTTTTAACGATTTATTCTATTTTTTAAGGATTTATAATTGAGCGGGGTGATGCTGAAAATTATGATATTTTAGCATATTTTCACAGACCTCAACAGAATTTTTTAGAACTGTCCTTCGTTAGGATCCAAAGATGGTTTATTTACAAAACCAACTTTCTAAGGTAGGGAGACATCTTTCTGAGTCGTTCCCTTAAGGAACAGGGACAGTGTAAAAAGATAATGGATGATCGCGATAGGCTTATCTTAGAGATCAAAATCAGTTAACTTCTTTCAAACAACAGTCTTTGCCGATACAAATGTAAATTTCAGAAGTATACAATTGATGTTTATACAATGTTTCATCAGTCATTTTAGTGAAAGAATATTCTATTTTCTTCATCTGAGTAGTTCAGCATGCAGGTATGTGTATTTTCGACAGCAAAACTGATAAGCGCAAAGGCAAAAGATCAAAGCCAAAACAGTAAAAGCAAGGCAAGCAAAAGAAAAATATGTACATAGTATACAAAGGGTTGTTATCAAGCGAAATATCTTTTTAGAGCTTGGCCATTCACCGGATAGGTGTCAGACTATCCCTCTAGAGTCTGCAATCGGAAAGAGTTGGGACCCAATTTCTTAATGATTAAGAATGGTCCAAGCCATAAGTTTTGAAATTTCATGTGTTCTCCCTTTCCCTCGCGCGGTTTGTCCCATTTCAAGACGAGGTCACCTACTTCGAAATTCCTATCAGAGGTAGAGTTAGAATCAAACAAGCTTTTGACGATTAGTTGATGCTAATCCAACTTACGTTTAGCTTGAACTTTTACTTCTTCTAGTTTCATTAAAGTGTTAATTCGGTTTTCCAAAGGGGGACATTCCTCTTCTTGTATTTTCTGTGATAGCTGTAGTGAGGGAAGAAGAATGTGTGGTGGCAGAATTTCTTCTCTACCATAAATGAGAAAGAAGGGGGAGTTACCTACAGCAGTTTTGGGTGTTACTCTATTAGTCTAGATTGCATTTAACAATGAGTTATGCCAATTTTTGTGATTCTCAGATACCGTTCTCTTGATGATTTTAATCAAATTCTTATTTGTTGATTCTGCCAATCCATTGCCCTGGGGTAGTAGCTAGAAGAATACTTCAATTTAATTCCTTTATCTAAAGCAAACTTGCTCATCTCAAGAGGCGAAAAATAAGAAGCGTTATCGAATACTAAACAGTCAGGGATGCTAAAACAAGTAATAATATTTGAATTTAAAAAGGCAATTACCTGACTAGTATTCACAATTCTCAATGCGGCAACTTCAGACAACCTGGTGAAATAATCTGTGGTTGTTATGATAAACTTATGTTGCTGTGAGGATGGCGGATTGATTGGACCTATAATATCAAGGCCCCACTGCTGAAAAGGGGAGTCTACCGAAATAGGCTGCAAAGGATGGGTTGGTTTCTGTATGTGCCCTGATGCTTTTTGACAAATAATACACTTACAGCACAAGGCATGAGCGTCTCTAAAAAGTGTGGGCCAGTAATAACCGACTCTCAAAACTTTATGGGCAGTGGTGTCACCACCAAAATGCCCACCATCTTCTCCTGCGTGCAATTCTAATAAGACGTTTTCAGCTTTGTCTTTCTCAAGATAGCGCATCAATACGCCATCAAAATTTTGACGAAACAGAATACCATTAACCAAATGAAAGGAGGCAGAATTTAATCTCAATGCTCTTCTTTTAGTGGGATCAAGGTGATGGGGGGCTGACCCATGTTCAAGATAGAATTTTATATTGTCATACCAAGGAATGACAGAGTTTTGTGCACAACAAATTGCATTTTGATTGTGTTGTCCTAGGTTTGAAATATCATTTTCTTCTTGTTGTCCTGCTGTTGAATCATCAACTAACTTGCATAACCCTTGGCCTCTCACTATCTGAGCTGGGGTAATTTCTATGTCATACTCCTGTAAGGACGTAACCCAGTTAGCCCTGTTTTCACCTAGCTCTTTCTGCACTAACATGTTCCTGACAGCTGGATAAGGGACAATAACTTTCGTCCTAGATTTCAAAAGATAAGACCTGAAGTGTTTAACTGCTTTGAAAACAGCGTAGGCTTGCTGATCTACCACTGGGCAATTAAGTTCAGCGCATTTGAAAGTAGAGCTCATAAAGGCGATGGGTACTTCATTGTTTTTAGGGTTCTTTTGAGTTAGGACAACAACGTAGGATCGGTCAGAAGCAAAAGTGTAGAGTGTGAAGTCTTGTGAATAGTCAGGGATCATGAGAGAAGGAGCATCTATTATGGCCTTTTTAATTGCATTAAACGCTTGGTTTTCTAAGGGTCCCCAATGATATTGTACATCTTTCTTAATTAAATTATGTAAAGGTCTGACCATCTCGGAAAAACTGGGGACAAATCTCCTGACAAAGTTTATCTGGCCTAAGAAAGACTGCATAGACTTTTTGGATGTAGGAGGGGGAAGTTTCGAGATGACTTGAGTCCTTTTGGGGTCAATAATCATCCCTTCACTTGACACAATAAATCCTAAGAGTTTACCTTGTTCTACTGTGAATATAGATTTTTTAGGATTTAAGGAAATGCCGTATTTACGACATTGTTGTAGAACAACTCTTAAATGAGCTAGATGATCAATTTCTTTTTTTGAAAACACAGTCACATCATCTAAGTAAACTACAATGGACTGATTGATTAAGCCTCGAAAATCTATGTCCATTTCTCTCTGGAAAGTGGCACCGGCATTAATCAAACCAAAGGGCATTTTTCGAAAAGCGTAGGTGCCCCATGGAGTGCGGAAGGTAGTTTTAAGTTGGTCTGGGGGAGACATCAGGACTTGGTTGTACCCTGAGAAACCATCCAATAAAGATAGCCTCTCAGAACTAGATACATGTTGAAGGATATGTTCCATGGGTGGGACCGGATAGTTGTCTTTATAAAACGCTCTATTAAGGTTTCGAAAATCGACGCATAGTCGGATTTCCCCACTTTTCTTCCGGACAGGGACAAGGTTAGAAACTCATTGAGTGTGCCTAACAGGGAAGATTATCTTAGCATTCAGGAGTTTATTTAATTCTTTTTTGACGGTCGGTTTGAGCTTAGGGTGCATTTTTCTTAATTTTTGTTGAAAGGGCAAGGTTTGGGGTTTCATAGGAATGACGTGTTGTATGATGTTAGGGTCGAAATTTTTAAGGTCATCATACGTCCATGCAAAAACATCTTTAAATTCTTTAAACAATTTAACAAATGCAGTTTTTTTTTGTTCGGAACATTGCAACCCTAAATTAATGCACTGTGGATTATCATTAGTTCCTAAGTTTACTTTTTCATATGATAGCGAGGAACTATTGGTTTTACAGTTGACCGATTTTTTGAATTTATCTTGAAGATTGTAAAATTTCTCTAATCTAAATACAGACTTAGGGATTGAATTTACCATGTCTGATGAAGATTGAGGAGTTCTCGGATCAGGTATTACCGTGAATTCATGCAAATTGTCGTCATGAGTGCATTCGTCAATCACTGCGCCTTGAAAAGTTTCTTCCATATGCAGGAAGCTAATAATCTGTTGATCGTCATCGAAGACTCTCTAGTTCGTGATGTTGTCGGGGATGGATGGTATGAACAATAGTTCGATGGAGAATGCATCCGGAGACAAGCCTTCTGCAGGAAAGAGTTTGGAAGCTACGTTAGCCAATAGATCAGCTTCAGAGTTATTCAATCTAGGAATAGAATTTATATTAAAAGCAGAAAACTTATTCATTAAATTCCATACCTCGGATTGGTAGCTTTTAAGATGTAGAGACAGACAGTGGATAGAATCTCTTACCTATCTAACCACAATTTCAGAATCGCCGAAGACAACCAAATTTTGAATGTTCATATCTAAAGATTTTCTGAGACCTTGCAGTAAAGCCTCATATTCTGCTGTGTTATTAGTACATTCATATTCTAACCTACATGCAATCAGATTTTTGTTACCTGCGGGATCAATAATAATGCAGCCTGCACTAGCTCCTTCTTTGGACTTTGACCCATCAAAATAAAGAGACCAAATTTGATTTTTATCGGGTGAATGATACCGTTGTGTAGAAGCTATTGGTTGCGCATATGCCACAATCTCGGACTGTTGTTATGCGTTGATGATAGCTGAAGTCTCAGCCATAAAATTGCCGAAAAAGGTATCCATCCCTTGTATTTTGGGTGAATCAGCAGAAGGTGTAAATGGTTCATTGGGATCATTCAAATCTGTGATCATGAACTTAAGGTAGCGTTCATGATTTACCTTAATCTTGTTGGGCTTGACGTTCTCAGGAAGCCACAGGTGAGACCAATCTGTCGCGAAATAGCCGTGTAGCTGCTCCGACCAGTCCCTGCTTAAAAACAGACCATACACTTCTGGAATATCCACAACAATAATATCGATAACTTGATGAACTTTGGGGTTAGACGATAGTCTTATAAGCACGTTCCTTAATTCGCCTATGACTTTAACACTAGTTCGATCAAGTTGGATGATTTTTAAAGTGGATGGTTCAACTTCAGCATTAATCTTCTGACACATAGACCATGGCATCACATTGGATGACGCTCCTGAGTCTACCATACAGTTGTGCACGTTTCTATTAAAGATTTCGAAAGTTAACAAAAATGGAGGTACATTTCTGCTACTGCTAAGTGTGGAAGCTTGTGGCTTTTTACTCGCAGTTTCTAAAGCTAACTTATCTACATTATTTACATTATTTACAGGAAGGCTTCCTTTATCATGAGGATCAAAATTATTTTTAGTGGAAGTCTTCTGAGAAACTTGTTCTGAACAACCCTATTTGAATTACCGTTTTTGCTATTCTCTGCTATATTATGTAACATTTTTTGTAGCAAAAATGGAAATTTTAATAACTCATAAACATAAATGTTAGCCCTTAAATTTTTAAGATCTTCAACTAAATCATAATCTAAGTTGGGGTTTACATGACTCTATTTAGTCTTAGCTAGTTTAGATTGCTTTGGGGGAAAAGGCGTAGTGTTTTCGGAAGAAGCTTTGTTTGTTGTCTTACTCCTAGTATTATAGGGATGGACTGTCTTGAAGTTTGCTTGAAAGATGCTATCCGAGAAGTGTCCAAAAATGTTTGGAGAAGATTCTTCTTCTTGAACTGTCTCTTGTTCAACTACCTCCTCAGGAATCTCAGGAGGCATCAAGTTATCCTGGGCTTCTAGAATTGTTTGAAGGGCGTATTGCAGAATTTCTAGATTAAGGCCTTCGGTATTTGGATTAGGTCGGTTGGTGGGAAAAGGCTTCCTAAACGGGGGTTTGTAAGGCCCTTTGCTCGAAGAAGCTTCTTCAGACGTCCTTTTTAAATCTATAACTTGATTTGACAGTTTTTGAATGACTTTCGTTAAGTTTTCTAAATCAGAGCTTTCAGGTTGTGTTTTATTTTGAGTGGGTCTAGGGAGCATTTCGATCTTCTTTTTGGAAGAAGAACTAGTCTCTGTTTCATTGCTAGTAGTGTCTTTTAAACTAAGTATGTCCTTTTCAATCTGGCTAGCCTCCTCGAAGGCCTCTAACAACGTGGCTTTCTTAGATCGTTTAACCCAAATGGCTATGATTTGATGCAAGGCTTTAGTATAGTATGCTATGATAAGATTATCGACAGGCATGGAATACATAGGGATTCGGTTCTTAAGTGTTAAGAATCTTTGATTAAAATCTTTAATTTTTTCTTTTGGGTTCATTTTTAAGCTAGAAAGCTCCATAACCAGGACTTCCGGGGACTTATCGTCTCTGAATTTTTCCAAAAAACATGACTCAAACTTTTCCCAAGACATGATGGTATGGGGTTGTTGGGCAAAGTACCAGGTAGAGGCATTGCCCTTGAAAGTATAGGGGAACAACCTACAGACTGCGTCTTCATGCTCAACATTGCGGAGTCTAATGGCTAACATAAACTTTTTAATGTGATCTTCTGCGATCTGTTTAGAGTCGGGGTCAAACTTGGGAAGCCACTTCTCTAGATGTTTGGGCAAGGGATGCTGAGCTCCAGGTATGGCTACTGCATCCTGGTCGAGCCAAGGTCTAGCAGGATTGTTCTGGTTGGCCATTGGTGTAGGCGGTGTGGAAGGCTGAGAAGGGGAACTTCCTTCGTCAGAAGAATCTTCTCCAGAAGAAGAAGGAGGTGATGGAGGTGGTGAGGGAGGTATTCCAGATCCCCCTGCAGCAGGAGTGAGGATTGGATCTGTAGGGTTTAAAGTGAGGTTAGTGCCTCCAAGATGTTCTCTGATATCAGAGAAGTCTAAAGGTTGGTCCAAAGGTCGATTTGGTTGCCTCAAACGGGCGAAGGCACTATGTGTTCTTAAGAGAGATTAGCGGACAATCTCTTGTACGTCACCACCTATAGGATTCGGGGTTGCTGGTTCGACTATGATTCGTAGATCTTCGTTTGATGTGGTTGTTGTTTGAGAGGGAATTTTGTCCTTCGAATGACTTCTTGTCACTATAGGTGAACGGTTAGGTGGTGGAGGAGTCTTACGACCACCTCGTGCCATTAATAAATTTCAGGCCCTCCTTCTAGCACCATTTGTTGACGGGCGAAAATGAACGCTCGCCAACTGGAAGAGTGAATCCGGTCCGGGGTTGTCTAAATAACCCAAGCCGTTTGGGATGACCCACCCTGACGGATTTAGCAGCTCCGTTGGCCTTTCTAAGTCCTAGGAAAAAAAAAAAAAAACTACACAAAGGAACTAATCTAAATGAAAAATAATAATTAAAACAAACTATAAATGAATCTGAAATGAATATATACAATTTACTATCTAATACTATAATAATTCTATGAAATTCAACTATCAACAGAATAAGATCTTAATCACAAATGTACAACATTTACATATTACAGATTTTACGTGAAAACCTGAAATAAAACATTTATAAGCTGTCCTAGAACAACAGAACTATTGTTTTTAAATTTTATAATTTTTTATGAGAAAGAAATTAAACAAAAACTATCTAAGCTAAGCAACTAAATTAACAATTCTAACTATAAATCTAAACTATACTATCTATCTAAACTACTTAAATGACACTAATAAATTAACTATCAAATAACAAATAGTAAACTGACCGAGAGTAATGCTTTAGGTTTGTCCTGTATGCAATAGTTGATTTAGCTGTTCGGTGGGAGGAAACCCGCACTAGATTCTCCACAAAATTCTCGTAAACAGAAAGAAGTTGTGCTCTTCAAATATTAATGACAGGACAAACAAGACATAAAAAATTACAACAATCTTAGAATTTACAAATTGTCGCAATTAGATAAATCCCTGTGCACAAATTTGTATAGAACATTTCAATTCATGAAGAAGATAAATCTTTATTCATTAAACTGAAACAAAGTAATTGTTGTACTTTTTTTAAAAAAATAAGAGAAATCAGACATAGACAACATATAAACTAAATCACATCAACCTGCAAAGAATTACGATAGCTAAAATAGTCAATAATTAATTGCAAACTGATATGAAGAAAACTTGAAACAAAAGTTTGATATATTGAAAGCTAAAGCTGTTACAAGACATCAACTTTCGTCTCAGTCTGAATCATAAATCCATATTCTGGTTCTCCCAATAGTGATGATATCGATTACAAAAAATAACAAGTATTTAAAGACCACAGGGTAAAACATCCCTGTGGTAATTGTCAAAGCAGCTTACAAAAATCTGGGAATAATCTCCCAAATCCCTATTTTTTGCCTATGACTAACAACTGAAAACTATATCTAAACTGATGTAGCATGTCCAATTGGTCAATGAAATTCATGGGTACCTGTAAGTAGACAAAAATACAGAAATTTAGATAGTGTTTATTGACAAAATTGGTAGAAATCTAATTTTTAAGACTAGCTACAGAATCTGGCGATTCTGTAGCTGGTCTATTTTGAAACCAGAATCTATTATAATCAATCCAAATCTAATAGAAATATATTGAACCTATTAAACTAAATCCTTAATTACTAATTCGAAACAAATCGAATCATTCATATCACAGCAAATCAAACTTGTATGCTCATTGAAACAATTGTAATTGAATTAATCAAACGGTAAAAGGATATGTGAGATTTTTCAAACAACTTTTATTACCAGTTCGGCACATACAAAATCGATTGACAGTTGGGGAACCAACGAAATTATCTCTTGACTAATTTCAAGACAGACTATGGTCGATTTTAGCCAATTCTTTCATACGAATTCAAATAGAGACAAAACATATCAATCCGATCTTAAGAGAATCGTTTTACGAAAATAGATTACGTTGTTTTGGTCAAACCATATTTTAATATTGATGGATTGCATACATGAAAGACCATGCTAATCCAAGCATACAGAATCATCTCAAAATAAGGTTATGAGAAGCAAATTGAACTAAATCAGAGCCGACATAATCCAACAACAACAAAATCATATGAATCCAAACATAACTGTGTTCTGAGTTTAGCAATCGAATCTTCTGAACTTGATTCATAACGAGATCATTTTGGTAAAAGTAATAGAAACAAACAGAGCTGGCTGAAAGGAAATCCAAGCGACCACCCTAAATCAAACAAACCTAAGAGAATCGAAAACAAATCAATCGTTTTATACTAATGTGAGAATAATCAAATCACATTGACCAAATCCTAGCTATAATTGATTTTAGGAAAACGAAACGATGCAAACAAAGATAGTTATGCTAATTCCAAATGAAATATCTCATGCTAATTCAAATAGAAAAAACGAAATCACTTCTGGTAACTGGGAGTAAAGAGAATTGTTTTTAATCTACTCAGACAGACAGAACTAATTGATTATGCTAGCTGAAAACAAATCAAATAAAATCGATGTGGAAAAACCATACCTGGGCAGTAAAACACATGATCAAGATAACTTTGAGTTGACGAAGGCCGTTGCTGCTTCGACATTTCGGAAGACAATTGGACTGGTGGTTTTTTGTTTCTTTTCGTTGGCCTGTAGTTTGTCGTTCTCCTTCGCCAACACTGTCACCTGTTCCTCTAACGATTTGATCTTTGATTGCAACAGGGGAACGTCGGTGTAATAACGTTCTAGCCAAACATTACATTGGGTGCATGGTGATTGATCGGGCTTTGACATCACAGGCGAGGGTTTATTCAATTGACCAGGGGGTTGCTTGTGCAGCTTGATTCTCATGTAGTTAGGGTCGTTTTTTAGGCACGGAGGTAAGTTGGAGACATAGTCATAGGGTTCCTTAGAGTAGAGTCCCTGGGAATAGGGATATTCCTCAGCTAGGAAACGTTCAATTTCGGAGTCTGAGTCCTCGCTCGGGATGATGGGCTTTTGGTCGACATTCTGTTTAGGCTTGTTCCGGGCCAATATCGATATCAATCGAGCATTTTTCTTCCCTTTACTGTTGACACCAGTATCACCTCTGCCTTTCTTCTTCACAAGTCTTTTGGCAGCCCTAACATCGTCCTTAGCACACGAGTTGGTGACTGCATCGGGTAGGTCCATGTCAGGGCAATCCGAGGGTTTTACAGGGGGTAGGAGGATGTGAAGTGGCATAGCTAGTCCAACCAATGTTTTAGTCACCACAACCTTATCCACTTGGACAGACTTGGGAGCGGCCAAGCCATTCCTAGATAGGAATGCTTGCCAACAATCTCCATTGAGGCTCAAATGGTGGACGATAATAACCTTGATTAAGCCGTGATGGAAAAGGCTGCTATCAGCCTTATCACACTTGAATCTTTTGGACATCTTGTAAATACTACGCAAGATATAATGTGGCATGTTCAGGGGATAGCCTATAAAATTCATCAACAACCGAAAGTGATACAAAAACACCAAGCCATACCGACCTTCGCAGGTCACAAACTGTTTAACGATTGCCAAAAGATCGTGCCACCTGGGTTTGAGGGAAGCTAGAGGCATACCTTTATCACAAGAAACAATCTTTCTTGATGTGAATAATAGAGGCCACGACACCTCATCTACTTTGGAATTTTTAAACCACCTTTCCCCTGTAACCGTTAGTCCTGTTGTTGAGCTTATGAATTGCTCATTTAGCTCGAGTTGTATATCACCGAATTTAGCTCTGCATCCATCAAAGGTAAGAGAAAATTGTTGAGCTACAGAGAGGTTAAAACCCTAAAATCTTTGAATAAACACAAGTCAGCCACCATTTTCCAAATCCTTACGGGCATTGTCAAACAGCAGGAGTGTTTGGCTACCATTTGGCTCTATGCGCACCACTGGTGCCATAGACGGGAGCACACGGTGAGCCGGGTGAACAGGCAAGGGTTTGAAAAGGGGTATTCGTAGGATCGAAACTCACAGACTTCCCCGAGAATCAACAGAGGTGACCCGGGATAGGGGGAAGGCATTAATGCCCGAAAGTGCGAGGGTGGTCGAACTAGATCAACCATGCAAAACAGTCATTTCCCCATGTACAACCGACGACGCATATAGCGAGTCAAATCACTATCACATATGTTAAAAAACAATGATGTCCAAACAATTTATAAAATTTATGGTAAATCGACCCAAAAACTTGCATGGGTATAGTGTTTGCATATTTTTAAAATCAAAACGATAATTCGAAATTAAGACCACGGGTTCGATCATAACCAATAAGTGTTGTATGAAATGATTAGACCAAGGGTTTAACCATAACGTTAATGTGTTTTCATGAAACCAATGTGTCAAGGAAATCGATGGATGACTAAGAACATCAAACCACCAATGTGTTAAGGACTCAATGGCAGTCATTATAGTGTTATCACAATCTTATAGAAATGAAATCACATATACAATTAAGGAATGCCAAATGAGTAAAGATCTTGGGGTCTTGCCAACTGTGCGACTATAATTAAATTGGAAATGTAATGAACAGGTAGGAAAGAGTGACCACAATAATGCATTAACGATTCAAATGTGACTTCGAGATTAAAGTTTCACGCTTGCAGTCATGAAAACAAGAATAAAGGCAGGTTTGCAAATGCGCGAAATAATTTTAGTCAAAGATTGCGACGAAAATCAAGGGTTGCAAACAGTGGTGTAGGCATCTTATAAGGATAGGATAAAAAAGTGAATTGGCTACCAAAAGAACAAAAGAACAAAAGAACAAATTCAGAATAGGATGACAAGAATAATTCCACAGAAATAACCTAGAAAATTGTTTAAACATCATTCGTAATCAAATATTCTAGCAGTGTTTAAAGGATGAAAACTGATAATAGTCTTAAGACAAGCAAGCCACAATATTAAAGATAAAATCTACAATACTGTCGACAGATCCACTGCTGCTAGCAGGTGTTCATAGCCTTGACAGGGTTGTCATTTAACCCACTCTAACATCTGTATCCTGCCAAAAAGTTCCGGGTTAGAATAAAGGACCTTTAAAGGTCAAGAGGTTTCATACTTATGAATTTTCATATACCCGACATTGCTTCACTGCCAGCAGGCCTGTTCAGTACCCCGGCGCAGTTGTCTTGGTGTCATGCATGCATTTACTCGCTGCCAGCAGACCTGTTCAGCATCCTGACGGGTTTACAAGCACTTCCCACAGCTCTTTTAATGATTTATTCTATTTTTTAAGGATTTATAATTGAGTGGGGTGACGCTGAAAATTATGATATTTTAGAATATTTTCACAGACCTCAACAGAATTTTTTAGAACTATCCTTCATTAAGATCCAAAGATGGTTTATTTACAAAACCAACTTTCTAAGGTAGGGAGACATCTTTCTGAGTTGTTCCCTTAAGGAACAGGGACAGCGTAAAAAGATAATGGATGATCGTGATAGGCTTATCTCAGAAATCGAAATCAGTTAACTTCTTTCAAACAACAGTCTTTGCTGATACAACTGTAAATTTCAGAAGTATACAATTGATGTTTATACAATTTTTCATCAATCATTTTAGTGAAAGAATATTTTGTTTTCTTCGTCTGAGTAGTTCAGCATGCAGGTATGTATATTTCCGACAGCAAAACTGATAAGTGCAAAGGAAAAAGATCAAAGCCAAAACAGTAAAAGCAAGGCAAGCAAAAGAAAAATATGTACATAGTATACAAAGGGTTGTTATCAAGTGAAATATCTTTTTAGAGCTTGGCCATTCACTAGATAGGTGTCAGGTTGTCCCTCTAGAGTCTGCAATCGGAAAGAGCTGGGACCCAATTTCTCAGCGATTAAGAACGGTCCAAGCCATAAGTTTTGAAATTTCATGTATTCTCCCTTTCCCTCGTGCGGTTTGTCCCATTTCAAGACGAGGTCACCTACTTCGAAATTTATATTAGAGGCAGAGTTAGAATCAAACCAGCTTTTGACGATTAGTTGATGCTGATCTAACTTATGTTTAGCTTGAGCTCTTACTTCTTCTACTTTCATTAAAGTGTTAATTCGATTTTCCAAAGGGGGACAGTCCTCTTCTTGTATTTTTTGTGATCGCTGTAGTGAGGGAAGAAGAATGTGTGGTGGCGGAATTGCTTCTCTACCATAAACGAGAAATAAGGGGGAGTTACCTACAGCAGTTTTGGGTGTTACTCTATCAGCCCATATTGCGTTTAACAATGCGTTATGCCAATTTTTGTGATTCTCAAATACCGTTCTCTTGATGATTTTAATCAAATTCTTATTTGTTGATTTTGCCAATCCATTGCCCTGGGGGTAGTAGCTGGCAGAATACTTCAATTTAATTCATTTCTCTAAAGAGAACTCGCTCATCTCAAGAGATGAAAAATAAGAAGTGTTATCGAATACTAAATAGTTAGGGATTCCAAAACGAGTAATAATATTCAAATTTAAAAAGAAAATTACCTGACTAGTATTCACAGTTCTCAATGCGACATCTTCAGACCACCTGGTGAAATAATATGTGGCTGTTATGATAAAATTATGCTGCTATGAGGATGGCGGATTGATTGGACCTATAATATCAATACCCCACTGCTGAAAAGGGGAGTCTACTGAAACAGGCTGCAAAGGAAAGGTTGGTTTCTATATGCGCCCTGATGCTTTTTGACAAATAATACACTTACGGCACAAGGCATGGGTGTCTCTAAAAAGTGTGGGCCAGTAATAACCGACTCTCAAAACTTTATGGGAAGTGGTGTCACCACCAAAATTCCCACCAGCTTCTCCTGCATGCAATTCTAATAAGACTTTTTCAGCTTCGTCTTTCTCAAGACAGCGCATCAGTACGCCATCAAAATTTTGAGGAAACAGAATACCATTAACCAAATGAAAGGAGGCAGAATTTAATATCAATGCTCTTCTTTTAGTGGGATCAAGGTGATGGGGGGCTAACCCATGTTCAAGACAGAATTTTATATCGTCATACAAGGGACCGACAGAGTTTTGTGCACAGCAAATTGCATTTTGATTGTGTTGTCCTAGGTTTGAAATATCGTTTTCTTCTTGTTGTCCTACTGCTGAATCAGCAACTAACTTGCATAACCCTTGGCCTCTCACTATCTGAGCTGGGGTAATTTCTATGTCATACTCCTGTAAGGACGTAACTCAGTTAGCCCTCTTTTCACCTAGCTCTTTCTGCACTAATAGGTTCCTGACAGCTGGATAAGGGACAATAACTTTCGTCCTAGATTTCAAAAGATAGGACCGGAAGTGTTTAACTGCTTTGAAAACAGCGTAGGCTTGTTGATCTACCACTGGGTAATTAAGTTCAGTGCCTTTGAAAGCAGATCTCATAAAGGCGATGGGTACTTCATTGTTTTCAGGGTTCTTTTGAGTTAGGACAGCAGCGTAGGAGCGGTCTAGAAGCAAAAGTGTAGAGCGTGAAGTCTTGTGAAAAGTTAGGGCTCATGAGAGAAGGAGCGTCTATTATGGCCTTTTTTATTGCATTAAACGATTGGTTTTCTAAGGGTCCCCAATGATATTGTACGTCTTTCTTAATTAAATTATGTAAAGGTCTGACCATCTCGGAAAAACTGGGGACGAATCTCCTGACAAAGTTTATCTGGCCTAAGAAAGACTGCATAGACTTTTTGGATGTAGGAGGGGGAAGTTTCGAGATGACTTGAGTCCTTTCGGGGTCAATAATCATCCCTTCACTTGACACAATAAATCCTAAGAGTTTACCTTGTTCTACTGCGAATATAGATTTTTTAGGATTTAAGGAAATGCCGTATTTATGACATCGTTGTAGAACAACTCTTAAATGAGCTAGATGATTAGTTTTGTTTTTTGAAAACACAGTCACATCATCTAAGTAAACTATGATGAACTGATTGATTAAGCCTCAGAAAGCTATGTCCATCGCTCTCTGGAAAGTGGCACTGGCATTAATCAAACCAAAGGACATTTTTCGATAAGCGTGGGTGCCCCATGGAGTGCGGAAGGTAGTTTTAAGTTGGTCTAGGGCAGACATCAGAACTTGGTTGTACCCTGAGAAACCATCCAATAAAGATAGCCTCTCAGAACTAGATACCTGTTGAAGGATCTGTTCCATGGGTGGGACAGGATAGTTGTCTTTATTAAACGCTCTATTAAGGTTTTGAAAATCGACACATAGTCGGATTTCCCCACTTTTCTTCCGGACAGGGACAAGGTTAGAAACCCATTGAGTGTGCCTAACAAGGAAGATTATCTTAGCATTCAAGAGTTTATTTAATTCTTTTTTGACGGTCGGTTCGAGCTTAGGGTGCATTTTTCTTAATTTTTGTTGAAAGGGCAAGGTTTGGGGTTTCATAGGAATGACGTGTTGTATGATGTTAAGGTTGAAAGTTTTAAGGTCATCATACGTCCATGCAAAAACATCTTTAAATTCTTTAAACAATTTAACAAATGCGCCTTTTTCTTGTTCGGAACATCCCAACCCTAAATTAATGCACTGTGGATTATCATTAATTCCTAAGTTTACTTTTTCATATGATAGCAAGGAACTATTGGTTTTACAGTTGACCGATTTTTTGAATTTATCCTGAAGATCATAAAATTTCTCTAATCTAACTATAGACTTAGGGATCGAATTTACCATGTTCGATGAAGATTTAGGAGTTCTCGGATCAGGTATTACCGTGAAATCGCGTAATTGTCGTCATGAGTGCATTCGTCAATCACCGCACCCTAAAAAGTTTCTTCCATATGCATGAAGCTAATAATCTGTTGATCGTCCTCGAAGACTCTCCAGTTCGTGATGTTGTCGGGAATGGATGGTCTGAACAATAGTTCAATGGAGAATGCATCCAGAGACAAGCCTTCTGCAGGAAAGAGTTTGGAAGCTACGTTAGCCAATAAATCATCTTCAGAGTTATTCAATCTAGGAATAGAATTTATATTAAAAGCAGAAAACTTATTCATTAAATTCCATACCTCGGATTGGTAGCTTTTAAGATGTGGAGATAGACAGTGGATAGAATCTCTTACCTGTCTAACCACGATTTTGGAATTGCCGAAGACAGCCAAATTTTGAATGTTCATATCTAAAGCTTTTCTGAGACCTTGCAGTAAAGCCTCATATTTTGTTGCGTTATTAGTACATTCAAATTCTAACCTACATGCAATCAGAGTTTTGTTACCTGTGGGATCAATAATAACGCAGCCTGCACCAGCTCCTTCTTTGGACTTTGACCTGTCAAAATAAAGAGACCAAATTTGATTTTTATTGGGTGAATGAGACCGTTGTGTAGAAGCTGTTGGCTGCACATATGCCACAATCTTGGACTGTTGTTCTGGGTTGATGATAGCTGAAGTCTCAGCCATAAAATTACCGAAAAGGTGTCCATCCCTTGTATTTCAGGTGAATCAGCAAAAGGTGTAAATGGTTCATTGGGGTCATTCAAATCTGTGACCGTGAACTTAAGGTAGCGTTCATGATTTATCTTAAGCTTGTTGGGCTTGTCGTTCTCAAGAAGCCACAGGTGAGACCAATCTGTCACGAAATAGTCGTGTAGCTGCTCTGACCAGTCCCTGCTTAAAAACAGACCATACACTTCTGGAATATCCACAATGATAATATCGATAACTTGATGAACTTTGGGGTTAGACGATAGTCTTATAAGCACGTTCCTTAATTCGCCTATGACTTTAACACTAGTTCGATCAAGTTGGATGATTTTTAAAGTGGATGGTTCAACTTCAGCATTAATCTTCTG
>SNQJ01S0010234.1:160300-177154 GCA_010110895.2 Picea sitchensis | reverse complement strand
TTCTCATATATTGTGCATGGTGTATTGTGGTGTATTGGTGTAACTCTTATACTATTGTTCATTTCTCATTGGATATAATTGAATGATTTAAGTATAAGTTGAAAAAGGTTTTTAAATTGTACTTGATATTGATTCACCCCCCTCTCAGTATCAACAAAATCCATGTTCATTTTTTATATACCTCTTCCTCTTAGAAGGGATAGGGATGGCATGCTCCTTTTCTTTTGTAAAGTTCTTTGGATTATATCCACCATCACCACTACCAACAATATTATTTGTTTTATTTTTGCTTCTACCTCCAAAGGATATACAAGTAGTCCTCTAAGTTGATATTGAAGTACTCCAAGGAGAATTTATTGTAGTGCCTTCAATAAAATCATAACTTAATTTACCCTTTTGATGATATTGTTAATTTGTTTCCTTGTACCTCTCATTTTCCTCTGTGATTTCCTCCCATCTCTTCTTGATATCTAAATCAACATTAGAAATTATGGTAGTAAAGTGTTTTCCAAGGATATTGACATTTTCACTCTGCAAATGGGGGTTGGTCCTTCCTATTCTAATTATCATTCAATATTTCCCTCACTAGTATGTCCTCATTATATCCTCCACCCTCTTGGGGGATACAAATTAAGGGAAGGACATAGTGTAACCGACAGAGAGCATACGTGTTATGAACATATGTTATGGGTCATATGTAGGCATTGCAATGACATCCTGTACTTTGAAAGCATACAATATTCTGGCCTTTTCTACCAATTTTATAACATCTTTTATGTAGATCACCATGGAAAATTGAAAGGGCACAGAGAAGCACTATATATTTTCCATAAAATGAAAAATATTTCCCCATTTTGCATATTGTATGACTGCCTCTACCAAGAAGAAACAATCACAAACAAATTTGGGAAGATGATAAGGCTTCACCTCAAAACCATACATCCTAATATATGCAAAATTATCTTCCTTGAATTTTTTTCCCTTTCCAGTTAGAAAATTTCTTGCCTCAGATAGTCAACAAAACAAGTTCCATGCCTAAAATCATTTGTTTTACCTTCCTAACAAAACAATCTTGTATTTCATAGAAATGATACTAGGTTTTGTGTCTCAAAAATAGTGTGTGCCACAAATACATAAGTTCGGCAATGGGGTCTACACCATTTATAATAGATAAATCCTCAAATATATTGTTGAAAACTAGGGAAAAGATTAGATAAGATGATGTGTATAACCTCCTAGTCTTTTGGTACTCAATCAACTAGTGAAAAATCTCATTTGAAACCATTTCAACCCATTCAAAGATCTCCTTTCTAAGAAAATTGTAGTAAATGACAAATATTACATACATACACGTAAAGACAATGGACTCGTGTCCAATCAATGGGGTGAACAACAATGAGATATCTCACTAAGGGTCAAATGACTCCATAATATGTGCCTAATAAAACATTAAATCCTTATCTTTGGGTTGTTGAACCATTCATTTGTTCAAAATAGAAAATCCACAACCGTGAGATTACATGAATGAATCAACATAAAAAAATTTGAAAATCATTGTGGGCTTCAAGATCTTCAACATTCTCTCAAAAATAGTCGGGGTAAGGGAAATATAAAACTTTCTCTCTTTATCCAATTTTTTCACTCTATATTTAGAATCAAACTTCCCCATACACCAATCAACCACTTCATGCAAGTTGTAAACCTCCAATACACACCCTGCATTTACTAATCCCAAGGTCCACACTATTTCCTCATGTGCTCCTACTTTGGTTTCTCTAAGCACCACTTGTATGCACTAGACCAATGGAAATATTTATCACTCCGGGCCACTAAATTCATAGTAAATACAACAAATGTTTATGGATTTTTCCTTGGAAGAAACTCTCAAATATACTTAAATGACACAAGTAATATTGTGTTCTTTACTCAAAACCTCAAAATATTTTGCACACAACAATATGAGTGCCAACATTGAAGGAGAAATAGAAAAGCGATGGAGCTAATTTACCACCTAATGCATTGTATCCAAATGTACAACTTTAATCACCAAGTGGGTATGTTTCATTGAGCAATAAGATTGGAGTTTAACCTCTTCAAACTCAATTCGTGTGGGTGGAGGAATTATAATTAAGGGGTGAAAAGACCCTTCTAAACACTCTCCATTCACACGTGATGCGGAGGTGCGAGGTGTGGTAGTGATGAACCTCATGTGATGGAATCAAGAAACAGGGGAATAAGAGAGCAGAGTAATGTGAGAGTAGAGGGATGAGAACATACAATGATAAGAAGAACACAGGGAGCTAGGTGATGAAGGAATGACATGGTATGTAGTGTGTAATATCCCCCGGTAGTGCCCCAATTATATTATGAATCGTAATAATGTTACGAATTATAATCATGTTTTGTAGGCTAATGAGCCGAGTATTGATAAGTTGGTGGGCTTATGTGTTTATTAGGCCGGAGAGCCTAAGTGTTAAAGGCCAGGAGCCTAATTTTGTATATGTAATTATGTAGATCATTAATATAATATATAAACTTCGTTGCGTGTTGACCGACCACGAAGAAAGAGTGATGGGGGACTAAGCTTCCACAGAGGGGGTAAGGGAAAGGGGGATGAAAGGTTGGAAAGAGGGACTAAGCTTAGGGTCTTAAGTCCTTGAGAATAATATTTTATTATTATTCCAAAGTTGTGGGACAAACATGTTTTTATCCTAAGTCCTGGGAGAGGCAATGCATGTAGCTCCAGGAAGACAAGTTTCGACCTGGGCGCATGCGGTTAAAAGAAAAGTGTCAGCTAAGTTGGGGGTTCATTTTGCCAGTTTCCTGATCCTCTGTCTGAAACCCTGAGACCTCTGTGAACGTCCTCTACTTGATTTTCTTGTCATGCATTCATGAAAACCAGAACCGGAAGCTGACCGGGTATTCCTGTGAATCTTGTGCCCTCTGTTTTCAAACCTTGCAAAAAACCATGCATGCACCTGAGACCCAAAATCCGCGATCCATTTTGTGCCTTCTGAGGAGCCCAACACCTGAGTAATCGCTTGAGAGTGTTGAGTTTTAGCGTGGGTTGTTTCCATTTTTGGGCCTAGGCCCATTTTCTGTTATGGTCACCATCCCTGTGTGAATGAGTGTTGAACCGTGGTTCTTATCCTCACTTGGCTGGAGCTGGGAGTGTGTTGAAGAAGTGGGTTGTCAGGCCCATGGAAGAAGAGGCAGGTTGTCATGCCTGTGACAAACTCTCTCCATGTGAGAGAGTCTGATGGGAAGTGGTTTTCTCTCGGAGATCAAAGTCCAACACCAGTTATGGAACTCTGAGACTTCCTGATCTGGCATGTTTCTGAGACCTAGAGAGGGAGGTGAAGCACTAATGGACTGTGCTTGTGAAGGTGTATACGCCCGGGTGGAACATGCATGTAGGGAATGAGAGTCTGTGAGTAGTGGGTGTAAGAAGGATCCTGGAGAGAATCCTTCCAGTAGCTCTGTGCAGTTTTCTTATAACCTCAACCTAGTCTAGGATTATGTTGCCTTGGGTGGAGCTTAGTCCTAGCACGAGGGTGACCCACTGATGAGCATGATGAGCAGCGTGGTATAAGGTTGGGAGGTTCGTGGAAGGTCTGGACGTAGTTGGTGGAGTTACTACAGTATCAAAGATAAGTATCATTATGTGTTTAATTTCAGTTAAAATGCATGTCTGTGATGCTTGTAATATTATCATGTATTCCGTTGCATGAATGAATTACTGTTAATTCCATTAATTCTGTATGTTAGCAATAATACTGTGATTACTCTGTATTGTTCGTTAAGTTTCATTAAATGTGTTAAAATGGATTTAATGCATGTTATATATATAAGTACGAGAATGTTTTCGCGTAGTAGCATTGCCCGACAGTGGGGTTGATGGTCGGGGGCGTTACAATATGGTATCGGAGCTTTAAAGGCTAATTTAAGGTTGTTTTGGTAGCGGTTCTCCGCCTGGTGGTGGCCAGGGACGTTACATAGTGTGTGGGGTCTTTTCCCAATGCTCTACATAGATGTGGTGTTGCATGATGCGAAGGAGAATGATGGGAAACTTGTGCCACATAGGAGGGTTTTTTATCCATATTATTTAGAGAATGAAATGAAGGGGAAAATAAAATAAGGAAATACGCATAAATATTGCAATAAACAAAGAGATACAGTAATACATAATTTCTATTAATGAGAGAAATGTATGGAAACTGTAAAAATACAAAGTGAATGAACTCGCTAGAATAGTGGTAGCTTATCTTTGAGAAGATATGTGATCGCTATGCTCATTCGCAAGAAGATGTTGTTTACAATGGGGATCCAAAGGCATTTTTAACATAAAGAATATCCAAAAACCTAACCCTGGAAGATGAAACGCCAAAAGATTTGCAGGCCCTGATGGGGGTAGTTGATACATCAACTTTCCGAGGGCATAACTTTTTCATACGATCTCCATTTGGGGCGCACGATAGCTCGTTAGAAATGTCTAGCTGAGAATAACACATTAAGATTAGGCCCATGATAAAGCCTTTGGTTATATCCTGGGCCCCCAAATGTACAAAAACCATCATTTAGTGCCTCAAAACAACCCCAAAAGTTTGGGACCCGAAAAATTGCCAAGGTGGGAAAATTTATTTCGAGCTAGTGGAATAGGTGGGTGGCCACTGATATCCCCTTGGATCATTCCTCACCCCTTAGGAAGCAATGATATCCATTGCATCAAGTTCCCAAGGAATATTTTGTTGAATCTGAACCTTGGTGAGTTGCTTGCCTTGCTGAAGAAGTTGTCATGCTTAGCTTGTTGAAGGTTGTCATGAACTTGTTGTTGGAGGGGTTAGAACTGTTCAACCAATATAACTGCATGATCTGTCTGAGTTTGGGAGGAATCTGTCGGTGAAGATGAAACATGGATAGAAATATCATTGGGAGCTAATGGTTGGAACCCTAAGCACACCTGAAAAGGGTTGTGGTCGATAGAGCTATGAAGGGATATTTTATAGCTTGACTTGATTGGGAAATGCGAAGGAACCTCCGTAGGTGAAGGAATAATATCTTTGTGCTATTGTACAATCTTATCGACCTGCTTCCACTGGATAGAAAGGTCTCGGGCTAAGTTTGTAGTGGTCACAGTGTACTTATGTTCACCTTCTGATCGGATTGTGAAGAGGCTAAACTTTGCGATATGAGAGATTACTTTGTGGCACTGTTTTTTGGGGAAAGTTGTTTGAACTACCTTTGGTATCCTATAGAGTTGACTCCCCAGAGTAACAATGACACTACGGAGTCAAGACTCATAAACAAAGTGATTCTTCCACATATATATGGCTGGCCTAATAGAACATCACAGAATTCCAGTGGGGCAACATCACACAATACCTCATCCTTGAAGGGATTGATGCCATAGGATAGTCGACACTACTGACTGATGCAAAGATCTCGTCTCTGGTGAAGCCACCCAATTTTATATGGTTGTGGGTGTGGTTTTTTTGTCAAATCCAATATTTTGATGACCTCTGCTAAGATGAGATTATTTTGGCTTCCGCTATCAACAATGAAATGTAGTAGAGCCCCCTTCACCTACATCTATGAATGAAAGAGGTTCTCCCCCTCCTCAGTCTCCTCTGGTTCTTCTGGTTGGATTGTTGTGGTTGCAACAGTAGTAGTGGGTTCTGCATCAATGATCTGTTTCCTTTTATTATTTTTTGAATCGAAGTCCAAGTCGTGGCTCAACTCTGTTTCTTTGAGCTCGACCACCAATGACTTTTTGAGTGACATTCATCAATGTTGTGCCAAGGGATTTTGTGGAAGTCGCACCACTTCCCAATGTCCTTCTTCATCTTCCCGTTACCCTTATTTTCCTATGGTTTGGACTGTTTGTCTTGAGGTTGGTTGTTCTGTGAGTTAGGGTTGCCTTTACCATACTTCGGTTGTTATGGATTTTCATACCTAAATTCTCTCTTGTTCCGTTGCTTAATTTTCTGCTCGATTTTGACAGTATATCGATAAGCGACTCCCAATGATGAGATGTCCAGAAAATCCATTTCGGTTTGGATGCACCTATGTAGAGCACCACGGTATTTTAGAACTAGATGAAACTCAAAGTCTTTGATACACAACTTGGTGTGCAAGGTATGGAAGGTATTTTTCAACTCCAATAATGTTTAGCCCCTCTCTTGATGTAGTTTGGTCCATATTATGCACTGGTCATCATAGTTTCCAATAGGGTAATATTTTTCTTTGAATGCATCCATAAAAAAATACCAAGTGGGCTCTGTCCCAAATATTCTAGATTCCTCTATGGAATTTTTCTCCAAGTAAGTTTCCCACCAATGTTTGACATGGGGGAGAGCCTTAAGGAGCACAAAGGTGATCTTTTCCCCGTCGGAAAAATTGTGGACAGAGAAATAACCTTCTAGCATATTTAACCACTTTTCCAAAGCATCTGCATCTATCTAACCTTCAAACATAAGAATATCATAATTAACTTGTACCTTGAAAGGGGCGACGCTTCCAAAGTGGCTATTGAATGAAGACGTGTCTATTGTTGTCAGAAGTCATCGAAGGGTCTCCATCATTTTGTCCCTTTGTCGCGTGAGGTCTTTCTCTAGAAACAACTGAATATAATCTCTTGCTTCATCGTCTCTCTTTTCTTCCATCATGGGAGGCCTCTTGGGCTAGCGAGAGTGGTTTTCCTCAAGAGAATCTAGCTCGAGACCCAATTCTCTATATCATGACCTCGTCGGGGACATGCACTAAGAAATGACAAGGAGCAGCTTGCTCTGATACAAATGATCCATATTATTTTGAGAACAAAATGAAGGAAGAAATATAATAAGGAAATACACAAAAATATTGCAAGAAACATAGATATACAATAATACAAAATTTCTATTAATGAAAGAAATGTACAGAAACTATAAAAATATAGAGTGAATGAACTCGCTAGAATGGTGGTAGCTTATCTCTGAGAAGAGATGTGATGGCTATGCTCATTCGCAAGAATATGATGTTTACAATGAGTCTCCAAAGGCCTTTTTAACATAAAATAAAATCCAAAACCCTAACCTAGAAAGATGAAACGCCAAAAGATTTATGGGCCCCGATGGGGGTAGTTGATACATCAACTTCTTGAGGGTGTAACGTTTGCATACGATCTCCATTTGGGGCATACAATAGCTCATTGGAAAGGTCTAGACGAGAATAAAACATTTTGACTTGACCCAATCCAAATCCTTTGGCTATCACCTGAGCCCCCAAACGTTCAAAAATCGTCGTTTAGGGCCTAAAAGGACCCCAGAAGTTTGTGACCCGAAAAACTATAGAAAATTTGCCAAGGTGGGAAACTGTATTTCGAGCTAGTGGAATATGTGGGTGGCCATCGATAGGCACTTGGATCAATTTTATAATGCATGGAGCACACAAAGTTCTCAACAACACCACACTCCTATACTTAGCTAAAAAAGAAAACTTTTTAATTGAAATAAAAATACTTTGGCATTCTACAAGGTAGTCTTTTATAGGACTCAAAGTGTTAGAAGGAACTTATTGAGGCATGGATTTATTTTGAATAGGAAATGTAATATTCCAATGGACCAAATATACAATAGGTAGGAAAAACATATCAATGAGAATCTTGTTTCAAAATCTTCTTGAACATGGCAAAGACCGACCAATTTTGGTTGTCGAAGTTCATATGGAGGACTAGTCTCTCACATGATGACATACCCACAACAAAGACGTTATGGACCAAATACCCCATTTTTCATAAAAATAGAAAGAATAAATAATAATGTGCCTTAAGAATCACATAGACTCACTAAATAAGAACCCTCTCTAGGAGGGCAACCTCCTTCTACAATATATCAAATGCACAAGACAAGATGCATGTTCAAATGAATCTCCTTTATTTATGAATAGGAGATAAAGAGGCATGATGTATTCTACACTCTAGGCCAACCTAACTATAACTAGTAAAACAATAATGAATTGGGGTTAGGATCCTAACATAGCCCCCTATTTTAAAAATATTTTCCCTCAAAGCTTGTAATTAAGGGTGTTTCTTCATGAATTGCTCATCTTTTTGTGTAGCTTCTTCCAGAGAAATATTCTTCCACTTGATTAGATGATCCATAATGGTTGTATTCTAAAGAGAAAGAGAACATCTATCGATAAATTTTTATGGTTCAAGAATCAATTTTCCTTCTTCCTCTAATTCTAGAAGTCCAGTCTGTACTGGCATAGTCTGTTTTAGAATCTTTTTTAACCAAGAGACATGAAAAAATTATGAATATATGAAGAAAGAAAATCTAAATCATAAGCCATTTCTCCAATCTTGTGAAGGATCTTGTAGGGTCCATAAGAATTTGGAGCTAGTTTCTAATTCTTCTTCCATTTGAGATTATATTTTTTATACAATTGGAGTCTCAAATATAGCCAACCCCCCAACTCAAATTGTCTTTCTCTACGGAGTTGATTCACTTGTTGCTTCATCATATTTTGGTCCAATTTGAAGGTTTTATTTATAAATCTTATTTATTCTTCTCAATATGTCAATATACTACATCATACTTTGGAATGATCTTTAACAAAGGATGTAACATACCCAACCACCCCAATGTGTGCTAGGATGGAGAGGAACTAGGAAATCTTTTAATTCCCTCTAAATTTGACCATTAAAAACTCTTTCCCTAAAATAAAGAACTATGAGGATCTGAGCCCCCCCCCGACCCTTGGAACGTTAAAGAAATGTTTGTAACCTAATACCAAAATTGTCATGGTAACTTAAAAAATCAACCTCTTTTAAAATGAGTGCAGATGGAAAATAAAAAATTCATGCTAAAATATTTATCTTGCTCGATGTTATAACCCTATGTTTCATAGGATCACCTGGTGATTATAATCTCTTCTTCTAGTTGCATTATATTGTTAATAATATTTTATTCTGCAAATGATTTACAAAAAGAAAAAGAAAAAGAAAAGGAAATAAAAAATACAAAAAATCAAAAGAGGGTATAAAAATAGAAAGGAAAATGATAAAACCCCATGAAATAATTTGGCTTGATTCATATTGTCTAACCATGATCAAGCTCTTTCAATTTATGTAGATAGGATAGGGAATAAATTTGGCTAAATAATTTAATCTTAGCCAAATTAGATAAAGTAGTGAATAAGTTTGATCATACAATTTAAGCTTGGTCAAATGTCTTAGGTTAGAGTAATTTTTGACCCAATAGTTTAATTTGGGTTAATGTGCTAGGCAACTAGATTAGGATATAGCTTAGCATGTCTTATTCCAATAAAATTGATGAAAGGGTGATTAAATGCCTTTGATTTGAGTTGAAATGATGTATTTTTGACCCCTTGGTGACAAAATAAAGAAAGGGGAGCTAGAAAAACCCATAAAATGTTTATATCCTAAGTTTTGTGGTGATACACCAACTTTGGCGCTTTGTGGCTAAAGGGCGCACTAATGTTAGCGGGTGATCAGAACACACTCAGATCTACGGTCAGCAGTAAATATTGGACCCCCCCCGACCTTTCTGCCTTTAACGATGGGGGGGATCCAAGTTGTTGGTTTTCCAGGCGCGGGCCCCTCATAACATGTCAATATCATGTTTACTCGGACCCCCCTCACTCCTTACCGCTTACCACCTACCCCCCTTCTGATTAAACCGCCAAACCACTCATCCATACCACCTCCGCACTCTGTCGTCACACTCCACTACCCATCCTACACGTCACACTCCACTCACCTATCGCCCGTCACATCTCATCCACCCGTTGGACATTCATTACCCTCCACGTCACCTCCATCCACCTGTTGACTATTCAATGCCCTCCACATCACATCTAATATATTCGTTGGCCAATTAATGTAGTCGGCCATTATCTTTGCCCGTCCGACCCACCATCCGCTCCATAACGAACATCCTGTTCAACCATTTAACTTCATTCTTTCGCCATTTTTGCACTATTCATCGATCCAGACGCAATCGACACCACAATTTCCCATTCTCAAGACAACCGCCATCAATCTTACAGTCAACAACCACCATTAAAACCTGGTAAACATAGTTAATGTCATTTTTCGTTTGCAGGTATCAGTTTGATCATGGTGCCCAAGTCCAAAGCCACCGAAATTGAAGAAAATCCTTTCCTCCCTCCTCCTGTCGACCTAGATCGCATACCCTTGGCCAATAAAGATTATTTAATTACAGAGCCAAAGTTTGAATTCGACTTCTTCGAATTACACTTCTGGCTCAAGAATTTTTTTCTGGATCAGAGTGACGAGATTGGACTCTGGGAGTCCAATATTCCACTGTACCTTTTTCCCCAGACATACCATTTCCCAGAATTTTCCCTGAAATGCCAAGCTCACTACCTTACCGGACAAAGGGCCATTATCTCTTCATCTGGAGAAACGCTTTTCACCATCACCCCTGAGACGATAAATCAAATACTGTAGATACCCAAAAATGATTCTGCTTCGCCCTTCTCCATTGAAATATTGATTGAGCTATACCAGAAACTGTCTTTCCTGCAGAGAGCTCAAATATTTGAACTCTTCCTACCTAAAAACACTCATTTACCCAAAAAGAATCCCCCGTACCATTCTTCAATCTTCTTAGTCAAAGGAAACTAGATCATCTCATCCCTATGTTTCCTGCTAGGATACTATTATGATGAATTTGTAGATGAACCCATTCTGGGATTTCTATCCATTTTCTCCACTAAGGAAAAGGATACTACACAGTTTGACTACAGTCAGTTTCTAGCTGACAACATCCATGAACAATTGTTCAAGTTTTCTACAGAAGGTATGTTCAGGTATTCTTCAATATTGGTGTACCTGTTCCTCTTTTTCCAAGCAGACAAGTTCTCCTTCTCCCAACAGAAGTTGGACCAAGATGGTAACCCTCAACCTGTGACCTCCTGGACATCAATAGTGAGGAAGAACTCATATGAGTTCAACTTCAAACTGTTCATTGACCAATTCTACCATCCAGTGGTATGCATTCTCAGTGGAAGAACAAAACCAAGGATAAACGAGGAAATTTAGAGAATTCTACACGTGTCAGACCTAGCTAAAATAGGGGATGGGTACCTCTACCAGGATCATATAGAAATCAGGATCTACGGATGTGAATTACCCCCTTACAAGCTGCCAAAATATTTGCCTGTCAGGATATTCACTCTGGAATATATCAGACAGATGATAAATTCAGATGATATTTACTTTATGGCATTCAATAAGAAGCAATAACTCAGGATCAAAGGTCAGATAGGTTCTTTCATTTGCAACAACAGAGATGCAGGGGAAGAAGCCAATAAATTGTTAAAGGAAATGAAGTTCAGCCTCATTTTCCCATGGCACTATGACCCCTGTGGAATTATTGCAGAAACCAGGCTTAAGAACAAGATTTCTCCCTAAGCTCATGTGCCCAAACCTGAAATCAAGAAATTCATGAACCAGACCGAGTGGGAAGAAAACACTCTGCTAGACACAGAATAACGACCTTCACCAGCCAATATTTCACATACCAGTACTCCCTAGGTACAAGTAGAGAAGAAGGCTAGGAAAGAAGTCTCTCCCTCAATCACAGAAGTCCCAACAGAAGATTTCCAAGTCTAGAGGAAGAGGACCAAAACCAACCATACACCTGATAGGTCCAGAGAGGAAGAAACTCAGTCCACTATAGTTATGGAAGGACCACATTCATCACTCTTCTCAGGTTGTCAACATACAATGTCCACTTCCTCATCCAAGAAATAGATTGATACTACATTTTCAACCAAGTCCTCATAGGAGCCTACAAGAATTAATATATTTGAGAAGTATAACTTGATTAAAAAGAATAATGAGATGTTGACCAACAACAACTACGCACAGTTTTGGAAGCAGACGTCGACAATAAAACACAGGTTATTATCTTCCTTCGACACAGAGAAAGGAAGGATGCATATGGCATTCCTTCAGGCACAGGTTCCTCATCCCAAGGCAGTTTTTGATATACAAGAGGGAAACATTTGAATTCGATGTCAAAGAGGTGCATCCAGATGATCAAATGGATATGCACATAAAGACTGGGGAGATGATTTTCTCCACCCTGGAAAATACCTCCATGACTGCTGCAAATTTGCAGGTATCTTTAAACAATGTCCAGTCTCATTTGAAGATGGAGAACATATCTTCCCTAGCAAAGGATATCAAGATCAAATCTCTGGAGGAGCTGGTACTCAAAATTGGATATGATCCATCAAATGTTAAGGCAACTGAGGAACTACTAAAGATTAATAATGCTGACATAGCATCCTTAAGGAAACAACTGAAGCTCCCAGCCACTGAAGAGTCACAGGCAAAAGAAATGGCCGAGACTAAAGGCCACAAGGAGGAAATGCTAAAATTGATTATGGAGAAGAATGCACAGATCAAGGAGATGGAGGTTGAGCTAGATAAGCTGGTCAAAGAGAAAGAACATAGTGTGCCAATGACTGTCATCCCACTACAACCAGTTCCTCTCACAGAAGTCAATACAACATCATCAACCACTACAGTAGAAATTCCATTAGTTATCCCAGTAACAACCTTAGAGGCTTCTGAGAAATTGGCAAAGTCAATGGAGGACATGACTCTATAAGGAGAAGAAATCAAAAGACTACAAGAAGAGATCAAAAACCTCAAAAAATTGAAATCTATGTTTCAGTCCAACTACAACACAAAGATGCACAAGTCACAAAGACTCACCCAAGAGATACAGAAGTTGCAAAATGAGACAGTCATGGCCAAGACACTGTTAGAAGCCAAGGAAAACATATGGATGGGCATGAGCCAGTCAATGACAGAGATATGGCCCCTTATACAAATTGTGTTTGAACAACATGAACTTGTGTAGAGAGCCTGATAAGCCATTGACAATATAAGGGGAGAATTGGGAGAAAATCCTACCGAGGCCATATAAATAATCAGGTTCTTGAATTCCATGACCAAATAAAAGTTGGAAGCATTGGAAATTGAGGACAGGACAGAAACAATCCTTGAGTTCAAGAGGGTTTTGACCAAGAAGGGATTGATGTTGCAACTTGAGGAGAAAGCTTAGACAATGGATATTGGAGTGCAAAGGTTTTTCAACAAGGTCGACTCACTGCACAAGAAAGGTCTTCCAGGTTTACTAGTGATCAATGATAAATTGATTACTCTGTCAGACTACAAACAAAAGATCCTCGCAGTAGTGAAAGATGGTTCTAAATTTGCAGGCACACAAGGGAGCATAATAGGCAAGGCTTTCTTAGAAACTCTACAGTTGGAACTGGGCATCCAACATGAGATAAAATACATCTTCATCACAAATCCAACCTTTGCCAAGTACACAGAGATGGATGAAACTTATAGAAGATTACTCAAGGTCTCCATCCCCAGTCAAAAGAGATGGGAATACCTATGTTATTTGCTTTAATAGAGGTGATGCGGACATCCAAGTCAGCATGAGGAAGATAGTCAAAGTCGAGTTGATGAATCACCAACTATTTCCCCCAGAATCAACACCAAGGATTCGAACAGATCACCAATAGTCCTATTATTTTGTAATATGTAATCTAGTTAGTTAGATTTTTTTTTCTCCACCATATCCTAGTCATTAATGACATGATCAGATGTAATTGTTGTATAAATACTTCTCACTTAGAAGTATTGAGGGTTGATTTTTGCGCCCAGGAAGTTGTCTTTGTAATATTTTTTAGAATATCGACCAGTAATAAAAAAGACTAATTCACATGATTCTTGTGTTTGGATGTTGGTGATGTTTATCTTGCTCTGTTAATTGTTATCTTACTCTGTAATCACTTTGTTTTCTGTCTATAATCGTTTAAAGAAAGTTAATGAACAAAAATTGTCTTATGCACTATGTTTCTGGTCTTTAGCGATCTGCATGTTATTCATCTGATATTAAGTAAATAAATTCTTAATTGCTTCTTTTCTTGGTTGCTTACATCGTCCGTTCTATCTTTCCACCACATTTAATTATAAAATATCCAACATTTTCACTATCTCGCCCTGTGAAGAAATCTTAGAAAAATTGTATCTGATCTTAATCTTTAACACAGACCCCATAGCCCAATGGATGTTTAATGCAATACTTCAGCCAATCTTTATAAACAAAACAACAAACTCAAATTATTTTAACTAGCCTAATATCTGAAACTCAAACAGATCTAAATCTTACAGAGAGATCCCTCTCTGAAGCTGGCAGGGCTAGATCCCAATTTCGAAGTGGTTTTTGTAAGTGAACTCTGTTAATTTCTTCTGCCCTTAACAACCTCTAGGAATTACAGAGTGCTAACACTCGAAAATAAAAAATAAAATAAGACAAATTTAGGCAAGAAGCCTCACTTCCTTATCTGGTAAAAACCAAGCAAAAGACTTGCTACATGAGGTAATCCTCACATAAGGAAACATAAAGCAAAATTCCATATAAATAAATGTGAAAGAAAAATAATGGATCAAATATATGTTGGTAAGGGATGAATTGATTAAGACATGCATCACTCAACTGTGGGATAATTCACTATGGAAATTTTGATTCGACAATGTTATAAAGGAGAAAAGGATTTCCCAACAAAATATGTTCATTCTTTTCTTTTATGATGCCTCGAAAGGAAATCCAGGGGTGGAAAGTGCAGGGTGTATTGTAACATGCCCAACCCCCTAAGTACCCTTTTAAGGGATAGGGTATTAAAATTTAACTTTTTCTCATTCATCTCAATACGTCTTCTCGAGGGCACCATGGTCTTCTACTCATCAAGAGATTTCCAATGACTGTCACCGTGCTCCAAACCGAGCTCTAAATCAAAAGTTATGGCTTTACAAAGTTCTTGGGCCTCATTGGCCAGTTCCAACTCATTTCCACATGGCTTCCTATCCCAAGTTTCAATCAACGTGGCACTGACCACACGGTTCATCGAACCCTAGTTCCAATTCCCACAGAACCTCTAGTATTTTTCATCGAGATTTTATTTCCATGGGTCGCAAGGACCCAACCAAAAGTTTCGATAATGATCCATTAGTCGGGATTATTCTAGATCTGACAGTCCTAGTGTTTCTCATCCAACGACTCTAATTGTGTCAACAATTCTAAAGGAATCGACACTTAATTCCCTCTCTTCAATTATTTTGTGCTCCAATGACATTACACTTGGATCAACTGACCAGATTCAATGGGCCACAAATCCAACGATCCTCATCGCATCATCATCGAAATTCATAGCCAACATATAACCCTTGCAACCCTTCCATTTATGATGAATGGTCAGGATCTCTCTACCTATAGATCTGATAGTTGGCAATTTCAAACAACCATCCAATGGTATGGATCCAACAGGGCCCACCCTTGACCTTACAATGGACCAGGTACTGACACTTGTTGTCCTCCAGACATGTTGGCATGCCACATCATTCATGATATCGTTGTCCATTATATAACCTATAAGGGGTTCTTCGGAAATCTATAGTGGAGATTAACTCCAACCCACCATTGATCAACAACTCTCATTACATCGTTGTTGCCTTCATCGTCGTCAACGTTCTTGACCACCACATAGCCTTACCGACCTTTCAAACTTCAACAAACGATCCATATTTTCTAAGATTTTCACCTACGTGTGTCAAATCCTCTTGACATGTGGCATCATCTCTTCATTACACATGGCACCATCTCCACCTGACACATGCCATCCATATTTCCCACATAAGCTCACCTACATGTTCCAAATCACTACGCCACGTGGCACCTTCTATGCTCAACATGTGGCCCTGCCAGTGCTTTCCACTTGGTGTGACTTTTGACATAACGTGTGGTGCTCATACCACTTGACACATGACACTCATTTTCCCCATGGATTCTTGTCCCATTCGGTCAAATCTGTGTGACACGTGGTTTCACTATCGAGTGACACGTAGTCATCCTTTGTCTTAACATGTGGATCACTTGTCATGTGACGTGTTACCACCGGGAACCAGATATTAGGACTTTTCTGGTCGAGGTATAAGCTTCGATCTCCTAGTGTCATGGATTACGAGGGAATTAGTTAAACTAATCCCATGATTATGAAATAACTAAATTAAGTTTACCATGGGGTTACAACCCTCATCCTCTGACATCAGATCAATGGCTAAGAATACTTCTCATGATCTACTTGATTGATGACCCTCATTCATCCTCGGAGTCCCTCCTTTGGAGTTCACCCATTTCAACGACTCCAAAAGACCTACTGTGAAGGTACTCCCTTAGTTAAATCCAACAGTCCAGATAATTTCTCGAAGCTATTTCCTTTTTTTTCGATCTACGGCCTGGATCTCCTCTCAGAGTCTTCCTTCGGAGCCCCACCATTTTAGATCCAACGATCAGGATCTATCTATCTCGTCAGATTGATGACCAAGATTTAACCTTGCCTTACAGTCATCAATGAATCAGATTTACTCTAGCCTTCTCGTCGATTACTAAGCTTCGATGGTATCGAAAAAGGAAGTATTATTCAATACCTTTGCCTTAGAGTGATTGGAACAAGCTCATAAACTGGCTTTCCAATGGATGGTCCAAATATCTCGACCTACATATATGACATTTGATAATTAAAGGTGACCATCCAAAGGCCTAATCCCAACAGGGGTCCATCCTCGACCCTTTGACAAATCATATGTTGCCACGTGTTATCTCCAGGAATGTGTTGGTTACCACATTGGCACTGAACGTCATGACGACGTCACTCTCCCTTTTTGCCTCACTTACCACCCAAATAGGAGGGATATGTGAAAATCGATGGTTGAGGTTTAAACCCACCCTTATCCTATCAACG
>SNQJ01S0010234.1:95303-153627 GCA_010110895.2 Picea sitchensis | reverse complement strand
AACAAAGGAAGTTGGTGCTTCCAATGAATGTAATTCTTCAAGACATATAAGAAAAAGCATTTCATGGTTTTCTCCCGATTTGAGTTTCCATGTAAAACACTGGTGTACTGTGTATGTGTTTGATTGTTTATTTCTTACTACTCATTATTGGATAATAATTCTACATTCATATAACATTTGAAGAAAAAGGATTAGAATTACGCTATTACTAATTCACCCCCCCTCTCAGTAATCCAACATGCATTATGTTTAGAATGTAATCCAGGATTCTTATATAGATAGGCTTGCATCCCACTACCTAATTTTTCTAGAAGTCATTAAGGTTACGACTCTATTATCTTGTTAGAGTCTTTACACAGTTCCTCCACATGGAACTTCTTCAACAAGCAACCCTCTTGTTGCATATCCAATACCATCTGAAATGAGCTCAACCTCGATTCATCCTCAACTTTTTCATTTCAGATTCTTTCCACATATTCTATAAGGAGTATAAGCTTGCATTATTTTGATGCATTTCATATTTACATTCAAATAAGCACTCTTATGTTAACAATTTGTTGTCAAGTTGTGCTTTCATTCACTTAAACACATGCATTAGCATGTTGTGTGTGTCCACCACCAACACACTCAATCTTCTCACCTCGCCTTCTATCTTAATCTACAAAGCAATCTTGCTCATTTTCAATTCAAAATTTCATATTATCTCTTTCTTTGTGGAGTGGCATACCTCATCAAGATATTATTTAAACCAAAAAGTTCAAACCCTTCTACGTAGGGCTAGCCATCCATCCATGGTATTATCCAATAAGTACAAATCTTACCTCACATTTCACTTAGTCAGGTAGTATTACCATGCCTTTTTAGTATTTATCATGCATGTGCATCCCTTGCACATATTTATATCATTCAGTCATTTGTTTGGTATTAATATCAACCTTCGCATTGGGAAACATTATAAAGCATTCAATTCATGCACTCAAGCATATACAAACATAGATAAATATTCAGCATGCAAGTTCACTACTTGCACTTTTTTTCCATGTCATTCACACACATGGACATTTCAAACTTCCATATCCTTCCTCCCAAACATCTTACAACCATTCTTATGACAAAGTCTCATAGGAATATTAATAATTATGTTGCCTTCTCTTCATGGAAACAACCATCAAGAAAACACTCTTTCTCTTTTGTTACAAAAGCAAACCATAATTCCCCAAATGTAAGCAGGTAATTACAATATTATCGAGAAAAACAAAATGCCCAATTCTATATGTTTTCCATGTTTCAACCATTCTTGGTCATTAGGTCTCTATCAAGGAAACTTGATCCGGATTTATGAGCGGAACGAAATGAATAAAAAACTGAATATAATAACACAAAGATACATAGAACAACAACAAATATACAGTGAACAATAACTTATATTGAATAAATGAAATAGGTTGAAACTGTAAAAATGAAAACAACTTACTCGAATGGTGGTAGCTATCTCTGAGAAGATATGTGGTTGCTACGTGCATCCATCTAAGAAGAATGATTACAGTGAGGCTCCAAAGTCCCTTTTAACATTACTCATGAATTCCAAAACCCTAGACATCCAAAAACCTAACCCTAGGAGATGAAACACCAAAAGTTATGTGGGCCCTGATGGGTAAGTTGGTACCTCAACTTCCCGGGGCTGTAACTTTTGCATAGGACCTCTGTTTTAGGCACGTGATAGCCCGTTGGAAAGGTATTACCGATAACTACACATTATGTTGTCAAACCTTGACTTTGTCTACAATTTGACTGTGGCAAGCCAAAAAAACACTATTTATGGCCCCAAAAGACCTTGGAAGTACAAAAAGATATGCTGACATGAAAACTTCCAAAATAAGCCAGTTGGATTAGGTGGGCGGCCACTAGTCTCCACCCAGAATATTTGTAGGGCTTCAAACAACCCCGAAAGTGTAGAACCCACCATTACAAAGAAGTATAGAAGAACGTGTTGAACTAACAACTGTCAAGAGGAGCCAATTGGAATAGGTGGATGGCCACCAATATCCATCTGGATTAGTCCTCCTCCCTTAGGAAGCAATGGTCTCCATTTCTTTGAGTTCCCCCATCAGATGAGGAAACTTCTGTTGAATTTGGCCCCAGGTGAGCCACTTTCCTTGGTGTACGAGCTGCCCTGCCTTGACAACCCGATAAAGTTGGATCCTCTGTTGGCGAGTGCCCTTGACCTGTGTGTCCACTATCTAATCATTGGATTCTTGTTCCATGCAGTCAAGGGTGAGCTCTATTGGTGTCAGTTGTTCTGCGATCTCTGAGGTGTCCAATAATGGTGGAAAATATGGATGAAGAAGGTCCACATTGAACACTGGGTGCAAGCCAAGGAAGGGTGGAGTGTTGAGCTCAAAATCATTGCTACCCACAACCTTGGTGATAGTGTAAGGCCCATAACCAAGTGGGTGGAGCTTCCGATGGGGTCCTGTAAGGAACTCTTTCTGCAAATGTAAGTAGACCTTGTCTCCCACCTGAAACTAGCGTGGTACCATGTGTTGATCATGTCGCTGCTTGTACTTAGCATTGGCTTTCTGCAAAATCTCATGGACCTGTTGGCATATATTCTCAATCTGCTCAATGAATCTGGTGGCTTTTTTGACCTCGGACTGAACATGGGAAGATTCTTCCTGTGTGGTTGCAAGAGGTAGTGCAACATCAATGGGACCCAAGGATTGGAATTCTGACCCCACCTGAAATATGCTATGGTCGATGGAGCTATGGAGATCCCTATTGTAGATGTGTTGAACATAGGGAAGAATCTCATCCCATGTAAGCATATGCTTAGATTTGTACATGCGTAGGATGTGCACAATCATCTGATTGACTACCTCTATTTGGCCATCGTTTTGGGTGTGGAAAGTAGTGGATTTAGTGAGCTTGGTGTCCAACAGTGACCAGAGATGCGACCAAAATGTGTTGAGGAACCTGCTTTCCCGATATGAGGTGATGGTCTGTGGTATCCCAAAATGGACCCACACTTGTTCAAAGAAGAGCTTGGTAGTATCTACTACTGTGATGCTCTTCTTGTAGGCTGTGAGGATGGCCATCTTCAAAAACCGATAAACTACCACAAATACACAATCATTGCCTTGCTTGGTGGACAGAAGGCCAAACATGTAATCCATCGAGATGGATTCCCAAGGCCTCTCGAAAGTAGGAAGAGGGGTGTATAATCCTTGCTTCTTGATGGCTGGCTTGGAAATGGCACACGCAGTGCAAGATCTGATATACTTGGTGATGTCCTATCGAAGTTTTGGCCAATAAAAATGTTTTTGTACAACAACCACAATTTCATCCACACCAAAATGTCCTGCCATTCGATTGTAGTGAGCCTCCCAAATCAGCTTTGCACACTCTCTTGCAGGAACACAAAGATGGCCCAGATGGCATAACAGTCCGTCCGGAATGTGAAAATTGGTCACATTCACGCCTGTACCCAAGAGATGATAGGTGGTGGCGAAGTCTGGATCTTGCTGATAAAGTTTGGGCCACTCACATGGCTCATTCCCACAGGAATGGAGCACGGTGGTGAGTGAAACCACAGGAGGTCAACCGAGACAGTCAACGACACGATTTGTGTTCCTTGTCTTATACTTAATGTTGATATGGAACTGTTTCAGGTAGGTGGATTACTTCTGATGACAGTCGTTCTGCAACTTCCCCTGTGTCTATATGAACTATAGAGGCTTGTGATCGGTGTGAATGATTGTCTCTTTTCCCAGAATGTAATGCTTCCATTGACGACAGGATTGTATAATGGAATACATTTCCTTGTCATAGGTGGGGTATTTCCAAACAATATCTGAGAGTGTCTCACTATGCTATGCTATTGGATGACTGTTTTGAGTGAGAACTGTGCCTACATCATAGTCGGATGCATCAGTCTCAATCTCGAAATATTTTCGTAGATCGGGTAAGGAGAGTACTGGAACCGAGCACAAACGATGCTTCAAATCATCAAATTCTCGTTGTTTTTCCTTCCCCCTTGCAAAATTTTCCCTGCCTCCACCCTTGTTCACTTGGCTAAGGGCCCATGAAATATGGGATAATCCCAACATGAACCATTGGTAGAATTTGGACATTCCCAAGAAGATTCAAAGATCGGTTAGTGTGGTTAGGGTTAACTAGTCACTGATGACCTAGATCTTAGATGGATCAACATGTACCCCATGCTCATCAACAATGTAGCCCAATTATTTGAACCTGGTCATGCCAAATGATCATTTTTCCAAGTTGGCATATAGCTTGTGCTGCCACAGAGTGCTCAAAACCTACTGAGTATGTTGCAATTGCTCCTCCCAATTTCTGCTGAAGATAAGGATGTCATCCAAATACACCACCAAAAAGAGTTGGTGAAGGGTCTCAATACATCATCCATCAACCTCATGAAAGTGGATGGTGCATTTGTTAAGACAAAGGGCATGACCAACCATTCAAAGAGACCTTATTTCGATTTGAAAGTTGTCTTCCATACATTAGTTGGTTTGATGGGAACCTAGTGGTAGGTAGACTTTAGGTCAATCTTGTTGAAGAACTTTGCCCCCTTGAGTTGGTCAAGAAGGTCATCAATTCTAGGAATTGGGTACTAGTTCCTGACTGTGATTTTTTTTAATGCTCTGTAATCAATGCAGATCCTCTAGGTCCCGTCTTTCTTCTAAACCAGTACAATCGGGCTTTCGCAAGGGGAGGAGCTGGGTTTGATGTTCCCCTTTTGAAGCAGCTCTTGGATCTGATGCTTGATTTCATCATTTTCCATCAGTGAGCGATGATAGAATGGTCCATTAGGCAGAGGTGCACCGGGGGTTAGATCAATTGGATGCTTGACTTGGAAATGCGTTAGTACCCCGGTGGGTGAGGAGAAGATGTATTTGTACTCTTCTACGATCCTGTACACTTGCTTTTGCTGCAAAGAGAGGCTCTGAGTAGAGGCCACAGATGTGGCAGTGACCTTTTGCTTACTATGAGCACGGATCACAAATAAGACAAACTTCATGGTCTGTGAAATGACCTTACTGCATTTCTTAGCAGAGATTAAAGAAATAGTGGCAGGCGGTGCTACCTTTAGTATCATGTACAATTTTCTACCCAAAGTAATAATAACACTGCAGGGTCTAGACTCATACACAACATGTCACTTCCACAAATATGGCTATCCTAAAATAACATCACAAACTTCAAGGGGATAAATATCACACAATACCTTGTCTTTGAAAGGCTTGATGTCGTAGCGCAGACAAAACTGTGGGTTGACACGAAGATCTCTTCCTTGGCGAAGCCAGCCGATGGTGTAGGGATGTGGGTGCAGTGTCATCAGCAGGTCCAAATGCTTGATGACCTCTGCTGAGACCATGTTCTTCTGACTTCCACTATCGATAATGAAATGAAGTGGAGCCCCATTTACCCACATCTGTGAGTGAAAGAGGCATTCCCCTTCCTCTGGTTCTTCTGGTTCGCTTCGCTGGACTTTGGTGGTAGCGAAAATGGCACTGGGTTCAACATCGATAATCCACTTCCCTCATTCTGGATTTGATTTGGAGTCAGAATCAAACTCTCACTCAAAATATTTCAGCTCGACCACGAGTGACTGCTTGGAGAGGCATTCTTCAGTGTTGTGCCAAGGGATTTTATGGTATTCACACCATTTTCCCGTGTCCTTCTTCGACTTCTCCTTACCCTTCTTGTGTTGTGGCTTGGATTGGTTGTCCTGAGAGTGGCCATATTATCTTTGTCACTTGTTTTGTGGGTTGGGGCCTCCTTTTCCCTACATCGAATGTGAGGAGTTTGGACATCCAAACTCTCACCTCTTTTGCTTAAATTTTTTCTCGATCTTGACAACATATCTATAAGTCGTACCCAATGATGCAATGTCCAGAAACTCCATTTCTGTTTGAATATATCTATGCAAAAAATCATGGTATTTGAGCACCAGATGTCACTGAGAGTATCTGATACCCAATTTGGTGCGTAGGGTATGGAAAATATTGGTGACATCTGGTACTGTCTGGTCCCTTTCCTGACGCAGGGTAGTCCATCTTGTCTACTGGTCCTCGTAGCTTCCAACGGGGTAGAATTGTTCTTTAATCGCGTCACTGAAGGAATCCCATGTGAGGGCGACCAAAAATATTGCAGATTCCTCTATGACCCTTTGCTCAGAGTAAGTATCACACCAGTCCTTAACATGGGGGATGACCTTGAGGAGTGGAAAAGTAATATTTTCCCTATTGAAAAAATTGTGGACCGAAAAATACCCTTTGAGAAGATTCAACCATTTATCTACAACATCTGCATCTATCAGTCCTTCAAATAATGGAATATAAAAATTTACCTGTACCTTGAAGGGGGTTGCATGGTGACTTGATAAAGATGTTTCTTTTGTGAGTAGCCGACGAAGGATCTATGCAAAGTTGTCCATCATTTCGTTCCTTTGTTGCGCAAGGGCTTCCTCGAGCAACATTTTAAAAGGATCTCCTACTCCATAATATTTCTTTTCATCCCCCATGGGTTGTTGTAGGCCTTGGCGCGACCGATCTTGCAAAGGATCGACTGGTTCGAGTCCGAACTTCTTGTACCTAGATCTTGTCAGGGACATGGATGAATAAAAATAAATGAAGAGCATATCGCTCTGAAACCACTGATCCAAATTTATGAGTGGAATGAAACGAATAAAAAAATGAATACAATAACACAAATATACAGAGAACAACAACATATATCCAATGAAAAATAACTTCTATTGAATAAATGAAATAGGTTGAAACTGTAAAATTGAAAACAACTTGCTCAAATGGTGGTAGCTATCTCTGAGAAGAGATGTGGCTGCCACACGCATTCGTATAAGAAGAATCATTACAATGAGGCTCCAAAGGCCCTTTTAACATTACTCATGAATTCCAAAACCCTAGACATCCAAAAACCTGACCCTAAGAGATGAAACACCAAAAGTTATGTGGGCCCTGATGGGTAAGTTGGTACCTCAACTTCCCAGGGCCGTAACTTTTGCATACGACCTCTGTTTTAGGTGCGTGATATCCCGTTGGAAAGGTATTCTCGAGAAATACACATTATGCCATCAAAATTTGACTTTGTCTATAGTTTAATTGTGGCAAGCCAAAAAAACATTGTTTAGGGCCCCAAAACGACCCTAGAAGTATAGAAAGATGTGCTGACATGAAAAATTCCAAAATAAGCCAGTTGGATTAGGTGGGCAGCCACCAGTCTCCACCTTGAAGATCTGTAGGGATTCAAATAGCCCCAGAAGTGTAGAACCCACAATTACAAAGAAGTACAAAAGAACGAGTTGAATTAACAATTGTCAAGACTAGCCAATTAGAATAGGTGGGTGGCCACCAATATCCACCTGGATCAAAACCCTTTCCTGGATTCCCTTTCACTACTATATGATCATACCCAACCATTCTTGTATGGTTTTCATCCACCTCTAGGTGTAATTCTGACCTATTGGTCATCTAGTAATTCTCCAACACTTCCCTAATCAAACCTTGTATCGGTCTCTCATTAATCCTTGCAGTCCTATCTTCATAAGACTGCATGCAAACATCATTATCAACATTTTTATTCATGTTGTCATCTTTCCTGCTGACAAAAAATCATTATTGACCAAATTAGTCCATCAACAGACCATACCTTGCAACCCACTACAGGTTATACTATGCTTATTTTCATGTTACATACATGCAACCCTTATCATATGCATTACAACATGTCCTCATCTTGCATTTACATGCATAAACAAGTACTCATGTTAATATGCATGTACACCCTCTTGTATAGCCATGAGTTCATAACTGGCTCATAAGTTCATGTCATATTTCTTCTTTTATGAGGACTATTATCAGTTCAAAGAACTCATTTTTCTTTGCTTAACTAGGTTATTTCAACAACAATTTTCATACATTACAGGTCAAATAAACTGACCTTACACATTTTCCATCAATCCTTTGATCATGAGGAATTATACATCTACACAAGGTTTAATCTTTTATTAAAGCAATAATTATTACTTTTAAGGATTCTATAAATCCCTAACAAACTCCTTTAAGAGCAAGGAATTTTCCATAAGGGTCTTAACCCTTATATAATCAACCATCTTAATTATAAGAGACATTGTTTGCCCTAGCATATAGACAATATTACACTTAACAAAACAACTCAACTCATGCCCCTTGTCTGGGCTCATGCAACTTCATAAAATAATTCCTGCCATTCACATTCAAATCTTACCATTAATTCCTATCAACATATTCCCACTCCTATAAGAGTAGTTATCAATTTGACAAAAGAAAAACATAATTCCTCTGTTGAAATTCAGTAAGAATTTCAAAGGCACACTTTCAATCTGCAGTCCTTCTCCTCTTGAAGTTAATGAAAATAATAATCAATCCTTTTAAGTTCTTATTATACCAGTCCTCTGATTAAAGGCATATAGTCTCTGCCTTATTATACCAGACCTTTGACTGATCTCTGGCCCATCCAGGCCTAGTGTTGTATCCTTCTCTGATACCACTTTGTAACAAACCCAACCCCCTAAGTACCCTTTTAAGGGATGGGTTATTAACATTTCACTTTTTCTCATTCATCTCAATACCTCTTCTCAAGGGAACCATGGTCTTTTGCTCATTTAGAGCTTTCCAATGACTGTCACCATGCTATAAACTGAGCTTTGAATCAAAAGTTATGGATTTACAAAGTTCTCAGGCCTCATTGGTTGGTGCCAACTCATTTCCACATGGTTCCCTATCCAAAGTGTCAATAGAAATGTCACAACCATGGCTTTGACGTGCTATTGAACACACGATTCGTCAAACCCTAGCTCCAATTCCCACAGATCCTCTAGTCATTGTCGTCGCGATTTTATTTCCATGGGTCACAAGGACCCAACCAAAATTTTTGACGATGATCCATTAGTTGGTCTTAATCTAGATCCGACGGTCCTCGTGCTGCTCATCCAACAACTCTAATTAAGTCGAATATTCTAAAGTACTCAACGCTTAATTCCCACTCTTTCATTCTTTTGTGCTCCGACGACATTACACTTGGATTAATGGACCAAATTCACTAGTTTGCAGATCTAACGAGCCTCATCACGTCATTGATGCCTTCGTCTTCATCAACATTCATATCCAACACATAACCTTGACAACCCTTTCATTTACAATGAATGGTCTGAATCTGTTTTCCTGTAGATCTGACGGTTGGCGATTTCAAATGACCATCCAATGGTATGGACCCAACAGGGCCCACCCTTGACCTTGAAATGAACAAGATGTTGAAACTTGTCATACTCCAGATGCACTGGCATGCCATGTCACTCATGACATCGTCACCCATTCTATAACTTATAAGGGGTTCTTCAGAGATATACAGTGGAGATTAACTCTAAATCACCACTGATCAATGGATCTCATTACATCGTTGATGCCTTCATCATTGTCGGCGTTCTTGACCACCACATAGCCTTGCTGACCTTTCAAACTTCGATGAACGACCCCAATTTTCTCAAATTTTCACCTACGTGTGTCAAATCCTCTTGAAATGTGGAATCATATATGCATGACATCTAACACCATCACCACATGACATGTGGCATCCATAGTTCCCACAAAAGCTCACCTATAGGTGCCAAATCACTATGCCATGTGGCACCTTCTATGCTCGACATGTGGCCTTTCCATTGCCTACCACTTGGTGTGACTCATGGCATAATGTGTGGCGCTTGTACCACTTGACACGTGGCACTCATTTTCCCCACGAATTTTTGTCCCATTCTGCCAAATCTGCCTGATACGTGGCCATCCTTTGTCGTGACATGTGGATCACTTGTCTTGTGATGTGTCACCACTGGGCACCAGATATTAGGATTGTTCTGGTCAAGGTATAATCTTTGACCTCCCTATGCCTTGAATTATGAGGGAATTAGTTAAACTAATCCCATGATTATGAAATCACTAAATTAAGTTTACAACAGGGTTACAACCCACGTCCTCTGACATGAGATCTATGGCTAATAATACTTCTTGACATCTACCTAATCGATGACCCTCATTCATCCTCAGAGTCCCTCCTTCGTAGTTCACCCGTTTTAACAACTCCAAAAGACCTAATCCGAAGGTACTCCCTTCATCAAATCCAATGGTCCAAATTGTTTCATAGAGCTCTTTCCTTTTTTACTAATCTACAACCTATATCTCCTCTCAAAGTCTTGCTTCAGAGCTCTACCTCTTTGGATCCAATGGTTGGGATCTATCTATCTCATCAGATTAGCGACCAAGATTTAACCTTTCCTTACATCGATCAATGGTTGGGATTTACTCTAGCCCTCTCACCAATTAATAAGCTTCGACGGTATCAACAAAAGAAGTTTTCTTCGATACCTTTTCCTTGGAGTGATTGGAATAAGCTCATAAACTTACTTTCCGATGGACAGTCCAGATCTCTCGACCTACAGATCTGACGACTGAAAATTAAAGGTGACCATTCAAAGGCCTGAGCCCAACATTGGTCCATCCTTGACCCTTTGATAAATCAGTTAACATGTGTTACCTCCAGGAATATGTTGGTTACCACACTAGCACTGCACGTCATGACTAAGTCACTCTCCCTTTTTTCCTCACTTACCACGCGAACAGGAGGGATCTGCAACAATCGACGAATGCAGTTTAATATCTCCCTTATCCTATCAATGGTTCTCGTTGACTCTTGGTGATCTGAAAATAGGGGGCTGACTTGTTTTTCTATGCAAGCACCCTCTACTCCATTAATATAAACTTTAGGACCTTGCTCAATGTCTTAGTTGTGCAAGAGGATTTATGTGTCAAGTCAAGGCTTTTATTATGTGTTCATGTGTGAGGTTCTTTAAAAGGTTAAATGGTGTTTATAGAAATAAAACAATAGCATAACATGCATCAAATATAACCAACAACTCACAACAATAAGAACATGATAAAGGAGTTCACCCCCAACTGGGCTACATCTCCTTGAGCCTCCATCAATGGACTACGCTCTTTGGGATTAGTTTGTCAAAAATTATTTTACAAGCTTCTTCTCAACTCCAATGGGTTTGTTGATTGTACCATTGGGTTCAAAATACATAAAAATCCCAAAAATGACTAATAGAACTCTGAAAATGGACCATGGCTCATCTGGGCATGACCTCTTCTACTGGTGGCCTTGAGCTTCCCTGAGCTTCCTTGTGGAAAAAACACCTATAAAAGTCCTCAAATTCCTCTGAAACCTGTCCCAATGTGTTCAGAGCATAACAATTAGTCAAAAATGACTATTCAATCACAAAGAATAGACTTGGGCTCATTTGAGCACGACCTCCATCAATGGTGGCCCTAAGCTCCCTGGAGCTCCTGAAACTTCAAGGTAGAAAAACCTAAAAAATAAGTCTCCAAATGGCTTTGAAAACTATGCCAATGGATTCAGAACATCCAAAAACCCATAGCTGGGCTTTTTCGGCACCTCATTTGGCCAAAAAATGAAGAAGATAGGCCTCCTGCCATTTTCCTCCTTCAAGCTTGTTGTCTCTGGTTCGCCAAAACGCACTCCTGTGTGAGTAACCTAGATTTTGGGTGTTTCCCATGCCTAAACCTAGCACACACGTGCATCTCCACAAAACACACCAAAATGTAGAATGTTTAGGGAACCTAACCCCCAATCCACAGAGGTGTTGGATGCGTGGGTTCTAATGTGACCACATCCTGCGCATTTGTTGGGCACCTGTTGCAACGACCCAAGAGGTGACAAGTGGCGAGCGATAGGGAGCGATTCGTCTGCATGAGCGGTTGGTATATTGACAAGTGTCGGTGTTTTGTAAGTTGGTTGAACTCTGTGCAAAGGTTTGGCATCGGTCGTATGGCAAGATTCATGTGAACGGGGTTGGGGCTAAGCCCCAAACTGGAGGTCGCGCCATACTTACCATAACATAAGTTTAAATAGTTTTAAAACCATTACATGTTAAGAACTAACGTGTGGGCGTCGATTTGGAGGACTTTGCTAAATCACTTTTCAAGTGTGTGGGAGGTCTGGGGTTCGATCCCCACAGAGTCCACTAATTTTTTTAAACTAGTACATAACAGGGTGCCACGTGGCAGCCCATGCCTGGGCCACGCGACACCACCCCATTTTCCAACCAGATGCCACGTGTCCTAACCTCATTCACCCACATGTCTGCCAAGTCAACACTTTCCATGTCATCTTTCCAAATCAGCACTGACACATCACCTACCACGTGTGAGTCGTACCCTGCCACGTCAGCATGTACGAACTGTACAGTCAGCAAATTTGTTTGCTTGTTTTGGCAAATTGAACAGATCGTGATATCTCACTCATCCAATGTTTGTTTCACCCCGTTCGAAGTGCATTGGGTTCATGACAATGAGGCCTACGCTCCTGTTCATTTTGAAGTGATTTCGAACACTTTGATTTTTAGGCTAAATTTTGACCCCTGGTCCAGATTCTGATCACTCGGAGTTTCCTCCATCGAAGTTGTGATACCCCCCCTCCCGATACTGGGATACTCTATTGGCTCACCCTCCGACCAATGGTTAGGATGATCTCACCATATTGGATCAAGGACTGCAATCTTCCCTATATTAAACACATGGTTCTTATCCAATTTGGAACTTATCTTCTCAGGGATTATTCTAAGTTCTTCCTAAATCTTACTAAGCCTTTAGGAACTCTGTAATCCACTTCCAAACTGACTAAGGAAAATTATCTTCGTTACTTGGAGGGATATTTACACCTTCTGTAACTTTCCTTCAAACAGGGAGATTTATACAAGACCCAAGGTTACATAGCCAACACAGGGGATTCTTCAGGGTAATAGTCCAAGTCAGGACTTAACTATTTTTTGGGATATCTAAGTTTTATTGGCCTTTCGTGGCCTCCCTTAGACCCTTGTTACAATTAATACATTGACCCATCTACATGATGGTTACCACACTTCGTTTCTCTTGGAATTTATCATTCCTTCCATAGATGATTTGAGGGGATAAATTTCACCAATGGGCTAATTTTCCATGGTTTTTCCCAAAAAAAGATTCACTAATTTCTATTTTTTCTAGAAAAGATTCGCTCAACTTCCATAGAATAAAATCATTTTACCTTAAAAATTGCCAAAATTTTATAGAAACTATATAAAATCCTTAGAAATTTGAATATTTTTACAAAATTATCGCTAAACATTTTACATTTTTCATATTAAGGACTAGTAAGTCAAGGTTTCTACATTTTATTATAAATGTTCATCCTTAAAATTATCCCTGATTTCCTTCTTTAATTTATCTCCCTAGACTCCTTTCACAAGAAGTACACTGCAACAGAAAACAACCTACTACACACACAAGAGACACAATTATATAGTTGTACCCACGAGGGCATTCACCAGAGGAAACCATTTGTACAGTTCCTTAAGCATCCAAGGTGAGATAAAGAGTCCTCCTACTCAATTATGCACTACACAGGCAATCATATTCCATTACTTAATCATCTAAGTAAAAATTCTTCCCAATGGAACAATATCAATCCTATTAGCCATGAACACACATTTACGACACAAATATAAGCATAAAACCATTATTTCAATTAAATACACAGAGTGAGAAACACTTATCTGTACACAATATGTACCCAACCATCTGACTATGGGTTTTTTGCCTTTCCACCCAACCGTAGGCTCAGATGCTTTCACTCTTAGAACTCTCACCACCCTCGTGCTAGGCCATGATACCACTAGGGAATCTCTCTCAGGTTATCAGTAAGATTTGAAGGTCACTCTCCTTTAATCTACTCTTGGTATATATTTTCCTTACACCCACCTAGCTCAAGCCTCTTCGAGGTTTATTAGATGCCTTCCCAACATCAAACTTGTGGCCCTCTTAGCTCAAATCGGGTTTCCTGGGTTCTACGGTCCAATATTGAGAGTTCAAGCTCCTTCAGTTACTGTGTTTTTACACAATCCATTCCTTCTTCCCCCCCGACTCTCATCTCTTCCCCATACCTCTCCCATCTCTCTGTCTACCCTCATGTTTTTCTTGCATGCCTAGCTTTGGTAAGGTTCTCCCCTTGTCCTTATGTTTCTTTTGTCAGAAGGAAACTCATCGGTCAATCCTGGTAACCCGTGGTTATCTTTCATGTTGTCATCTACCTAAAAAATTATTTTCCTTTATGGCATCCCTCCATACTTCCATTCATTGGGTTGGTTTGTTGTTCAACTACCAACCCCCCTTCATTAACTGATTTGCCTTGAAATCGGGGCTAAGGGAAATAATATGAATACTTCCAAATTAAATATTTCATCAAGGAGAATTGGGGCCCTTTAGCTTAAGAGAACCCCCTCTCATTCCTCTAGTGATATCATGGGCAATACTTTTAAGGATTCACCCCCAAAGTTAGTTGTTGGTAGTTATAATTAAAAAATAAAATATTTACAATATTTTCCTGCCATTGCATTGAAATCACTAATTATGATTAATCACAAGCTACGGAAAATAAGGGTGTTACATGCATTACCATCAAATCCAAAGGAAACTTGGAGTTTAGCTATTCTTGAAGGATAGGAGACTCCAGCCTTATTATTAGAGACTTGAAGTTTCATATGATGCTAAAGGATATCACCCTCAAACATGTGATCCTTCGCACCCCAAATTCTGGAAAATTGGATTGAATACATCTAGTTCTTTCATGTTGTTATAGAATTCATTGTTGAGGTGGATCAGAAATAAAATGAATCCATAACCCTCTAAGTTGGGAAATTACAAATTGAGGAGGTCTAGTTGGAAATCTCCCACATTCCTTGAAACATATTTTCGACCTTGTAAATGGGGATTAGAGAGATTCATTAGAAAAAATAAAATTTTGGATAGGAAGAATTACATTTGACCTCCCACTATTACAACAACATTACAATCACCATTTTTGAATTGTACAAAGATCATAAAATGGTGAAAAGTTCACACATGTCAAGGACAATGGGTCATTTCATTCCTTTGGTCGACTCTACTCTTACATATATGGCACAAGAGGTGGAGCATTGGTCATAGGCCATACTGGAGTATCTTGGATTTGGATTAGAAGAAAGGCTGAGTGTCCTACATATCTTCATAGGATTTTTTGGCTAACCTCTCTCCACAAACCTTGCACGATATGGTTGGCCTCTTATGATAGGTTCTTTCTCATATTGCAAGCAGAGTAGTCCCTTATATTTATTGGTGACATTTGTATCTCAGGAAGGTGGTTTTCATTAGGGGTAGGTGGTTTTCACTAGGGTTTATTTCTTAGATTCAGTCTCAACCTTGCTTGATTTTATTTTCGTCTTGGCATATGTGTGGTGTGGATGTTCCTTGTGGAATCATATAATGGCCTCTCATGTTAGTAGCAGTGATTCCCTTATGTTTGTCTTTGTTTACTGGGGGTTTTATATGCCAAGATAAATGGGAGACACCCGGATAGGTTCCTATATTGTGAAACTTTGAAATGAGAAGATGATTTAGAAGGTGTGAGAGGCATGTGAGAGACATCCACAATGAATTCAATATCACATTAACTAAGTGGGATGGTTAGAATAAAGATGTTGAATATATGACCATAATAGAAATCCGGGAAAGGCATAGAAGGGAATTCATGATCAATTAAGAGCTAAAGGAGCGGAGGATCAAATGAGACAAGAATCGGGATGGAAGAAAAAGAATATATAATTTCCCAACAAGATAGAAGCCCTTCAAAGAAGGCTTTCAAATCCAGGGTAGAACTCATGGATTCCTCCTCCCAATGCATCCATAGGATCATTTTAATGTAGATATTTCAAGAGGAAAACACCGTCCAATAAGGTTTTGGTATACCATATGCAACAACATCCCAGATTGGAGTCAAGTTGGAAGCCCATATTGGACCTAATCAAATGCAGAGTTAGTATATGTATCATAAATTTTTATTTTTTCTTTCCCAATTTATAAGAAATTATAGTAGCCAACAATTTAGTGTTAGGGTAAGCAAAAGATGAATAAAACATACAACCAATCTTATTTTTATATTTTTGAAAATTTTTATGGCCAGTAGGCTACCCATTGGATGCTATGACCAAAACTTTCATTTAATACAAAATATATATGTTGTTGTTCAAAAAAGAGAGTAAGCATAGATAAACCAAACATGCACAATTTCATTTTAACCACCTAAAATTCCATAATATAGTTAATAAACACAAAATACCATGATTGAATTCCTCTCGTATTCAATTTAAAGAATTTTATGTTCATAGATAGGAAATTGAAACTAGTCAATAAATCCAAGAGAACTCTGATTGAATTCCTATCATGTTCAATTTAAAAGAATGTGCATTCATATGTTGCAATAAACCCCAAGAGAAGTAAGCACAAATAGACCAAACATGTCCAGTTTCATTTCAACCAACTAAAATTTCATAAGATAGTTAAATAAAACAAAACACCATGATTGAATTCCTCTCATATTCAATTTAAATAAGTTTATTTTCATACATTCATAATTGAAACTAGTTAATGAATCCAAGAGAACCCTGATTGAATTCATATCATTTTCAATTTAAAAGAATATGCATCCATATGTTGCAATAAATCCCAAGAGATCCAAGATCAAATCCATGTTATCTTTAATTTCAAAGAGTTTGCATCTATCCCTTGAAAATTGAAATGGACCTTGAAAGGGGCAGACCCAAGAGGAGCATCTTTGTTAGCCAAAACATGAACATCATTGGGCATAGTGGTACCCAACAACTCATACTTCTCCTTGTAGGTGACCAAAAGAATCTTGAACTTGGGAACGATTGAAGGATTGGTGCATACATGGGTATTGGCATCCTCTATCACAATGTATGATGTTTGGGTTCTTTAAATGGATCCCAATCTTCTCCTTCTTGCGTCCAAACAACCCGTCTAGACATTTTTCCAAATCTTTGTATCTGGCATATAAAAAAACCAATACATCCCTTTTTTCACTTTGATCAAGTTAAAGGCATCCAATAAATACTCGATAGACCACTTATCATAATTAGGATTGTTTAATTTGAGATGGGAATATGCTTAAACAATGTATGTGTAAAGATGATTTGTCATATTGTTCAACATCTTAACATTGAGCCTTAGGTTGCACTCTCTCAAATATTCATCAATCTCTACCCCCACACAAGTCTCAATAGATTTAAAAATCTTCATTTTGTTGTGCTTGTCGATGATTAGATCGTTAAAAGGATATCCACCTGATTGTATAAGAATTTATATTTATCCAACTTATACTAATTGCACATATTTCACGGTACCTAATTTTCCATGCTTGAGAAGCTGAGAGGTATCGATGTTGGTGTCATAACTTGCTGATCCTAATAGGGAAATTGTTTATGGGGAAAGGAGTGAGGAAAATATCTTAGCTAGTAATTAGGTGTTAGATGCTCTACTCTGCACACCCAACAACAAACTAGAAATGTTAATGAAAACTCATGAAAAAATTCAAGCAATAAGCATATCAATTTCTTCAATATGTTCAACATGCTCAACAATAAAATAACCCAATGTTTTTTGTTGGGTTATTTTAATTTGTTTTTTCTATTCAGGAACCAACAAAGAAAGAAGAAGACAAGATGGATTTAGTTTCTTTACTTCAATTATCATAATGGTGTCCTTGTAATTTAGGGTTTTCCTCTTGCTACATCAATTTAGAATGAAATTTTTTTTTGATATGGTGAAAACAAACCATCCCTTATTGATAGTGAAGAATCATGTAATGAAGGAAAACATAGATTTCCATCTTTGCTAGCTCATTCCCAAGACACTCTTTACTTCCTCCTCCAAATGGGGTGAACATTATTACATTGGGAACAAACTCTAAAGACGATTGGAAGGAACAACATTGTCAAACATTAGTATGGGAAACTGCCATTTGTGAGCTCCAACTTTTTTCAAGCACAAAGGACTGAAATTATCAAAAACACACAAATAGAAAGGGTTTGAACAAATTTGCATTCCATCTTTCTAGGTTAAAATTCATTGGATCATGATAAACATGAGGGTTAAGTTGTACATTTCTCAACCATACTTGTGTCTTCCAACCCTTTGGAATCATAAAACCTAGACAAAGAGTAATCTAGTGTAAGAAATTGCAAGTTGGGAAACATATGACCCGATCTAATATCATGTAAATCCTTATCTTCTAAAGGGTGGAGAAAGACTAAGTGCCATACCATTAAATTCAAAATCATTTAAAGTCTCTTTGAAAACCATGGGTGAAATATTCACTAATCAGAGGATTTTTTCAATGATCTGCATAAAACACCTCTCAAATGATTCCTTCAATGTTAACTATAAAGAAAAAAATTGCTTCATTTTAATCATGCCTTTAACAGACTAGAGTTCCAATGTTCCATTCAATAATAACACATTTTGAAGGAATCTTACCTTCCGAAGGTAATGCATTTCTCGAAGATCTAAGAATCTCATGTGCCTTTGTCTCTCTATCCTTCCCCTCACAATATTCTCTTGCTCAGCCTACAAAGCATCTCACTTATTGGCTTTAACACTACAAAGAATTCCAACCTGAGATTAAAATATAAGAATCTGGCCAATGTTCACCTTGGTTTTTTCATAGATTTTAAGATGTGTTAGTAGAAAATAATGCTCTGCATGGTCACATGTGTTGAGGACTCATGCCCATCATTTAGATACATAACCAATAAGCCAATAATCTACTTGCAAGTTAAGAACTGAACATTTCCATCTTTCACCTTGAGCAGTGAATCTAATATGTCCCCATTTTTATCATCAATTTTCTCTTTCCCATACCTTCTTTTGAAAATTACTGAATAAAGAATTTCTACCAGGTTTCTATGTGTTTATTTGACCATCCAAGTAACCATTTTCCATTGTATGAGATGGAATTTTATTAATGGGTCTATTCTATCCAACAAAAGAGACACTGGTGATGCAACAAAGCAAAAGAAAGAAGGAATATTTTATAGGTAAAGTAGCAACCAAACCAACCTTGAAGGATTTATTGAATGTAGTGCTTTGTAGATTGATTGCCATAACTTTGACACCTAGATTCAAAACACATACTCACATTATAAATATCCTACTGCATTTGGATCATAATAGATAAATATGTGTTCAATTATATTGAATGTAAGTTGCATAAACCCACAAATTTTTTTATACTTAGCAGGGAGAGAATGAAGTGATTGCTAGTATGAAATGATAAATTATTCTTACCCTTCTAAGTTCTATGAGAAGATCAATATGATCCATATTGGACCATCTTTCTAAAGATGAAATTACTTGTTCTTATATCCAATTCATGTACTTTGATAAGGCCTCCAGTCCATTAAGTGGGGTTCCTATGAGCTTGTGGAGGTGTTGATGTTCCTCATGGGAAATACCCACAAAGGATTTATTGCCCATAAGCTTAACTATGAACTTTGGCCTCCCAGGTATAAAGCGGGCATCATCCATCAAAACTTGCTTGTAGGCTTCAAAAGTTGTTGCTAAAATTGTTGTCTTTCCAAACATGAATGCCTTGTACACATCAACTCGATTGAATCCAAGAAAGAAAAGAATCACAACTTCATGGATGGGATCCATAAGAATTTAAAAGAATAGAGTGTATATTGTGTCCCTAAATGTGAACAACTAACTAATATTTGGGTATGATCATATATTTATTTGATTAGAAAATGAGAATTATCATATATTGAACAATATAATTAGCCTCATATAAATGTGTAGGCAACTTTATTTAAATCCGAATTCCCACAACCCATGTGCACAACCAAAGGAAAAAATACCCCCAACTGTAGCATGAAAATCTAGTCAAAATACACATGTACACACACACACACGCAAACACATATATGTCTATCCATGTGTATATAAATTTTCAATCTTCTAATCAAATTATCTTCCATACAACATAAATTTTCAATTTTCCATGAAATTTTGTAGACAAATTATGGTATTACCTACCTAGAAACAAATATTGAAATAAAGGCTTTTGGGTTGTTGGAATTAAAATCTTTGAAAAATATGAGCATATTCCATAGAAGAGGCCACCCCATGTCTCCTAGTGGGAGGGGGGGCTTTCCCTTCTTCTAAGTGGGTTCATACAATCAACTATCGAATCTCCCTGCAACATAAAATAATGCATATATCCCATAAACAATCATAGTTGTGGATACCAAACCCAACATCCTTACAAGTGTCCAAGATCCAATCTCTATTGGTACAATATCATATACCTCAATCACACATTTAATAGAGCATTTCAAAGGAGAACGAAGAATGCATAATCTTATTAAGCTATAAGGTCTCTCTATGTTGCTAAAAGAAAAGGGGTTAGAGGAATTGTAAGTGGCATAGAACCCAGACCTATAGCCTCTCCTATGCAACTTGGCTTCTCAAACCCTCCCTTTCGCATCTTGAGTTCTCAAACACCTCTTGGAATCTTTTCGTGTGTTCATAAACCTATCAAAATTTGCTTCAAAACTCCATGAAAACACCAAATAAAAAACATAGAAGGAAAGAAGTCTTGATTTACAAATCCATGGACTATTTGTTAATGGCTTCTATAGTAGTTGCTTTGTCACCCATTTCTTCACATCAAGTTTGTTATCCGCCTTGACACCCACAAAATGCCACATAGTATACTAATCAATGCATCATAAAGCCCCATTGGGCTTAAAAAAATAGTGGGAAGATGAGATTTGAGTTGACAAAACCTCGCATTGATGTTTCCCATTGTCACTATCGACGTAATGCTTACATAATATTCAATTTATTTTTAAATCTCTATCAACAACAAGAATGAGGTTGTAAGCCAATATCGATTTAGAAAAATCTATTTAAAAATAACGATTAAATAATAATTTTTTTGGAACATTAGAGAAATAAAAGTTTAGTTTTCCAATTTTTGTGTACGATGCAAACTGTTGAGAAAAAAATGAAACAATATCCCTACCTACGACATGAATAACAAAAGTGAATGATATAAATATTCATTGATTGCTAATATATTAAATTGGAGATCAAGAAAGTGTAAAATTCATTTTCCAAAATATAATATAGAAATCCAAATTTAAACGAATGTAAAAAAAAAACTTTACACATTGTAAGGAGTACTCAAGTATAAAACACAATCTTGAAGTAGTATGGAAATAGGTTGTATGTAATGGAGGAGTTAGTTGTTATAAATTCTTAGAGTTAGAAATGATAATGTCCACCTAAGAAAGTCTCTAATAACGTCTCTTGCATTAATGGCCCTCGAGGAATGATTTGTGATAGCCTTTGGATGTTCCTACCATAGGTGAGAATGAAAATTGGCATTGAGGTAAAATCCATGGTGAAATATCTCATAACATATAAGGGTTATACAATTATTTTCCACCTGGTCCTTTGATAGTAATCATCTAGGGGTTAGCAGTTTGAACCACTGAATTATACACTTTTCCCCTGAGTTTGTAGTACCTTTTTGCTTGGTTGTTGGTTTCCCTTTTACAGCCCGTGACCAAAAAGTGTTGGTCTCTCCTTGTCCTCTTTCAAAGGGCAGCCGATTGCTCCTTGCAAGAATGCAGGGCGCAACCGGGTCTGTTACTCCCTATTTAGGATTGGTTTTGGGAGATGAGATTAAACCCCAGATTTTTTGTGGTTCGACATCGAGAAGATTTTCATATTGGGAATGGATATATTATCCAAACTAACCTAAATTGACCTTATCTCTACTATCCTATAAATAATGAGGGTCTCTCATGGGAAAATGGGAGAGAAAGGAGAAAACAAACTTATTCTGGCAGTTTGATTACGGAGCTTGGGCAAGCAACTTGGGAAAGGACTTCATCAACTTCTTTGTAAGGTGTAATCCATTTGTTTTATTAATAGAATATGTACAAGATGTTTCCCTCTACCTGTATGTGTATGTAATTGTTATATTTATTTGTGGAGAATTAATGTTTTCATGTGTTATGATACATTATTAGATCTATCATTAATGTAAACATGATTAGCTTGATCTTGTGAATTGTTTTTTTTGTCTCCATGTGTGAAAATATAAGCTGGTGAGAGAGAAGGGAATATTCGTGGAAGCTAGCAGCTAAGGAGCATGCAGGGACAACTGTCAGATCACTGAGTAAGCCTTCCATTCCATCCACTTGTAAATCATTTTCGTGTATGAATTAGATCTAGGAAAATCCTTAGTTTACATCTTTATTTTGTCTTAGGTCTAGGAAGAGCCTAAGAGGTAACTCCTACAGGGTTCATTTACCCTACAGCAATAAGGATAAAGAAATATAGATGTGGTAGAGAATAAATGTCTACAAGTCAAAGCATTGTATTGGTGTTAGTGTCGAGAAACTCTAGTCCTCCCAACTATCTCAATCGTGGCCTTACTTAGAGGCGAAGTGGAGTGTGTTGAGGGGAAATATTCAGTGGAACTATAACCATCTGTATGGGTAGTAATTACTATCTTTTAAGCATCTCAGCAATTGTGATAGGCTAGAAGAAGGAGGTAATTCATGGGACTATCATAAAGGGACATTACTGCATGTGACCTATGTAGGTAACCACCTCCCAAATGAACAAAGCCAAGCACCTTTAGTTAGTCTATTCAAATAAGGTAGAAGTGAACTCCCTAAACACTTGAATAGGCTGGGATATTTCTTTTTTGTTCCAAGGAAAACCTCACAACTAAATCCAATAAATGCTTCCCTACATTTGTGGATGGCATCCCTAGTAAACACATTGGTGTATATTAATGCATCTCACCTAGGGAGATTTGAATTAGGTACATGCTAGCAAATAAATAGTGAAATGCCGATCAACATTGGTGACAATCGATTGAGCTAAGCCCTTAGGATTCAAAGGCTACAATATTTACCCCAATATTCTTTGGTAACTGTAAACACTTTTTTTTTTGGTATTTGTAAATTCTTGTGGATTGATGATTCTCGTGCAATTTGGAAATTTCACATCTATCCTAGAGGTTTCCCTGATCTTAACCCTATGGATTTTCAATTTTAGGGATGTTATGAAATGTAAACAACAACAACAACAACAAACTATATTTCAACTCTTAATAAGCCAAATCTGCCAAGCAATTCAAGAGAAAAAGATATTGTTATGTTTCAATAAGTTTAAACTCTCTAGGGCAATCTTATAATGCACATTACATATTTGAAAACACTCAAAAAAATTGTAAATATAGTAGTAAAACCACCCTTATATTATTCAATATAAATCTTAAATCACTTAACACATTTACCCTTAACTTATGTCAAATCACCAAGACATATAACACCTGAATTTAAAAACTTTGAAGAATATATATGGCTGAAAATCAAATTTACAATTTACACAAGAATTAGACAGTTGGAAACTTTATTAATATGCATAAATATGAATTTAATGTACATACCATAGCCTTATCAAAAGACAAGTACAATGCTCTAGCTCTCTAAAATCCTAGCCAATGAAAACCCTAGCTCACACCAAGGACATCCAACTAACATGCATCACACAAGCATATCCTCCAAGGCAAGAAGTCTCCTCTTCTTCTTCTCTTCACCAAGTACAACCTAGGGTTTCATCTCAAAACACTAAGTTCCAAATCTGCAAGGGATGAAACCCTAACACTAATATTCAAGAAGCTTCATGAAGCTCTGGAAACCCTAGTGTCTCCAAGAGATAGAGAGATCAAATACAAAAGAATATCCAAGAGAGAGAGGAGAAGTGTGTGCTCCTCTTAATCATATCTCCACACAAAATGAATAAGAATAAATGAGTGTGTGACGAACTCTCTCCTTCCTTTGTATATATGGGAATTAAGGGAGGCCAACAATACATATGTGGGTCCATTCCCTTCAAGCAACCTACAATAACACAAGTAGGTTCACACATGTAGAGAAATACACTCTAAGAGTATGCATGTCAAGCTCCAAGGTGATGCCATCCACAAGAAATGCCTTGAATGCAAGGGTGTTCCATGAGGTGTGTCCAACACTCCTCCTACAAGCCTCCAAATAATTTATCAACCCTCCTAGGCCATGTACTACTAGGTCCACTCCCCCTCCATGAACACTTTTACAACCCAGGCATCCTTGAGTCAACTCTAAGCCTCCATGAAAGCATCCAAGATACCTTGGGTTGTCTAGGGTCCAATTTCTTCACTAAGATGTAAAACACTCCTCCTAAGTAGGGGATTCTCCTAGCAAGTAAGCATCTCCATGTGACTATCATTTAAAATGTCACCAAAGTTGTCTGAAGATTCCAATGTCTTGGGGAAGAATACAATGCAAACACCCATCTGAGGTCAAGCAACCATTGAGTAAGCCATATCCAATGGGTAAATCCATCATGGACCATCTCTCATGTGAAAATCCATCATGGATCATCCAATGGATAAACATACACCATGTACCCCAAATCTCATAAAGCACCCACAAGCATGGTGTAAACACTTTCAGAGTAATCATGAAAGCGAAGACTCCCTATTTATCAGGAAAGTATTCTCACCAACACCTATTGACTCCCTTTGCAACTCCAACAAATATGCCACCTACAAATTTGTACCTATTGCGGTCTCAGAATCAACAACTATCCTCTATAAAATAATTGTCTCCCATGCCATCACATAATATCGATCCTCCAAAAAATACTTACCACCTATGAATTTGAAGGAACATAACCCTAGATCATATGTAATTTTCCAAACCCCAACATCCCCCAAGTAAACATCAAGGACCAAAGTCTCTGAAAACCACATCATGGGCTATCTAGGACATCTTGTAAATATAATCACATCTCCATATAATATTAAGACATGTGGATCAAATCTACTAGAGTCACAAAGACAGATAGTTACACAAGTCAAATCATTGATCCTGGAATACCAATCTTATGGTAAATATAACAACCCATGCCAAGATATTAATTACCTGTGACCATGATGATCCCTCACATGCAACTCAAATCCTCTAGCAACCAAAATAATTTGAACAAGGCCAACTATCTCATCCTGAGAGAATGGTGAAGCAAGAGTAACATCATGGTCAACTCCCTTTATCTAAGAGAATCCAAAAATATTGTCCTTGTACTCTACAATACTCATATCAGTTGAAAACATGGAATCAACCTCAACATCTTCCTCCATCAAGGTATCACACCTATCATCCTTAAGAAAACTATAAGGCATTGTTACCCCCCCAGCCTAGGGGTAACTAAGGAGATGATGTCTCGAGGTCCGCAGGTAGAAGACATGGACTGTCGAGAACTAAATGACCAACTGAGCACACATTGAGAAGACCAAGCCCCTCCTATCCACCACACGTCACCATTCATCTTCAATAGCATAGCAGTTTCCACCACACCAGCATGGCCCAGAAAGTACAACAGGTCTTTCTTCATGAGGTAACAATTCTGGTCTCACGGTAAGAGTCATTTTAATAATTGAAGCATTTGAGAATGTTGCAAAGGGTCCTTTCTTTATTATGCAAACATTTTCTTGAAAATTATACCTTTTTTCCTTATTTCACCTTGGTGGTTGACATGGTCTCCTAGTAAGTGGGTCACCCTTGGGGAAAGGTTTGATACTGGGGGGGGTCTCCTTGAAGGTTCATCATACCATTCCCACTCATACTCATCACTTTCCATGCTTCTTCCCCTCCGTTTCCTCGTCTTTTTGGATTTTGGGCTCATTGACCCCAACAAGGTCTTGTATCTCATTTCATGGGAAGAAGGGGCTAAAGGCCCAAAGGTGTTGTAGCTAGCACTATAAAATACAAAATTCATAATATATCCTTCTAGATGCTTTCCCTAAAGTCTCGAGAGCAATGGAAAACTTATCCATAAAATGAAGGACCTCTAAGAAGAAAATGAATAAAACGTCATGCTCAATGGGGCAATGTGTTGCAATGTCTTTTCATTTCCAGTGAATATTGCAATGTCTTTTCATTTCCAGTGCATATGGAACTCAATGTATTCTAACTTCAAGTGGCATTGTGGTGCTCCTTTTCTTTCCTTTCACATAGCAATCAATTTTCAGACCATAAAAAATGAAAGGAAAATAAAGGGCTTGGAAAAATGTTGCAATATAAATGAAGGGATGTGACACACCCTCCACAAAGGCACCCATAAATAAGACAATATGAGCACTTGATATGTCAGGAACCCAATGTCTAAAAGTCTTACCCCCATCCACCTCATATTCACTACATGGATTGGAGAGGGTCTTCTTGGAAAACATTCCTTGACTTGGGGATTGGCCTACCCAATAGGGCACCATGAAAACCCTTCCATACCTAAATTTCGCAAAGTTGATAAGGTCTTTGAGAATTTGTTTAATTTGAAAGGGGGATTTAATGCACATGTTTGGGTGGTTCTTTTATTAAATGTGGCTTACTTGGCTTGATACATGTGACTTGTAGAACCTTGAAGGGGGCATTTGCTTGTCTTGTTGGATTACTGAGAGGGGGGGTGAATCAGTAATAACATAATTATAATCATTTTTCTTCAAATGTTATATCAATGTAGAATTATTATCCAATAATGAGCAGTAATAAATAAACAATCACNCATATTTACTTCTTATCAACCATGAAAAAACAATAATGAGTCATATTTACATCAAACACTATTGGGTCCATTACCCAAAACTTTGTGCTACGGGTCTTTCTTCAAGGGTTGACATCAATGACAACCAACCTTAATCAACATGTCTTTGCAGGACCTTTACCAGTGGAAGACATTCATGGAGGTACTGAGCCACTTGGACCTTCATAGGGGCTTAAATTCCCATTGGATGGATGCAACACCCCACTCATTGGAGGCCTTGAATGAAGAAAGTTGCACTTGAAATTAAGTCTTCAACACATGGACGTGGCCCAAAGACATGAAGAAGGGGTGACGCCACCCTCCTATGCCCAAATGTCCTCTTCTTGGAGCATGATGTCATACTTTGAGGGGACGTTTTACCATTTAGATGCACTTGGTGGTGTTGTGGGCTTGAAGCCCCACTCTATTGCCTGATTTGGGGATGACGTGGCACACTTCTAGCATGATGGCCTAGCCTTTGTAGGTTTATCTTCACACATGCCACCTTGGAGAGGAGTCTCAGGGGATTATGTCCCATCATTTTGTAGCCTATGTGGGAAAAAGAACAAATTGATTTGCTAATTAAGCATTGTAACTTAGGTTTTAGGCCTAAAATCATGGATTTAATTGTGAACTGGACAAGCCTAACTTGGGTTTTCCTCATATAAATATGAGGCAAGTCATTTGTCACATATCATAACTAATCACTTGGAAAAATACCCTTGGACTAAAATTTTGGCCCTCTTTGGCAATTCACTCTCTCTTATTTTCTTGTCATTGTGTATGCTAGACTTGTCTATTCTTGGAAAAAAAGCTAGCGACTTCTTTTGGATGCTTCTTCTTGGAAAATCGTTGGAATATATTTGATAAGTAAGAGTTTTGCATGTTATCTCTTGGATTGGATAAGGAATTTATACAATCTTGTGTGTTTCTTCTTAAATTCAAGGTTATTGTGTTGAACCCTAGGAGGAGTATAAGGGCATACACCCTCCATCAAGAAAATTTATGCTATTGTTATTGAAAGGGCTTAAGGATTTCTACAAGGAGTAATAGGTTTTACATTCTTGTAGAAATACCTTTCTAGGGTTTATATTCTCTAGGGAGTAAGAGGGTTTACACACCTAGAATATTATCAAACCCTAGTTGAACTTGGATTTCTAAGCTAGACGATTTTGAGGTTTTGTGTTTTCTTTGGTTTTGTAAGGGTTTAATTATCAAAGAATCATTTTATTATCTTTGTTGCTTAGGTTTTTGTCTAGGAAAGAGACCCCATTAACCCAATAGATAAGGCACTAATTGCATTGGGGATTGAATATTGTTGCATTGATAAACGTGGAATTTAAGAGATTGAATTGTTCAAGGTTGGATCTAAATTCTATATGTTATTAGCTCTCTTTTCCTCCAAGGACATATAGATTGGATAAGTGATTTTTCTATTGTTATAAACAGTAAGATACACCCATTAGGGCTGCAACAAACTTACTCTCTCACACTCTCTTTTTTTTCACCTTTTTACCGTTGAAAATTACTTGTAAGTTTTGATAATTAATCTATTGTTTAAGAGCTATTGTTTGGGTGGTTTACTTGTTGATTTTAGTGGTTAGAACTTGTTTTTGTAGAAAAAAAATTCTACAGCCTTAGGGATGTTACAAAAATCTGTTGATAACACTCTTTAACAATCCTCTTTTGCTATCAAAGTCTTGGTTTAAACATTGGAAGATTATCTACCAATTGCAAGCATTGTTATCTGATCCAAAAAAGTGAGGTTTTACTGACAAATTGCAAGTTAATTTTATTGTACTTTATGTGTTGGATCGATAAGGATGCGAAATACATAAACTCTACTATTTGTTGCGGAATAATAATTATGACTTTTACTTGATGCTCATTAATGATTAAAGAGTTCAGCCATTATAAAATATGTTGCAAATAAGAGAATATAACAACAACCAATAAAAATAAATAGAGTCAAGAACTTGTTAACGAAGTTCACCAATTGTTGTCTACGTCTTCGGGCCCGCTTCCAAGTGGAGAACCTCTTTATTGCTCTTCAAAATGCTCAAGTTCTCTTTACATTGGCTATTTGTTGTTACAAAACATGCTTCAGATTTGTTGTGCAAGACCTTGCTCAGATACATACATGCCTTAACAATATCCTCTCCTCTCAAAACATGGCTTAATTCCTCTCAAAACATGAAAAATGGACAATTTACACAAGCTGCTCCTCCAAATCCCTGCATACAAAAATTACCCCTCAAGCTCAAAAATCCTAGTCTATATAGTTTTTAGGCTCAACAAGAGAAGCCCAACTTCTCCTGAAGATATAGCCTCTTTTTGGCATCAAATCCCCCTCCAAATGGCCAAAATATCCTTAAAATACCAATTTTGGGCAAAAACATTAGGCTAAAACCCACTCTGTAACAAAAAAAATCAAAATACACAGAGTAGACCCTTTTTGGATGGTGCATGCCCCTTTGAAACGGTCACATGGATACATATAGCCAAGCGCCAGCCCTTTGGGCTGCGCACTGGCCCATACTTGGCGCTATCTCCTGGTTTCTGGGTGCTTTTACATGGAACCTCGGTCTATGGATAAACCCCCCACGTGCCTTTGTAGAGTTAGGCCCCGGTCTTGTGGGATCACCTGAGGTCCGAGGGATAGTGCTTATCCTTATTCTCGTGCTGTGCCTGACGCTTGGTTCTATGGATGGTTCATATGGTATGCTGAGGGTTGGGGCTAGGTCCCAACCCTTTCCTCCAATCGTATGACCATTCTCCACTTTAAGTGTTTGGTCATAGGCTTGTATACACAAGCCCTACCTTTGGCACGTTGGTGTTAGGCCTGTCCATAAGTCCTTTACCCCTATCAATAGGTTGCAGGGTCCATTTTCATGATTTACAATTTTTTTCAAACAAACCCACCATCCAATGATGGGGTGTCACGTGGAAGCCCACGTCTGGGCCATGTGGCACCTCCATCTTAACTTAAACATATGTCACGTGTCCATTATCTATTGGTCCACACCTGCATCACTTGCACGTCACATGTCGCTACATGCCTCTTCCATGTCATCATAATGAAATTATCTTGGTGATGTCATGTTGACATCATGCTGACGTCAACATTGAATTTTTGCCAGTTTGACCATTGACTTTTTGCTTGTTTGAGAATCTGATCAGAGTGTGATAAATCTCGCATACGAAGCCTGTTTGAGAAAGTAAATATATGTCCAGAATCAGCGCGACGAGCCGGTCGCAATGGAATTAGTTTCATTCAATTCTGAGAACTTTCATTTTTTATCATTTTCTGGACCTGTGGAGCCTCCTAGATCATTCCTCCCCATTTGGAAGCTTTTGGACCACCAAAAGTCTACTTTTACTCAGGTAAGAAGTGAGGATATTTCCTCCCCACTTGTCCTGTATCATCCATCCTTTATGTTGGGACAATGATCACCTAAATAATCACAACAAACATAAAAATTGAGATAGCATTGTTATTCAAAGTAATCATCTCATTTATTGCACAATCATCTACATTCTTTGTCGCATTTAGCAGCCATACACCACTGAATAGCAACAAACTAAACAACAATACTGTGTATGCGAATGAAAATGACAAAACATGATTCCCCTTATGCACAGGAACAATAATCAAAGTATGCAGTTGAACCTCAGGTTGTACCTCTAGTGACACTTCATGATTGTTCGAAACATATTGAACCATCTCATGTTTAGCATCACTAACTTCCTATTTTGTTACAGACATAAGTGTTAAAAATTTTCTTGCGTTTACCATTCTTTTTTGAGATCATCTTTAGTTTTTCTTTCCCACCATATGAGAGTTGTGCCTCCCAATTTGAGACTTGCAAGTTGGATCTTTGTTTCATCATCAACAATCATTTGTATCCTGCAATAGACTTCTAACTGTCTAACCCAATTATCTAGCTTTTTTGCATATAATTCACCATCATAAGTGGGTAAATGAAACTTTACATATAACTTTAATAAAGTCATATCAGAAGAATGATGAGTTTTTTTAGGTTGCTTATCCTTGGAGGGATGTACACTTGCTTCACTTGTATATTATGAGGATGAAGGAGAAGAAGGTTTTGAAGGTCCACCACCTCCAACTCCTCCTTCTTCTCTTACTAAAGATTCACCTTCTTCAACCTTTGGATTTCTTCGTTGTCCTCTTTCATGGTAAAGTTCATCTACCATGGCTTTCATCATTTGAAATGACTCAAATAAATCATCCTCAGATGCAAAAGGACCTAGTTTTCTCGGTGAAGACATCTCTTGTTTATACGGTCTCCTTTGAATCTCTGGATTAAGAGCCTCAAGTTGGCCTTCTCCTCACTTGAGTTTCGCTCTGGTGAGCATCCAATGCTTGCAATTCTTGTCAAACCTTCAAAACCAAATGCTCTGATACCATAACTTGATCCAAAAATGTGAGGTTTTATTGACAAATTGCAAGTTAAGTTTATTGTACTTTATGCATCGGATCGATAAGAATGTGAAATACATAAACTCTACTATTTGTTGCGAAATAATAATTATGACTTTTACTTGATGCTCATTAATGATTAAAGAGTTCATCCATTATAAAATATGTTGCAAATAAGAGAATATAACAACAACCAATAAAAACAAATAGAGTCAAGAACTTGTTAACGGAGTTCACCAATCGTTGGCTACGTCTCCGGGCCTGCTTCCAAGTGTATGACCTCTTTATTGCTCTTCAAAATGCTCAAGTTCTCTTTACATTAGATCTTTGTTGTTACAAAAAATTATTTAGATCTGTTGTACAAGACCTACTTGCTTAGATACATACATGCCTCAACAATCTCCTCTCAAAACATGGCTTAATGCCTCTCAAAACATGAAAAATGGACAATTTACACAAGCTACTCCTCCAAATCCCTACATACAAAAGTTACCTCTCAAGCTCAAAAATCATGGTTTATATATTTTTTAGGCTCAACAAGAGAATCCCAACTTCTCCTGAAGATTTGGCCTCTTTTTTGGATCAAATCCCCCTCCAAATGGCCAAAATATCCTTAAAATACCAATTCTGGGCAAAAACATTAGGCTAAAACCCACTCTGTAACAAAAAAAATCAAAATACACAGAGTAGCCTCTTTTTGGATGGCGCACACCCCTTTGAAATGGTCACATGGATACATATGGCTAAGCACCAGCCCTTTGGGCTGCGCGCTGGCCCATACTTGGCGCTAGCTCCTGGTTTCTGGGCGCTTTCACATGGAACCTCGGTCTATGGATAAACCCCTCACGCACCTTTGTAGAGTTAGGCCCGAATCTTCTGGGATCACTCGAGATCTGAGGGATAGTGCTTATCCTTATTCCTGTACTGTGCCTACCACTTGGTTCTATGGATTGGTCATATGGTATGCCGAGGGCTGGGGCTAGGCCCCATCCCTTTCCTCTGATCGTATGACCATTCTCCACTTTAAGTGTTTGGTCGTAGGCTTGTATACACAAGCCCTACCTTTGGCGCGTTGGTGTTAGGCCTGTCCATAAGTCATTTACCCCTATCAATAGGTCGCGGGGTCCATTCGTATGAGTTCCACAATTTTTTAAACAAACCCACCATCCAATGACGGGGTGCCACGTGGCAGCCCACGCCTGGGCCACGTGGCACCTCCACCTTAACTTAAACATATTCCATGTGTCTGGTATCTATTGGTCCACACCTATATGTCAGATGTTTCCACCTGCCTTTGCCACGTCAGCATAATGAAATTATCTTGGTGATGTCATGCTCACGTCAGCATTGACTTTTTTTCAGTTTGACCATTGACTTTTTCCCTATTTGAGAATCTGATCAGAGTGTGATAACTCTCGCATACAGAGCTCGTTTGAGAAAGTAAATATATGGTTGGAATCAACACGACGAGCCAGTCACAAAGGAATTGGTTTCATTCAATTAATAGAACTTTTATTTTTGAGCATTTTCTGGACCTGGGGAGCCTCCTAGATCATTATCCAATATTATATGTTGAATTTTATGGTCTAATTTGCAGATTTAATAAGTTTAATCTTGTTTATATTCATTGTTTACTGCATAAATTTTGGGACAATTTTTTTTATTGTTGATTCCCCACCTGTCTTGGGGCTTATATATTCATATATTGTCTTGTTTTGGTTTGTCTAACACTGTTTTGTAGGTACACAACCTTGGAAACCATTTACCAAATCCAAAGACTCCCTCCTCAAGACTCAAGTTCATCTTATACGTTGACATATAGGTGTGTTCTTCTAGCTCCTTGATTCTCCCCTTGCAATCCCCCTAGGGTCACTCGGGAAGCCTACCTTGTGTTGGAATTTTCCATCACTAAAATGAGGGGGTTATCTATTGAGGTGACAGTGATAGGTGTCCACAATTGTGTCACACATTTGTTGCTTAGGTTGGGATTTTCCTGAACTACAAACTGTGCGATAACATTTTTGGCATCATTGTTGGGGAGGATTTTGAATCCTTTCCAATCCCATAAGAACATTTTCCAAGTCTATGCCAAGGCCTTTACCCTTAGCTTGCCTGGTGACTCCATTTGAGGGAAGTTCCATTTTTATATTTGGTGAGCCTTTCATAGAGTTCATCTGGTGACTCCACTGATGTATCATGAAAGTATATGATGAATGTCTTCCAGAAAGGTGGGATGATATCCCAAAAGTTGATGATGATCCATGTTCAATCGTTACACATGTTGTCAAGTTTACCAAATACATTGGTTTTCATGACATAACCTAGGATGATGTTCTAACCCAATTGTTGTTGCTATCTTTAGATATGAAACAAAGGAATTTGATTAAGCATACTTCCATCCCAAAGGGCTTAGCCTCTACAACCATATTCATCTGATAATTTCTCAAGCATTGTGGATTGAAATCCCAACGCTTTGAAGATACTATTCAAGACCTTGAGCATGCTTTTCAGAAAGAAATACTTCCTTTGGATCCAATTGATAATTTAAGGGTGGTTTCTTCTTTACCCATTGAAAATCATGGGAATAGAGTTGAGGAACAAGAACTTGAGGATAGTCATGAAGGGGTGCAATCCATTGAGAATGATCTGGTTGATATCCTTAATGACCAAGCTTTCGAAGAAATTTTTGAAGAAGCATCGATATACGTTCTCCCGCATGTTGAAGATGAATTTGACAAACCTTTCATCCTTCCTACACATGATGAGGAGGAGAAAAATAGTTTCCTTTTTAATCCTTTGGAGAACAATCATATGAAGCACTCCTCATTGAGAATTTATCCCTGTGTAATGAAGAGATGCATGAAGAACATGCCCATGAATAAATCCACCAAGAAGAAGAGGAAGAATTCCAATAAAGTGCAATATGTTGAAGATCAAGATGAGACATTTGTATCCATGCTTCCATTTGAGGAAGATGAAGAAGTTATCATTCCCAATGATGCAGTTGATCAACACATTGATGATTTCATACATGTTGGGAGGCATACATGGGACATGGGTTGTTTCATTTTTTATGGAGATCCGATCTACAACATTGAGGGAAACTTCCAGATAAGGAATGCATAAGTATTTCCTTTGGAAGGTTGCTTTTCATATGTGGACAATCAAGAAATTTGACAAACTAGTGACAATATGATCACAAACCTTTTTCATCTTCCAAGGGATGGATTTTTCCAGTGCACTTATGTTGACTCCAAACCATACCTTGGGGATTATCCTTTTGAGGACTTAGAACTATCATTTGATGAAGATTCTCAACCATCTTTGTGCTCTAATTTTGAAGGACATGAGAACGTGGCCAACTTAGAACAATCAGAGATCCACACTACAGAGTAGCAATATTTTCATCTTATGGTTATCGATAGGAATTTGCAGTTGAAGAGGAAACATATTCTGAGTGTGGGAAAACATTATTTCTTTAAACCTGAGCATGTCCCTTATATCATCTCTCCTTCTTTAGGAAATAATAGGGTTTTCGTTGGATCTCTCATCTCTTCTTAGTCTTTAGGAAGGAGTGATCATGCTAATAGGGAAGAAGATGAACCATCTTATATATGTGGTAGCCCTACTCAAATATGGGCGGACCAAGCTTGTGGTTATTCCTTCCAGTAGGATTTTCTCCTTCCCACCCACCTCCATGAGTTTCTTTCTATGATTGGTTGCATGCTTATTTATGCTTATGATTATTTTTTGCTTGAATTATCTTTGTTGTATTACATGATTAAGCATAGGGGAAGATACCTTGATGAGATTTTGAGCAGGTGGTTGCACTCGTTTTATGATTTCACCTAAAATCACCAAGCACTTGATCTCTATAGGCCTCGGGCCTTAGGTAAGTAGGTAGGTCATTTTCTTTCTTGCATTGCATTTGTGTGTTCATTGTAGTGTAGTTGCCTCTTATTTCATGCTTTGATTTACATATTGTTTTGTTTCATTTATGCACATTTTTTGTGATGCAATTGCTTGAATCATATTACATGTTAGTTAGAATTTTTCCAAAAATGAAAAATTTTCATTTTAAGAAATAGTTGTCAATTTTGAGTTTTGATTATATGAACAAAGGGTGAGAAATCCACCCCTCAATGCTCTAATAGCTTGCTTGAGTATGAGTAGGAACATGTATTACCAAGATATGTTAAGGTTCTCATGCGCTCTATGACGAGCACATGTCCCGATGTAGGAGCCAGATGTTAACCCCCCCAAACCTAGGGGTAACTAAGGAGATGGTGTATTGAGGCCCACAAGTAGAAGACATGGAGTGTCGAGATCCAAATGACCAATTGAGCCCACATTGAGCAGACCAAGCCCCTCCTCTCTACCACACATCACCATTCATCATCAACAACATATCAATTTCCACCACACTAGCCTGGCCCAAAAAGGACAACATGTCTTACTTCATGAGGTAAAAAGTTTGGTCTCATGGTAAGTGTCATTTTAATAATTGAAGCATTTTATCATGTTGCAAAGGGTCCTTTCTTGATTATGAAAATGTTTTCTTGGAAATTATACCTTTTTCCTTATTTCACCTTGGTGGTTGACATGGTCTCCTAGTTAGTGGATCACCCTTGGGGAATGGTTTGCTACTGGGGGGTCTCCTTGAAGGGTCATCATACCATTTCCACTCATACTTTCCACTTTCCATGCTTCTTCCCCTCTGTTTCCTCGTCTTTTGGGTTTTTGGGCTCATTGACCCCAAGAAGGGCGTGTACCTCATTTCATGGGAAGAAGGGGCTAAATTCCTAGAGGTGTTGTAGTTGTCACTGTAAAAGTAAAAATCAACAATATATCCTTCTAAATGCTCGTTGTAAGGTCTTGAGATCATTCAAAAGCTTCTCCATAAAATGAAGGACCTTTAAAAATAAAATGAATAAAACATCTCGCTTGATGGGAGAATGCATTGCAGTTTCTTTTAATTTCCAGTGCATATGGAACTCAATATATTCTAAATTCAAGTGGCATTGTGGTGCTCCTTTTCTTTCCTTTCACATAGCACTCAATGTTCAGACCATAAAAAATGAAAGGAAAATAAATGGCTTGGAAAAATGTTGCATTGTAAAGGAAGGGATGCAACACACCCTCCACAAAGGCACCCATAAATGAGACAATATGAGACCTTGATATATTAGGAACCCCATGCCCAAAATTATTACCCCCATCCACCTCATATTCACTACATGGCTTAGACAGGATTCTTGGAAAACATTCCTTGACTTGGGGATTGGCCTACCCAATAGGGCACCATGACAACCCTTACATACCTAAATTTGGAAAAGTTTATAAGGTCTTTGAGCATTTGTTTAATTTGAAAAGGGGGGATTTGATGCACATGTTTGGGTGGTTCTTTTATTAAATGTGGCTTACTTGGCATGATACATGTGACTTGTGGACCTTTGGACGACGCATTTGCTTGTCTTTGCAGGACCTTGCCTAATGGAAGACATTCATGGAGGGACTAAGCCACTTATACTTTCATAGGGGCACACTTCTAGCATGACGTCCTAGCCTTTGGAGGCTTATCTTCACATGTTCCACCTTGGAGAGGAGTCTTAGGGGCTTGTTTCCCATCATTTTGTTATTTTTGGTCATTTTGTAGCCTATTTGGGAAAAATAACAAATCGATTTGCTAATTAAGCATTGTAACTTAGGTTTTAGGCCTAAAATCATGGATTTAATTATAAAGTGGACAAACATGACTTGGGTTTTGCTCATATAAATATGAGGCAAGTCATTTGTCACATATCATAACTCATCACTTGCAAAAATACTCTTGGAATGTAATTTTGGCCCTCCTTGGCAATTCAATCTCTCTTATTGTCTTGTCATTATGGATGTTACACTTGTCTATTGGTGGAAAAAAGGCTAGTGACTTATATTGGATGCTTCTTCTTGGAAAATCATTGGAATAACTTTGATAAGTAAGGTTTTTTCATGCTATCTCTTGGATTGGGTAAGGAATTTTTGCAATCTTGTGTGTTTCTTCTTAAATTCAAAGTTATTGTGTTAAACACTAGGAGGAGTATAAGGGAATACACCCTCCATCAAGGAAATTTATGCTATTGTTATTGAAAGGGATTAAGGATTGCTACAAGGAGTAAGAGGGTTTACACCCTTGTAGCAATACCTTGCTAGGGTTTATCTTCTCTAGGGAGTAAGAGGGTTTACACCTCTAGAATATTATCAAACCCTAGTTGAAGTTGGATTTCTAAGCTAGACATTTTGGAGGTTTTGTGTTTTCTTTGGTTTTATAAGGGTTTAATTCTCAAATAATCATTGTATTCTCTTTGTTTCTTAGGTTGTTTTCTAGGCTAGAGACTCCATTAACCCAATAGATAAGGCACAAATTGCATTGGGGATTGAATATTGTTACATTGGTAAACGTGAAATCTAAGAGATTGAATTGTTCAAGTATGGATCTAAATTCTATATGCTATTGGCTATATTTTCCTCCAAGGGTGTCTTGATTGGATAAGTGATTGTGTTTTTGTAATAAACAGTAAGCTGCAACCATTAGGGATGCAACAAACTTACTCTCTCATACACTCTTTTTTTTTTTCACTTTTCTACCGCTGAAAATTACTTGTAAGTTGTGATAATTAATCTACTATTTAATAGTTGTTGTTTGGTTGGCTTACTTGTTTATTTTAGTTGTTAGAACTTGTTGTTGTAGAAAAATTTTGTTGCAACCATAGGGCGGTTACAAAACTCTATTGATAACACTCTTTGACAGTCCTTTTGCTATCAAAGTCTCGGTTTAAACATTGGAAGATTATCTACCAATTACAAGCATTGTTATCCAATATTGTATGTTGAATTTGATGGTCTGATCTACAGCTATTATAAGTTTAATATTGTTGATGTATCATTATTTAATACTGCATTTTTGGGAAAAAAATATTTCTTGTTGATTCCCCACCTGTCTTGGGGCTTATATCATCATATATTGTCTTGTTTTGGTTTGTCTAACATTTTTTTGCAGGTACACAACCTTGGAAGACATTTACCAACTCCAAAGACTCCCTCCTCAAGCCTCAATTTCATCTTATAACTTGACCTATAGGGGTGTTCTTCTATCTCCTTGCTTCTCCCCTTGCAATCCCCCTAGGGTCACCTGAGAAGCCTCCCTTGTGTTGTACTTGCCCATCATCAAAACGATGGGGATACATATTGAGGTGACAATGATAGGTTTCCCCAGTTGTGTCGCGCATTCTTTGCTTGGGTTGGGATTTTCCCAAACTACAAACTGTGCAATAATAGGCACAAGGATAGAAGAAACCATTGCAACATGACTGACATATCTTCTAGGAGGTATACTTGACCTCACTAGAGATCTAGGAAATACTACTCGATTTTGAGCCTCCTCAAAACTAGAAATGTCATCTGACTTCTCACTAGAATGTGAAAGTGCCACTAGATCATAAAGTGCCTAGTAAATTCCACTCTCTCTCACCCCTCTAGCCAAAGTCCTCAAACTAGCTAGAATACAATGAGTGATGGTACATTGTTGAGCCTCAAATGTAGGAGTCTCCACTATACATTTTTGATACATGAAATTGGAAGGATATTCTTCTTCAAAATAGGAACAAATATAACATCACTGAACTCAAGAACATCACTTGAAGGCACCTAGAAAAAAATGGAGCTAACTACTCTCACTACATAAGTATCATCATAACCAAGGCCCACTCTCATGCCTCCTTCCTACTCCTGAAATATGTTGAAAAAAGACTTTTAATATGTTATATATCTTGAAACTTCATTGTCCACATACCATCCAACACTAGCCATAGTGTTAGAGGAAAAACAAGAGACCAATGAGAAAGTGGTCTTAAGCTAGGATGATGACCCATCCACTCCTTCTATAGTGCTTGCAATCCTTGCATCTTGTATCCATTGATTGGCATTCTCTTTCTTCTTCAATGGATATTATTTTTCATAATGCCCCATCTCCTGACATCATAAACACATCACCTTATTCAATTCCTTATTTCGTATATCTATAACTTTCTTCTTCATGTAGCCTTTCTTGATAGCCTTCTTCGTCTTCCCAATGAGACCAATAACATATACTTCCTCTAGTTCCTTTGAACAAGACTGCAATATGATTTCTTCATACATAAGATCAACCCAAATCTTTGGAGAATTTGGCAAGGTATGTTGAGCACAAACACCCTGAAGAAAAGGAATTCAATAAGGAACAAGTCTATTTAAGGCAATGGACACCAAATTTTGATCCTCCACCTTTGTTCCAATGGTATCCAACTAATCTTTCAACTTAGTTATGTTGGTCAAGTAGCTCACCATAGTATTTTCCTTACTCATACTGATGATTGAAAGTTGTTTTCACAATAATATTTGTTGAGAAGCACAAGAGTTATGAAACAAATCAACCAAAGCTTCAAACATGTTCTTACCTATTGTCTTATTTGCAATGTGTGATATGAAATGATCCTTCATAGAATCGAGAATGATTCTCTTCACTTTGGCTTCCTTCTTTCGATGAGCAACCAACTACATTGGATTAGCAGGTTTTGGAATCTCTTTCAATACATGCTCCCAAGTATCGACTTCCTCCATAAGTAATTGAATTCTAAGCTTCGAAGGAAAAAAAATTGGAAGTTCCATCCAAGTTGTTATTCTATCTCAAACAAAGAGTCACCCTACACATTATGAACAAGTCCTCGAGTTCACAAAATCAACAAGATATGAAGTAAACAAAACCCTTTCTAGGGTCCAAGTGATTCTCCCAAGCAACCTATGGTATCACACCCAACAACCTCAACAAGGTCAAGTACCTCTCCCATGTATTCTTTAGCTGAAATACGAACTCCCTCTTACACCTAGAGTGATATCATCCACAAAATATTTGGTATAATGTATAAATTGATGCAAATTGATGTTTCTCATGCAATTCAAAAATTTTACCTCTATCCTAGAGATTTCTCATATTTTAACCTTGTGAATTTTCATCCTTATGGATGATATTAAATATGAATAAACCAACAACAACAACAAACTATATTTCAACTCTTAACAACCCCAATCCACTAGGAAAATGAACATCAAAGATACCCATGTACTCGAATAAATTTTAGCCCTCTAGGGAAATCTTATCATGTATATAACAAATATGAAAAAACCTATGACAATTGTAAATACAACAACAAAATTACCCTTATATTCTTCAATATAAATGTTAAATCGCTTAACATATTTACCCTTAACTTATGTCAAATCAACAAGACATATAGTGATTTAAATTACAAACCTTGAAGAACATGTATGGATGAAAATCAAATATGTAATTTACACAAGTATTGGACAGTTGGAACTTCATTAATATGCATACAAATTAAGTTCATGTACATACCATAGCCTTGTCAAAATACTAGTAAAATCCTCTAGCTCTCCAAAACCATAGCTCACACTAATGAGAATCAACAAGTAAGTCCTTCAAGGAAAAATGTCTCTTCTTCTTCTGTTCATAAAGTAAAACTGAAGGTTTCATCTCAAAACCCTAATCTACAAATATCCAACCTTGATCCTAGTCTTCAAGATTTCTTCTTCTGCTCATAAAGTACAACCTACGGTTTCATCTCAAAACCCTAATCTACAAATATCCAACCTTGATCCTAGTCTTCAAGATGCTCGAAGAAGCTCAAGAAACTATAGTGATTCTGAGAGAGAGAGAGAGAGAGAGAGAGGAGAGAGAGAGAGAGAGAGAGAGAGAGAGATTAAATGATCGGACACTGATCGATTGAATGATTCTCTCATTCCTCTATATATATGAGAGGTAAGGGAGTCCAACCATACATATGTGGGCATATTCCCTTACAAGCAACCTACAACAACATTTGGAGGCTCATATATGTGGAGAGATACACTCTAAGAGTACACATGTCAAGATCCAACTTGATGTCATCCACAATTAAGGATCCAAATGGAAGGGCACTCCATGATATGTGTCCAACGTTCCTCCTAAAAGCCTCCAAAGATTCCATTTATCCTCCTACAACATGTACTCCACTGGGTCCACTCCCCCTTGATGAACTTTGTTGAAACCTAGGCATCCTTGAGCCAACTCCAAGCCTCCATGCAAGCATCAAGCTACCCTATTTTCTCTAGGGCCCAATGCCCTCCTCCAAGATGCAAAATGATCCTCCTCCTAAGTAGGGTGTTCTCTTAGCGAGTAACCATCTCCATGTCAAGAAACCACTAAGTAAGCTATCTCCAATGTGAAAATCAATCATGGAACATCAAGGGGTTAAACATACACCATGTACCCCAAATATCATGAAGCACCCTGAAGCATGGTGTAAACACTTTTAGAGTCACCCTGGAAACTAACATTACATACTATTTCACTGTAGTAATATATTTCTAACTTGAAGTTTTATTTTACATTAATATTATATTTTTCTCAAAAACATACTAAGCAAATTTTTTTTTTTTTTAAATATCAAACTAATAAACTTAAGATTAAATATATGAAATAAACATATTTGCAATTTTGATAAAGGTTTCAACGTTATAAGTTTTATTCAAGACATTATAATAGTGATATGTGACAACCTAAATCAATCTTCTTCCATTATCATTGCATCCTACATTTATAGTCTTTTCAGGGTGAATAAACTTAATGAGTTTCTAGTCAATTTAAAGTATGGTAGGTGTTAACACTTGGAATTTTCTTTGGGATGTATCAAAGAAACCCCAAGGTAACTATTTCAACCAACTTTAGATTGTATTATGACCTATACAATCAGAGATGGCTCTCTCAAAAATCAAAAGGCTTTCACACTCAAGAATTATACAATAATAACACTCAGAGGTCAGATTTTGATATAAGATAGGTTTGTTTTTTGTTTTAAAGAGATGGTAGGACAAGCAAGAGAAAAATTACCATTGGGCAATGAAGTCAACCCTTGAAAACAATGACTAGTAGGCATAACTTTCCAGAGGAACAAAGGCAAAATTAGGTGATGAACTTTCAGTTTTGAGTTTGGTTGTGTAGGGTAGAAGAGGAAACTAAACATATAACAGAATTAGACCACCATGAAATATGAATTATGACCTAGTTAAGAATAGAAACACAGTTTAAATCACTTGAGTCTAAGCACCATTGGATGAATTCTAGACCCTTTAATTATCCAATTTAAACAAAAAAAAATGAAGATGAAATTAAGGACACAAGAAGTACATACAAAGATAAGAGTACATACTTCATACCACCACCATTAGAATCTTTTTCATAAAAAAATTAGGACTTCTGCATTTGTATTTCGTTTAGATTCAAAGAATATTACAATAAGGATCAAAATGACTATACTTTATGCCCAATCGCCCCCCTTTTTCACCTTCAAATTGCTCAAATATATAGCTAAATATCATATTCTAGCCTAAGGAGGTCGAAATCCATCTTTGCCAAAAATAGAGAGTTGTTACAATAGCTTAAGAAATAATATTTGTCAAAATCTGCTCATATCCTACTATCTAGGGTTTGATTTTTGACCAACTAAAAATGAGCCAACTGAAGAGAAAATCATGGGATCTGATAGGATAGTATCCAAGATTCAATATCCATATCAATTTTGGATCCACCTTTCTGATTTGGAGGACCATCAAGTCGAATTTCAAATATTCTAGAACTCTGTCAACAAATCTGGCTTGGTGAATTTATGGAAAATAGGCCTCAAAGATCATTTCATATCTTCCAAATAACAATACTTGTGTAACAACTAAAAGAGGTTTTTGTTATTGGGTCCATTCTTGACAAAAACATCTTTAAAAAAAATAAAAATTATTCTCCAGATCCTCGAAATATGCGCCCAAAGATGATGACTAAAACAGGAAAACATTAAATGTTAAATATGGAAAAATGGACCGTAAAGATTCATTGGAATATCTGAAACTATGACACCTATGTAAAAAGTGAGAGAGGTTTTTGTTATTGAGCTCATGCTTGAAAAAAAATCTCTGGGTTTTTCCAAAATCCTCTCCAGTTGTTTGTAATGTGATCTTGAAGTTGACTACAAAAACAATCATTCCCGTAACTTGTGTAGCGCGCCCTATAGACTTTGCGTAGTGCACTTGATTTTTCTTGAAACCTGTGAAAATTTTGGTGGTAGCATCTTTTTGGAGACCTGTAATTATTTCAAAACTATATTCTCATCACCTCCCACTGTTCTTTCTAATCATGTGTGCGTACAACATTTGCGTAGCAAATTTGGGCAGTTGTTGCACAAGTGCTACCTACAACATTTGTGTAGCAAACTCCATCTTGTTGTAACTCATGTAGATCCATGTGGCATCAAATGATTGGGAACCTGTATTTACCTCAAAAATCATATGCCTTTCACTTCATGCTGTCCTTTTTAATCATATGAGTCTACAACATTTGTGTAACGAAAACTTGCTACACAAATGTTGTGTATGATAGTTTATCAGTTAGAACAACAACTGTGCCCAAAAAATGTTTTATGTTGTGACCCTTGTGAAAACCATTCTCTAACATCAAATGCATTCTTCCTACAAATTCTATGACATAAACAAAAATTTGGGACGACCTCTTACCCCTTTGATTCCTTGTCTTTCATGATGGTGTATTATGAAATAGACACAAAAACCCTTTGACTCAGACCTATACCTTGGCTCTCTTTTGACATGCATATTATCCTTCATTTGATCAATGACCTAAGGCCTTTGAATCACCCCATGAAATAGAACACACACACAAACACACACCAAGACTCAATTAGGAATGCCTTGGTCTTCCCAAGACCAAGGTATGACTTTACAAACTTTGAACAAACTCCCAACTTTACTAAAAAATAAAGATTCTAACATTTGGCTCCAATGGGGATGTTATCCTCCCTGTGAGATGTCAAAGAACAATAGACCATGTGCCTTATCCATTGGGATGATCCAAAACCCTGTCTGCAACCTATTTCAATCCTCAACAAGGCAAACTGCAAACTGAAATATGAAGTTGAAAATGCAAATTGTTGAAAGAGATGCTCAAAATATTGAGATTATTCAAACTACTACCTATACTAAGCTATTATTTGAGCTATTTGAGTAGGTGAAAAAAAAAATCTAGTGCAACCATATAAGCACCTTATCATCTATTCCACCTCCTTGCTTACACTCCTTCAGAGGAAAAATAAGAAGCCTACTTAACAACAACTCCAATGAAAACTTGCAAATAGATTCAACTTTGACAAAATTTGAAAACTCAGGCCCACTTGCTGACTCCAAGAAAGATGTAAAAGGATCCTTAAATGAATACAAAATACAATCATACTGTATCAACCTTTCAACTGCATCTTTGCTTTCATGCAATTTCAACTGTTGACTGTCATAAAAGGACTGGAAATATGCATTGGACTGTTGTAATAAAACATCTTTTGGCAACAAGGATATAGATTATTTTGACATTAAATCATGATCATCTTCACTTCCAACCTTACAACTGATCACAGGATGCAAATTGTGACTGTTGAAACCCTTCATATAATCAGCTACTGGGTCATGAAAAACAAAAGTTTATTGTTGCAATTCGTTGTTAATTTTCCCCATTGAGTCTAGATGACTTTGCATCAACCCATACCTCTTTGCTTCTTTGAAATTTTCTCTCAACAGTTTAAATGAAGCAAAGCTTAAAGGAAGAAAATTTTCATTAGCAAATTTACTATTTTCCTCATGTTCATTGTTATTACAAAAATATAAGGGATGAATGTTTTCATTTGACTGTTGACAAGGAACATTTTTTGATAACAAACATACAACTGGTTGCAAATATGAACTGATGAGATTCTCCATATACAAAGCCATCATATCATTTTCTAATAAAGAACATCCATCTTGTTGTTCTAAAAAGCCAACCTCATAGTCATAATTGTACTCATCATATCTTGGTTCGCCAAAAATCTATGTAATGTCATCAAACAGAAAAATTGAGGCAATGACTTGTTCTTCTACAGGCTGATCTGTAAATACACTTTCATGGTTGTCTTCAAGTGCATACATAAAACAATCAGTCTCTTGCTCATGATGACATGGATCCAAATTCAAATCAGTATCAAAACAATTTAGGACAACAACTTTCTCTTCATGTTGCTCATCATTCTTTGTAAACACATCCTCATGACATCCTTCAATAAAACTTATGACATGATCAACCTCCTGCATATTATGGAATCTCTGGTTCCTCGACTTTCAACTCCTCATCCAAAATATGATTTTGCAGCTTCTAATTACATGTTTGCATATTTTCTGCAACTTCATGAGCATTATTGAACATCTGCTGCAAAGACGTAGACTTCCTCTCCATCATAAGAAAACATAAATTTGATTGAAAGGTACTTACATAATGGATCATGGCAACAACTTCAGGAGATTGGACTTCTTTAGGAATCTTGTAATACAAGCTGGCAAATATTCTATTAAACATGGAGATAGTTTCATCCTTATGTCTTTCCATGGCATGAAACTCAGAAATATATTGATTCTGTGATTTCCTCTGACCCCATAATTTCAGAAAAGCATCCTTCAATTCTTCCCATGAACTGATGGATTCAAGCTGAAAGTGTCTACACACATCATCATGATCAAACTCAAAAAGATCAATGAAATGCTCAAAATCATGGACATGTTTCTTAGCTATGAGGGTATCAGGTTCTCCATCGAACACAGGTAGGTACTTATAGTTCTTTGGAGGAAAATTATGAAGGATGTGAGGTAATTTTAAAGGTTTGTATCTCTACTGAATCTTGGAGGGTGTTGGATCAAGTACATGAGGTGAGATATCATCCTTGATTTCATGAGGCTCATCTACTTGGCTATGGTCATCACATGGCTCAAATGGAATATTTTGATCAAAATCAATGATACAATGAGGAGATATATGTACAAATTTAAGAGAAGGATATACAAGTGCAAAATTCTCATGATCATCATTTGAATGCGGCATGTAAAGAAAAATTTCAGGAAAGGACAAAATGTAATTAATAACAAAACATATTATGTCTTGGAGAAAAATCAACTTTAGGTACTTGTTTTTTCCCATGATATCCTTTCATACCTCTGTCAATGGATCCCGTCCTCCAGTGGAGTCTCTAAATCACATTTGAAGCTTGATTGGAGTCGCCCGGTGAATGGTACAACCACCTTCTGTTTGACCTATGTTCATCTTTATCATTTTATCCCAGGGAAGATTTCACCTTCGTTCCCTGACAAGGGCGCCAAAATGTTAACACTTGGTATTTTCTTTGGGATGTATCAAAGAAACCCCAAGGCAATTATTTCAACCAACTTTAGATTGTATTCTGACCTATATAATCAGAGAGGGATCTCTCAAAAATCAAAAGGCTTTCACACTCAAGAATTATACAATAATAACACTCAGAGGTCAAATTCTGATATAAGATAGGTTTGTTTTTTGTTTTAAAGAGATGGTAGGACAAGCAAGAGAAAAAGTACCATAGGGCAATGGAGTCAACCCCTGAAAACGAATGAAAACAATGACTAGTAGGTAGAACTTTCCAAAGAAACAAAGGCTAAATTAGGTGATGAAATTTCAGTTTTGAGTTTGGTTGTGTAGGTTGGAAGAGGAAATGAAACATATAACAAAATCAGAGCACCATGAAAGATGAATTTTGACCTAGTTAAGAAGAGAAACAAAGTTTAAATCACTTGAGTCTGAGCACCATTGGATGAACTCTAGACCCTTTAATTATCCAATTTAAACAGAAGAAAATGAAGATGAAAGTAAGGGCACAAGAAGTACATACAAATATAAGAGTACAGACTTCATACCACCACCATTAGAATATTTTTCATAAAAAGTTCAGGACTTTTGCATTTGTATTTCGTTCAGACTCAGAGAATATTACAATAAGGGTCAAAATGACTATACTTTCTGCCCAATCGCCCCTTTTTTTCACCTTCAAAGTGCTCAAATATATAGATGAATATCATATTCTATCCTAAGGAGGTCGAAATCCATCTTTTCCAAAAATAGAGAGTTGTTACAATAGCTCAAGAAAGAATATTTGTCAAAAATCTGCTCATATCCTACTATCTAGGGTTTGATTTTTGACCAACTAAAAATGTGCCAAATGAAGAGAAAATCATGGGATATGATAGGAGAGTATCCAAGCTTCAATATACATATCAATTTTGGATCCACCTTACTGAGTTGGAGGACCATCAAGTTGAATTTCAAAGATTCTAGAACTCTGTCAACAAATCTGGCTTGGCGAATTTCTGTAAAATAGGCCTAAAATATCATTTCATATATTTCAAATAATAACACCTGTGTAAAAAATAAAATAGGTTTTTGTTATTGTGTCCATGATTGAAAAAAACCTCTTTTAGTTTTTAAAAATTCTTCTCCAGATCCTCGGAATATGCGCCCAAAGATGATGACTAAAACAGGAAAACATTAAATGCTAAAATCTGGAAAAATGGACCGTAAAGATTCATTTTAATCTCTCAAACTATGACACCTCTGTAAAACATGAGAGAGGTTTTTGTTATTGAGCTCGTCATTGACAAAAAAATCTCTATTTTTTTTCCAAACTCCTCTCTAGTTGTTTGGAATGTGATCTTGAAGTTGACTGCAAAAATAATCATTCCCAGAACTTACGTAGCGCGCCCTGCAGACTCTGTGTAGCGCACTTGTTTTTTCTTGAAACCCATGCAACTTCTTGTGGTAGAAGCTTGATGGAGTCATGTACTTATTTCAAAAATATATTCTCATCACTTCCCATTGTTCTTGTTAATCATGTGTGCCTACAACATTTGCGTAGCAAATTTGGGATACTGCTGCGCAAGTGCTACCTACAACATTTGCATAGCAAACTCCATCTTGTTGTAACTCGTGCAGATATAGGTGGCATAAAATGACTGGGAACCTGTATTTACCTCAAAACTCATATTCCTTTCACTTCATGTTGTCCTTTTTAATCATATAAGTCTACAACATTTGCGTAGCGAAAACTTGCTACACAAATGTTGTGTATGACAGTTTATCAGTCAGAACAACAATTGTGCCCAGAAAATGTTTTATGCTGTCACCCTTGTGAAAACCATTCTCTAACATCAAATCCATTCTTCCCACAACTTCTATGACATAAAAAAAAACTTGGGATGACCTCTTACCCCTTTGATTCCTTGTCTTTCATGATGGTGTATTATGAAATAGACACAAAAACCCTTTGACTCAGACCTATAACTTGACTCTCTTTTGACATGCATCTTATCCTTCATTTGATCAATGACCTAAGGCCTTTGAATCTCCCCATGAAATAGAACACACACACACACACACACACACACACACACACACACACCGAGACTCAATTAGGAATGCCTTCGTCTTCCCAAGACCAAGGTATGACTTTACAAACTTTGAACAAACTCCCAACTTTACTAAAAAATAAAGATGCTAACAATAGGAATGAGAGGCTACTTCTTAGGGAATAGATATAAATATTATGTAGTGAAAGGTAAATGATGGGGTGACAGGTGCGGGGGGGGGATTTTCTTTGATCCATGGGGAAGTCGCATAACATCCTTTGCTTGGGGATTGGGAAACATATCAAACAACGTTGGCGAGAAATATGCTTTGTGGGAAAGAGTTCACATTGCGAGAGATAAAAAATTCTCAAATATCATGATTCTTGGGGACTCTATGATGGTGGTTTATGCAGTTATAAAAAGGGATATGATATAGAACAATGCTTTCAACTGTATCATCTCTCACATTCTTTCTCTGCTCATAGAATTTGACAAAGTTAGAATTTTCCACATCAAAAGAGAGTTTAATTCCCAATCTGACTATTGGGCCAAGCCTGGTGAAAATATGGATGAAGGTTTGATTTTCATAAATGGGGTTAGGGGGGTCCTCCCCATCCCTTAATTCGAGATTTTTTGTTCATTAATGAAGAAAGACAAGTGGCAAGGAATTTGGGTTGGTGTTTGCGCTCTAGTATTGCTTGCACATTTGGATTGTAAAGGCATCATGAGGGTTATTCATTGTAGTTTGTGTGTGGATGACTTCATATGTGCATCCCCTTCAGTTGTGGCTCATGAATCTTCCTTGAGCGGTGTGGCTTATCGGTATTCTGTTGTAGTTTCACTGCCTCTTTTTTGGGTGGTTCGGGTCGTGTCTCGGGTGTTGGTGGAAGTCGACCTTTGTTCGATGTTGGTTTTGATTTGGGTTTCGACTAGGAAATCCCTGGTCTTTACATTCTTCCCTCCTATTTCTTATTGTGATAGGAATTTTTTCTTTGCCAATTTCCTTCTCTTCTTTGAGGACCTTCCTCTTTTGTTTTCCTTTGTTAAAGTTGAAATTGGGGTTACTCCTTGTAGTACTGTGTGGTTGGGGATTCATTGTTGTTGTTTGCATTGAATATGGATGGATCCCAACTAGAATGATATCAAAAGAAATACTCTATTGGCATGAAGAAATTTCACATGCAAACAACAACTCTTTGTAGAATATTTCTGCAAAAATGAGGGAAATGGAGCAAGCTATAGAAAATGTGATGATTTTGTTAACAATCTAGAATTGGAGAGTTGATGGATTGGAAATTGATGGTCAATATCTAAGGTCTTTGGTTCTTCCCCAATGTTCAAAATCAACCTCAATAAATCAAGGAGCAACAATATCTCATCATGGGGGCAATTTGGACAATGATCATGGGAATTGAGACACCATGCCAATGGAAGTTAAAGAAGGTTCTCTCCCGCTGGGTATAGAACAAGATGTACAAGACAATGAATATTTTCATTAGTGAATGTATTTTAAAATAGTTTTATGTATAGACAATTTGTTAAGGAAGTCATTAGCTAGTTTGTGTGAAAATATTACATGGAAAAGGCTCCAAATTTTTCTATGTCAGTTCCAGAGAAATGTCTAGGTTTAAAGCCCAATTTTGTAACTATGTATGGTTTTGTTGTTTGCTTCGGCACAACCCTTTTTTATTAATAGAAATGTTCAATTTCAATTTAAAAAAAGAAAAGAAAGATAAATGATAAGTTGGATATGTGTTAAGTGTTTTTGATGATAGAGGAAAACCAATTTTGAAAGATCAAACATTTTTCTTCACACATGCAAAGTTCTAAGGTATTGGGAAATTACTCTTGCTTGAGAGATGTGAAAGGTTCAATCTCTTTTTCTTTATTTTAAAATGGGGTTTTATCCAGTTGAAACAAAGTTGGAGTCCATGACTTAATTCATAAAGAAGTGGTATTAAACGATAGATAAATGTAATGTCAAATTACCACCTTGCTATCCAATATTATGAAATATCAATTTTCAGGATTTATGATATATTCAATGCCATTTATTTATGACCTATGTTTCAAGAGTGTCATTCGTGAAGAGTTTGATAAACATGTGCAGGGAAAATAATACAAACATAATCTAAAACACAAAAATAACAATGGCACATTCATACAATATACACAAGATTTACCCTGAAAACTCTTAACCAGGCAAACAAACCTAACTAAGTCACACATTTCTCTATCTCAGTGTATTCTTCATAACCCATCTCCCCTAAGCGTGATTCCTTTATTTATAACCCATCTTCTTTACCATTCAATATTATTTTTTAACATTAACCATAAATTCAAAGTCATTTATCTATGCTTGATTTGTATAGCCATTTTTCATTCATTTAAATATATCTTTTTAAAAATTAATGCATATTCGAAATCATTCAATTATCTCTTATAAATGTCATTCATTCATCTAAATTCATTTAAAAAAATAAATGACATATTTAAAACATTTTTTTTCTTTTAAAAAAAATAAATATCATATTTAAAACAATTTTTTTTAATAAAATGGTAAAAAAGGATCGTGAATCATTTCAATGAGTTGCCTTGCTAAACCAAAACCTATTAACACAAGATTTAAAATCACTTTTATGAAGCATTGAAGTGTTTAAGTTAACCTCCTCAAAACTTAAAAGCAACAAGGATGCATAGCTAGTGCAATACGTGATGACGTTAGAAATAAGAAATAAAATGTAAAAGGCATGATCAAGTAATGCAATTTGAAAATCAGAATGGTACACGGAGCCAAATGAATTGAATTGTCTTTGCTCTATACTTAACAAAAGTGGCAAGGAAACTTAGAAGTTTGGCATGGGTTATGTACTTCTAATCCCTACATGTAATACCAAAAATCACCAGAAAAGTTAACATGTTTAGGATGTTTCCTTAGATTGTGGCGTTACAGAATATAAGAGTGACCTATCATTGATGCCAATAGAAGAAATAACTTGGAAACTAGCCAACATTATGGCCTCATCTCCTAATTCTACTTCTCCACATTATTGAGTTTTCCAACCTGTCTTTTCCTCCAACACCATTGATCAAGGTAAGTCATATGAAAAGATAATGATTTGTGGCTTCTGATTGATCTTTTAATTATGAACATGATGACAAATAAGTTTTATTTTAAATTACGAATCAAAAAATATAAATGGACCATTTTTTAAGTTATTGTCCACCTTCAAATGTGAAAGCAAACTTCTTCCAAATTGAAGATTGATTTTGACTCTATGAACGCAGGGATGTCTATCATTGGATTTATGGAGTAGTCACATATGCATTGATGTACCAACCACCAATGAAATAAATTGCAACAAAATGAAAGACGTGAAGTGTCGATTAGTTGTGGTCTAATTGTTCTAAGTTTTGACTTTTTTCTAAGATATTTTTTGTTTAATTTTGCTTGAAATCCCGTGAGAAAAAGTTGTTGATTTCGGTAACTTCAGTGGTTGGATTGATGGATGATACAAAATAAGGATTAGAAAATGACACATATTAAAGGGCGGACATAAACCATAAAAAATTGAGTAGACTGCTTGAGATTTGGACCCTCCTACGACACTAGTTAAAAAAAAAACTATTAGTAGCCTCTCATTTCCCTCCCTTATTGTAACTCAAAAGAAGAAATTATTGTTTCACCAAAACACCCCAATGGCTTCATCATCAAGAATGCAACATGGAGTAGCAAAAGCTTTAATTGTCGCCAACGCGTGAGATTGGGCCCATATCATCCCTCGTTCGAATCTACAACAACTCAACAACAAGAAAACAACATGGATAATAATGATAGAGGTTTTGTCATCCTTGACAAAACATTATTACCCAGATGAGTCTATCATGTATACAGATTTATTTAGAAGACACCATTGTCGCTACAAGAACTTTTATCTTACAGACAAGTGATTTCATGGCCGATCGAGATTCAATGATAGTTGCAGCAAAAACTAAAGAACATATGGAAAATGACATTCTATCAGGAAAATGGTTCATGATTTAGTAGTATCATTGATGAAGAAGGGGATGATGATAAATGGAGATTTAATTGATTGATTTACTCCAGAAAAAAACATTTATTACACTCACATTATTCGAAACAAATATTTATCCCAACTATATTGGGAAAAAAAATGTTTATTACAACACATTGGGAATAGCCAAGCTTACAATAAGACCTCAAATATTTTAACCAATAATATGTAAGATAAATAATATTTGAAATTTAACTAATCAGATTTGATTTTTATGTAGAAGGCAATCTATAGGAAGATATTTTCATGAAAAACTTGTCAATTGGTTAATAGGTTTTTGGAAACAACCATCTTTGTTCACATGTGTTGTCCTTCAAAACCACCCCTCCATCATCACCTTTAAATTTTTCTCCCAGTACCCATATCGATTTTCACACAAGCCCCGATAATCCAAGAGGAGAGGCGTAGGTTCAGCGAAACCCACCAGTTGTTCCTCCTTGAAATTTGTCACTAACCACCCTTAAACCCAACGCTTCCTTTAATAAAAAACCATGGCATCTCAAGTGCAACCAACCGACTTTAAACCCAATGCTTCCTTTAATAATAAACCATGGCGCCTCAAGTGCAACTAGAACTGCTAGGTGTAGTCGAACCTAGAACAGATTGGTGGAGTCGACTCTTATACCAGTCAGAACTGTTCTTCAACGATTGACTGTATAGTTTCCAAGAAAGTGGGACCGTGGATCCTTCCATGAATCCCAATTTAGTGGTGAGCTTGAAAAACATTTTCCTATCTCCAGGTACCTGCAACTGGTGGCATTAATTCTCGTGCTTGCTAATAACATCCACGCCTTCCATAATATGGGGTTGTTTGAAAAATCTAGTATTCTAGATGGATTTTGTATTAACGGTTTTGTTGGATATCTAATTATTTACAGAAAAGTTATGGATCTAGCCATGAATTTTCCTGGGAAAAATCTTAGTTCTACCTACATGAAAATGAATTTATTTGTATAATGTTTTTAATTGAATAAAAGCCAACACAAAATTTGCATCTTTGTTTTATCTCTCGAGGTGCCATGAGAATATTGGGAGTGACCTTGGAAACAAAAATGTTAGAATTAACAGAGCAAACAAAATTTAGATGATTTCTACCCATGAATTTTCCTAGAAAAAAAACCTATCTTGCATGCATGAAAATGAATTTATTTGTATATTTTTTTTAATTGAATAATAACCAACACAAAGTTCAGTTTTATAGGTATGTTTTACCTCTTGAGGTTCCATGAACATCTTGGGAATGACCCTGAATACAAAATTTTAAAATTAGCAAAGAAAACAGAATATAGATGAAAATTCAATCAAGTTCCATATTGCAATTCAAACCAATTGATTATTCATTTTACTTGAATTTGTCGTCTGGAATTGGGAAAATTTGTCTCTGTATAAGGATGAATTTAAGGATATAAGATTATATACTTGAGTACATGGCGACCACCTTCATGGATGGCTTGTGAGACGAGGCCCATGAGTCTTGTTATCGCTCAAACTGTAGGTTGGGAAAAGCCCGACCCAATCCACAAGATGGCAATAACGGTGGGAGAGTTTACCCACCGTCATCTTAGATAAACCCTCCCCTCTCTTTAGTAAAAGAAGAATCCAACACAAGGGGGGAGTCTCGGATGGCCCTAGGGAGAAATGAGACGAAAAGTGAGATGATGGAAGTGATGCCCCTATATGTCAAAATACTAAGTGGAAGATAGCTTGGAAATGAGTCTCGGAAGTGGTTAATAGTTGCCAAGAAAATTGAGTACATGCAGAAGATGATTGTACTTGCCCGAGACACAAGAAAAGACAAGTATACAAGCTCAAATTTAAGTGGACAAACAACTTAAGCCTGTTGCACCTAATTACAGCAGTAAACAAGAGTATATATCAGCAAGGAAAATAACTAATTACTGCAGATTTAACCACTTCAAGCATAAACGATTTGTTGGGAAATGAAGCATGAAACATGTAGATTAATCCCAAATACTTTAGCACAAGCTTTAGTGGCTTTAGAGGACTGTTATATGATGTTTTCAGAGTATGTTTGTAACAACCAAGTGGCTGTAGCAAATATTTGCTACAGCAGCAAGTTTTAACCACGAAAACAAGCCAGTAATTTGACAAAAAGTTCACCAATTAACAATAGAATGATAACAATGGTTTACTAGAAAATTTCCATAGTTAAAGTGCAAGTTAAAATCAAAATATAAGATGATTTTCTGCGACCCTAATGGCTGTAGATTTTATTTAGCTATCGCTAAAAAACCACTTGACCAATCTAGACGCCCTAGAGGCTTTAGCAAGCTTAAAGCATCAAGAAAAGGTTCCAACTTGAACAAGATCAATATCTCCCAAAATCACGTTTACCAATGAAAGTAATTTGGTTTTTCCAATGCAATAAATGATTAGTGCCTTTCCAAAAGGGTTATGGAGTCTTCTTGTATTGGGTACAAGGCCTACTAGATCTCAAGGGGTGTAAGCCCTTTTGCTTCCTTGAGATAGTAACACTGACAAGGTAAAGTCTAGGAGGGTGTAAACCCTTTTACTCCTCCTAGAAACCTTTGCAATATACTTTTCAACAAACAATAATGACAAAACTTGGTGGAGGGTGTATGCCCTTATACTCCTCCAAGAATCTATCCAACAACCATGGAACAAGAAAGAAACCTAACAAAGTGCATATTTTCCTTACCAATTCCAAGCAATGCCAAGACAAAACCCTAGTTACCAAGCAATTTTCATCATCAAAGCAAGAGAAAGAGCCTCCAAGAGTAGTGCACCACTTCACTTCATTAGAAAAGATAAAAATAATATCACAAGAGAGAGAGATAGTGAATTTTCCCAAGAGGGGCGCAAATTTCAGCCAAGTAGGCCCCTCACAATGGGAGAGCTATGATCCAAATGAAATAGAAGTGATATTTATTTATACAAATCCTCCTAAAATTGTTTGTACACTTAATTTTAGTGTAAACCACAAAGTAAGGGGCCAACAACCCTTACTTTTCCCCTTTACATTATTAAATTCAAATTTAACTTTAAAAATTGCACATAAGAAACCCTAATGTGACGTCATCCCTCTTCTAGGGTGACGTTTTGACATCTTTTGCAAGTCATTGGTGTTAAGGGTGGAAGTCGTTGGGCCTTCTAGGGCCTCCCTCTCATGAACTATGGTTTCTTCCTTTAATCCATGCCTCCTCCCATCAGAATGTGTCAAGTGTCCTTCACCACCAAAACCCTATCCTCAGGGTGACATCAAGCTCCTCAAATATGATGTTTTAGCCTCAAGAGTAGGATGTTGGGATGGTAATGGAATAGGATGGATCCTCCAAGCAGTCTCATAGGCCTCCAAATTCTACCATCATTGTCCCATGTGTGGGACATTTTATCCAACCTATGGGCTTCAAGCCCCAAGGAAGCCCAAGCTAGGCTTGTTCTTCCAAATCTGTCCACCAACTAGGTCCTGCAAAGACAACGAATACACCCTCCAAGAATCTCAAGTCAAATGCATCATAATAAGTAAATAAAGTCAATAAAAGAACCATATAAGCATGTACATCAAAACCACCTCATCAAAATAAACAAGTGCTCAAAGACTTTATGCAATTTTCCAAGTTTAGGTATGGGAGGGTTGACAAAGCGACCTATTGGGTGAATCATACATCAAGTTTAGGAGTGTTTCCCAATTGGAACCCTCTCTAGGTCATGTGGAGAAAGTGACATGGATGGGGGAAAGACCTTTGGGCATGGGGTTCATGACATACAAGGGATCATAGTATCTCATTTATGGGTGCCTTTGTAGAGGGTGTGTTGCACATTCGTTTTCAATGCAACCTTTTCCAAGCCCATTTATTGCCTTTTATTCTTTTAATATTTTTCCAGGTTGAAGCCAAGGTGGTACTTCTACCTAAGCATGAAAAATAGTGCCCACATTGACTCTACCCTGGTCACATCATCCTTCCCTAAGTTGAAGACAATGTGTGGGGATTCTACCTAAGCATGAAAACAATTTCCCACACATGCTCCACCTTGGTTGGCATTTTGTATTAGTTATTTTTCACGGGTCCCATCAGTTTCTTATGAGAGAAATTAATTTGTCTTCGAGATCCCTTGGCGAGAATCTAGAAGGTTTGTGATTGGATGCCTTTGGGCCTTCAACCCCTTCTTCCCACAAAATGAGGGACAACCCCTTCTTGGGTCAGTGCACCCGAAAATCCCAAAAGGTAAGGAGATGAGGGAGTGAAGTGTAGAAAGTGACAAGTATGGTCGGGAATGGCACGATGACTCATCAAGAGGACCTCCCAGCATCAAAACTATCCCTAAGGGTGACCACTTACAAGGGTGCAATGTCAACCACCAAAGTGAAATAGGTCAAAGAGCATAATTTCCAAGAAAATGTTACATAATCAAAAGCATTTTTAAATGCAACAAACTCAAATGCCTCAAATATTGAAATGACACTCGCCATAATACTTGCCTTGTACCTCATGGAGCAAGACCCAATGTCTTCCGGAAGCAAGCTGATGTGGTGGATACCCTCATGATGAACCTGGAACTATGGTGACGAGGTGGGTCTTTGTTTATGCAAGTGGACACTGGTTGTTAAGTTATCTCCCGGCACTCCATCTATGCAACCTGAGGGCCTCGAGACATCATCTCCTTAGTTATCCCTAGGAATTTGGGATAACATCTGGCTCCTGCTTGGGGACATGTACTCGCCATAGAGTGCATGAGAATTGCAACATCTTCTGGTGGACCTATGCCTACACACACTGAAGCAACAAACTATTAAGTGTAGGATGGCTCACTCATCGTTTTTCCACATAATCAAAAACAAAAAATGACAACTACTCTAGAAAAGATTTTTTTTTGCATTTTTTCAAAAATTTCTAAACATCTAATATGATGAAAGCAATATGCAAGTATAGAAAAATGAAAAAAGAAATGCAACTAAACTACCATGAGTAATCAAAATGCAAATGCAAGAAATCAAGATGACCTGCCTACTTACCTGGAGCCTTGGGGCCCTGAAGATCAAGTCTTAAAATGTCAAGTGAAGTCGAACAACTAGTGCAACCACATGTCTATCATTTCATCAAGGTATCTCCCCATGTGCTTAATCATGTGAAACAACAAAGATAAGTCCAACACATAATAATCATGAGCATAAATACACATATAATCAGTTATGAAATAAAACTCATGGAGCTGGGTGGGAGGGAGGAAATCTTGTTGGAAAGAGAAACCACTAGCTTGATCATCCCAGAAATCTTGCCTGGAAGGATAACCACAAGCTCGATCGATCCATATCTGAAGAGGGATACCATATGTAGATGATGGCTCATCTTCATCCCCATTATCATGATCGTTGCTTCCTAAATACTAAGAAGACATCAGAGATCCAAAGAAGAACCCATGATTTCCATGAGAAGAATAAATGAGGTAAGGGACAGGCTCAGGTCTAGAAAAATGTTGCCTCTTCATTTGCAAATCCTCATAAAAAGACTCAAGATGAAAATACTTTCGCTTTGTAGAGTGAGCCTTTGATTCCTCTAGGATGGCCACGTCCTCGTGTTCATCTAAAATTGAGAATGAAGGTGGCTGAAAGTCCTCATAGAAAAAGTCTACATCCCCAAAAGGATTTTCATCACAACTCCCAAGGGATGACTGAAAATCAACCTGAAAATGATATGATAGGTCATTCTAGAATGGACGGAAAAAATCTATAACCATATCATCATCAGGATGCCAAATATTTGAATCATATATGCACGAAGACCAGTCTTTTG